>CM076580.1:1481144515-1481744515 GCA_034641835.2 Pinus albicaulis
ATGATCACTACTCCCTATAAGCATCCTAAGGCCTTGTTGACGGGAAAATATGTCCGACCAACAGTAGGGGATCTCCCCGGTAGAAAGTCCCAATTAGACTTTGAACCGTTTGGAGTAGGGATCCCGTCCGGGGTGTGGGTCCGGCTACCGCTTAAATGACTTTCTCTTCGGTCTCGAACAACCTGATTGAACCTGCAAACATACACTCATTCACATGATACAGAATACATGACTGATGTATCAAACCAATATATGACACTGTGCGTAGCAAGGTAATAGACGAAATGCATACGCCCAGGAAGTGTCGTTAGCAACACCTCTATGGGTAATGCATGCAAGATAATCTGACCACCAAAGAAACAGTTCTTAATGGCGAGAATATCCCTTAACTCTCCGAAAGATATAACGAGATGCTAATAAAACAGTTCATTAACATTCATCATATGAGTAAATAGTAAACTTGAGTATCATCAATACAATCACAGATATCTATGAAGCATGAATGACACCATTAATAACACAGATTCATTAATCAAACGATATTCTGAAACTGTACGCAGAATACACACAGTGTTGTCACAGCTAAACACATAATCCAATCAAAGGGGTTCTAACAAGTATTTGTATTACACATGCCAAGAGTATGATTCTTCAATTACAATGCAATATTGCTCTTCAAACCACAAAAGAGAAGCCCCTAACTATGTGCCCCACAGGGGTATTTATAGATTCAAGAAACGCCCTTATGGCCTTCCGACGCTTCAACTTCCCGACGGTTCAGCTTCCCTGCGACCTGAAGATTTGCGACCTGCGACTTGGTCGCAGGTTCTACTTGCGACCTGGGGGGACAAAATGCGACCTGCGACCCAGCAGTTAAACTATGGAGGTGGTCGCGTAATTGAGAGGTCTAGAGCGTCTATCTTCTTCTCCTTTAGGAAGTCTTGCCAGGCCCGGTAATCCGCTGCTATAGGGGAGACTAGAGAGGTTTCTTCTTTTAACCGATGCGTACATTCCAAAGCATTCGGTATCAGAGTCTCCTTCTTCTGGGAAATATGGATGGATAGGGAGGCAAGCTTGGTATAAATTTGTACTGGAGTGACAAGCAGCCGGTTTAGGTTCTCTTGTGATACCTCAAATTCTAGTGCGGCAACAGCTTGTCTCAAGGGTTGCAGAAAGGACTGAATTTCCTGATCTACTTGCTCCCAGTCTTTAGTTTCGTCCAGTGCCCCCAACGACGGAATGTGATGAAGAGCGTTCATGGAGTCTATACCACTGATCAGGTGATTATATGCAGACACCACCTTGTCCAAGTCTTTGACCAGCTTGTCTTTGGATTGCATATTCATCCGGATTTGTACTTTGGCGTCTTGTGTGTGACCCCAATCCTTCTTAGGCACATTTTCGGGAGCTTGCTGGTACTGCGCTGTCCAGTTTATCATTTTGTCTAAAGCTGCCGAGGCCTCCTTGAGCTGCTCATGCTTCACTTTGGTTTCCGCTCGTGCCTCTGCTAATGGGGCCACTGTTTGTTTTAGGGCGAGCATTTCTTTGTATACTTGCTGCATGGTTGTTTCCAATACGTCACATTCTTTCATGACTGCTAGTGGGACCTCATTGACTTGGGAAGGCTTACCTTGGAGCTGTCGCACTTCACTCTCCAGTACTGCTTTCTCCTGTTCCGTTGCTTTTAGCCTGTTTTGTAGGGAGATAATCTCCCTGCTCATTCTAGTGACATTTTCCTCCGTAGCTGCGGCAAAGGCGGTACCTGCTGATGCTATCATTACAGGGTTAGTCCTTGTATCTGGGACTATGTCTTTACCAGTGGCGACCGTGGATATGGCGGAAGGGCTTTGTGCCAAGGCTTTTCTCCTCTCTTGCCGTATCTTGAAAGAGAATTGGTCAAAAGTCAATCTAGTCAGGTCGAAGACCTCTTCTTCTTGTTCCCTGGGAAACTCGTCATCAGGGAGGATACTTTTCTTGCCACTCGAAGGAATGTCCAGGGGAGATATGTCGATATCATCTATCAATTCATCCTCTCTATCCTGTGTTTGTCCTTTTTCTTTCTCCTTTTGCCGGCGTTCGGCTTCTGCTTTGTCATGTTCCTCCTTCTTCCTGCGTTCTGACTCTGCTTCTGCTTCCTTTTCTGCTTTTCTCTTTCGCTCTGCTGCGGCGGCTTGTTCTGCCTTCTTTTGATGATCGACTTTGTCAAGTTCTTCTTTAAGTGCTTGTTCTGCCGCCGCCTGTGCTTCTTTTTCCTGTCTTTCCTTTTCCTCAGCCTGCTTCTTTTTCCGCTCTGTCCTGGTATCTTTCTTACGTTTCTCTTCATCCTCCTTCATTTTCTTTTCCTCTTCCTTCTTGGCTTGGGCTTCTGCTGCCCTTTGCTGATCCGAGGTGTCAGGCCCTGTACTGGTTCGTGTTCTCTTATCTTTAGAGGAAGAAGCGCCTCCTAGTTTATGGCTCCTATCTTCTAAATTCTGGTGATCCTCTTCTTCTCGGTTAGAGTCGATCCCCGGAGCTAGATGCCTGTCTGCGTTGTACCAGTTTCTTTTTTCGTCCTCTGCCGGACGCTCGACATGCTGATAACTCCATTTAAAATTGGCCCTTTTACAATGCTCAGGAACTATCCTGACTGGGTCATAAGTTCGGCAATCCAGATTTCTAAAGTGGTAACCTTTTATCTCTTCCCCTTCACGCCCTACTTCTCTGAAGTCCTTGACTGTATAAGCACCAATGGTGAGGGGTAGAGTGGGCCAAGGTTTCTTCTTCCCTTTGGAAAGGACATTGGAGAAGCCCGAGGTCATCTGGAAACATACCTCCTGCATGAGCACCTTATCGGTAATAAACTTAGGCAGAGCATGTGGTGCTTTGAATGAGCCAAATACTCGGATGATTGTAAATTCAGCGAATGGAAACCAGTGTGCCACCTGACCTAGTGTCTCCATTGCTCGCCAAGACATGCAGGGGGTGTCTTGACCAAAAAGTTTCCCGTAAAGAGCGGGAATGAATATATGAGAGATTTGCTCAATATCTGACTTGTACCTGGATTCCCAGAATACCTTGGTCTGCAAATGGATTGCCTGGGTCTGTTCGGGGTCCCAGTTATGTGGCCATCCCTCAACATGCAGCTGGGCACAGACAGCATCTAATAAATACGAAGCCATATAAAATTCTGACGGCTCTCCCTCATCTGGGGCTAAAGCTGAAGCCAAATTTGTGTGCATGGAGCCCATTAATATACCAGCCCAATTGAACCGAGTGCCGTGTACTGTTACGTGTTCCATAATGGTTGCCCATGTTCCATTGAAAGTGGTAGCGTCTGAACGTCCGTACACTCTGCACAGCATGGCGGCCACTAACTTATACACCTTCCTCAGACTGGCCACCGGGTACTCCTGGTCTTTCTTGATTTTAAATTTATCTGGTTCCGCCCACCATTTTCTGATTGTATCAACCACCGGTACTTCATTTGCGGAAAACCATCTCGGGGTAAAATTTACCTCTGTTTGGGGTAGCGAGTAGTAGACCTGTGCCTTTGAGCTCTCCAACGTTGCAAAAGTTTTACCTCTACTATCTCGAATTGCGAAATTCTTAGGATCCGTTTTCTGTATGATCCAGTCTAACATTTCTGGGCACGAAAAGATGGCGGGATGTGACCCTGCTAGGTGCAATTTGGATTTCTTGACCTTCAGGTATACTTCCCGGTCCGGGAGATCTTCTAGAAACTCATCTTCTGGTATGGCGAACTTGCGGTATACTTCATGCCACCTAAGGCTGTCCTCCTTTGCGAAGGTGCAAAGGGTGTCTCTGTATATTGGTGGAGGAGATGTTTGTATGTCTGTGTCTGACTCTTCCTCCACCACCTGCTTACTTCTCCTTCGGGATACCCGGGGTGCCATATCGCTAGAGTCGGAGAGGACTGGTACCGTGTCTGCTCTAACTTCACCTGTTGCATTCAAGAAAGAATCCCAGGATGAGAAAGACATGATGATAACGGCTAAATAAAGTCTACACATGCAAAGTTTAATTGACTGTTCTCTGGGGGTCGCTGGGTCGCTGATCTACAAAAGGGACTCACATGCGACCTCGCGACCTTGCGACTAGGTCGCTGGGTCGCAGAGTCGCTAACAGGGAGTTTTGCGACCTTGCGACCTTGCGACCGGGTCGCTAGGTCGCAGGTCGCACTTGAGCCTGCCGGGGGGTTTAGAGCGCGCGCGGTTTTGCGGATAAACTCTCCTTAACGGGAAAAGTACGCGGCTGGAAAGGGTCTAAACTAGACATAAAGCACAGCCATGAGGAATTTGGCAAGACACAGGTGACCCTGGGGTTTGTGGGAACCAAAACAAAAATAAAACTCAACCGGAAACCCTATCTGCTCACCAGCGAGTAATTAAGACCATGGGGTGGCTAGTTTTTAGCAAGAAATGCTGGGAAAGGAAACATAGGGAGGAAATGGCAACTTACCCGGAAGAAAATGCGCCAGCCAACCTGTCAGAGCAATTCCACGATTTTCGCCGCGAGTCACAAATGCGACCTAGCGACCTGCCCTTATAAAAAGGAGTCACACGTGCGAGCCATAAATGAGGTCGCAAGTTGTCATTTTGCGACCTTGCGACCTCGCGACCTTAAGGTCGCTGGGTCGCAAAGGTCGCTGAGTCGCTAATTCCCCTAATACTTCATTTTGTGACCTTGCGACCTTGCGACCTTAAGGTCGCTGGGTCGCAAGATCGCAAATTGATTGACTTCCGACTCTTGCGACCTGGCGACCTCTGCGACCTTAGGGTCGTAGAGTCGCATAGGTCGCATGGGTCGCAAATAATGGATCCGCGACTTAGCGACTTGCTCTTTAAAACTTTACTTGGCTTTTTCCTCCTTTAGTTTCAAAGGGGCTCCAAAAATTTTGAAGTGTGTGTTATGATTTTATGTATTTTTGGAGGGTGTTGTAGGAGCTACAACAAATGGCGATTCACTGGATGAATTCAGAGTCTTTGCCGATGAAGGGTCGATGAGGGAGGAGGGAAGGGTCTAATACTAGCTTGTTCTTTTACCTCAGAGTTTACACTTTCCTTCCTTTGCCACCCCGCATAGTTGCCTGGCCTTTTGGCTTATTGGGTGCAGATCAACCGAATTTCAATTCCTCGCGCTCCAGGATCAAGAGGGTCGGGGAAACCTTGGACAACTGCAGGGTCCGGTACAATTATTTCGTCCTCATGGTGTTGCTCCGCTGCCAGCGAACCTCTCGGCTCCGGCGGAGTCACTGCCTAAGGAGTCATGAACGTTGCTCCGCTGCCAGCGAGCCTGGTCAGTACCCCGGCGGAGTCGTTACAACACCTCTCTGCACAGGAAGCCTTTCTCAATCCTTAACCCTTTATTTGTGTGCGATTGCACTTATTTGAGAATGTGCATGTAGCACTTATTTAGATGGGCATATTTTGCCTGGGCGGATGAGGGATCCCGACTTATTTTGCTTGCAGAGAGGTTGCTCCTGGTCTCATATGAGGACTCGGGTTTTTCCCGGATGACCTGCAATTCTCATGAGTTAGCCCTGTTCCCTCACGATCCGGTTGCTGCTATGCAAGACCTTCTCTGCCTGCACCCTTCGAAGCCGCTAGGTGGTTCCTTATGCTTGAAGACTCTAGTAAGGCCGTGTACTATCCTTAGGTGCCCATCACAAGCGAGTTTCGACTGCCCCGTGTTTTGCGGGAAGGGCCTTTCATCAGCATAGAACCTCTTCAAGGAGCGAGCCAGTTGCGGGCAGCTTAGACAAGGTTTTCTTTGAAGAGTTAGAGAAAGAGTGTTTTTTTTTTTTTTTTTTTTTTTTTAAGGGGTTTAAGTAAAATAGTGTTTGAGGTCATGCCCGTTTACCGGGAGGACCTCGACTTTTCCTTCCAGAGTTTGCAATCGGAAAGTATGGGGACCCACCTTTTCTTTAACCTGAAAGGGACCTATCCATAGTGCTTGAAATTTGGCATGTTTTCCCTTTTCTTCGTGTGCTTTATCCCACTTTAGGACAAGATCTCCTACTTCAAATTTTTTATCTCCTGCAGACTTTTTATCGAACCATTTCTTGATCCGACTCTGGTGGATGGCGAATTTCTCCCGGGTTTTCTGCCTTTCCTCTTCTAATTTTAGCAGGGTGTCAATGCGGGTTTGCAAGGTGGGGCAAGGGGTACCATGACACTCTTGAGACAACTGCAGAGCGGGAAGAGACAAATTGGGAGGGAGGATAGCTTCTTTCCCATACACGAGAAAATATGGTGAGGTGCCTATTGAGGACTTAGGGGTGACGCGATCAGCCCACGGTGCATTTTGGAGAGCATTATTCCAGTTGCGTTGGTGAGACAGTAAGGTCTTTTTAATGATGCGAATCAGATTTTTATTGGTTGATTCCGCTAGACCATTTCCTTGGGGATAGTATTTTGCAGAGTGTTTAAGAACGATACCATTTTCTAAAGAAAAATCATATAATTTAAAAGATGAGAAGTATGTTGCATTATCAAAAACCAAGGAAGTCGGAACGCCAAACCTGGTGATGATGGAATGAATGACAAATTGCATTACCTCCTGATCGTTGACTTGGCGTAATGGTACTGCTTCAACCCACCTGGTGAAGTAATCAGTGGCTGTTAGGATGTACCGGTGTTGCTTAGAAGAGTGGGGTAGGATCTCGCCAATGACGTCTAGACCCCATTGTTGAAAAGGCTCTTCCACTGCTACTGACAACAAAGGGGCGGCGGGGCGCGCTTCTCGGTTTGCGAATTTCTGGCATTGAACGCACTTCCGAACATATGCGTGGGCATCTCTGAAAAGGGTTGGCCAATAATAACCTGCTCGCATTATTTTATGGGCTGTAGTATCCCCGGAAAAATGACCTCCTGCTGGTCCATCATGCAGCTCGGTTAAGATCTTTTGAGCTTCATCATATTCCAGGCAGCGTAACATGACCCCATCGGAATGTTTCCTGAAAATCTTCCCTTGGATTAACTAGTAAGGCACAGCTTTGAGTCTGATTGCACGTTTCTGCCGGGCATTTAGAGCGGGGTCCAATGTAACGTGTGCCAAATATCCTGAAATATCCGAGTACCAAGAAGGGTTCCTTACCTGAGGCAAGACGTCAGTTTGGTACATATCAATTTCTTGTTCCCAATTATCTTCTTCACTCTGTTGGGAACTTGCGGCCTCTGCAGCCATCTGGCATAAACCTTGTCCTTTAACTGTGCGTGCTGGCTTAAACTCTAAGTCGTATTCTTGCATACACGCAAACCAGTTTCCTCGTCTCTCGCCCAGCTCCTGCTGCATGAACAATGAGCGAACAGCTGGGTGGGGAACGTAAACTGTGACATGGTTTTTCAAGATGTATGGTCTGAAATGTTTGACCGCTTTATATACCGCATAGGCCTGTTTCTCGATTTCGGGATAATTTAATTCAGCTCCCTGCAGACCGGTGCTCATGAATGAAATGGGACGCTCGTCATTATTTCTGTCCTTTTGTGTGAGTATGGCTGCCAGGGACGAATCCGAAGCGAACGTATACAAGCTGAAATCTCTGCCGAAATCTTGGCTCTGGAGGGAAGGCGCTTCGGCTATAGCTTTCTTGATCTGGTCGAAAGCTTCCTTTTCGGGCTGATTCCATTTGAAGGTAGCATTTTTCTTTATCATTCCCTGTAGTGGCTTAACTATCTGGGCGAAATCTGATATAAACTTACGTACAAAATTGATCTTTCCCAAAAAGGACTGCATTGCTTTCTTACTGCTGGGAGGAGGAATCTGAGCAATGGCTTTCGCACGTTCTGGATCAACGACGATGCCTTGCTTAGTTATGATATGACCCAGCAGATTTCCTTCAGCTACAGAAAAAACGCTCTTCTTTGGATTGAGCGAGATACCGTATTTTCTGCACCTTTCGAAGATCTGTCTGAGGTGACGCAAATGATCCCCCCGATGTTTAGAAAACACAGTAACGTCATCCAAGTAGACCACCACACTTTGGCCTATCAGACCCCTGAATGCTATATCCATAGCTCTTTGGAAAGTTTCCCCTGCGTTGATTAATCCAAAGGGCATACGCCTGTACGCGAAGGTTCCCCACTTAGTCCGGAAGGTAGTTTTTAACCTATCTGGTTCAGCCACTAGTACTTGATTGTAGCCAGAGAATCCGTCTAACAAAGAGAACATTTCTGATCCGGACACTGCTTGTAGTATTTGCTCCATAGGGGGCACTAGGTAATTATCTTTACTCGAGGCCCGGTTTAAGTTTCGGAAATCTACACATAAGCGAATTTCACCTGACTTCTTTCGTACCAGAACCAAATTGGACACCCATGTGGAATGGCGAACTTTGAAGATAATGCGGGCATCCAAAAGTTTTTTTAGTTCTTTTAGAATCAATGGCTCCATCGTAGGATGTACTTTCCTGAGCTTCTGTTGGAATGGTTTTACATTTTCTTTAATGGGTATCACATGTTGTATGATTCGAGTATCGTATGTGCGTAAGTCTTCATATGTCCAAGCGAATACGTCACGATACTTGCGAAATAGCTGAATGAAATCTTGAGCCTCTTGGGGGGTGCAGTCTTTCCCCAGGTTGACGAATTTAGGATTATCTTCTGATCCCAAGTTCACTTGTCGATGAGCTAAGATAGAGCTCTGTACTTTTGCATTAGGGGGCCCACGGAACCGATTTTGCAGATCGAAAAGCTTTTCCAGTGATACCACCCCTTTAGGCATGGGGTTTCCTTTGACTTGCTCGTACTCCTTTTGCATAGCTTGGTCGTGCTCATCTTCATCTATAGCAGCGTCTTTGAATATCTCTGAGTTGCACATAAATTCCAACACCTGTTGATCATCATCAAAAACACGCAAATTAGTGATATTGTCTGGCACGGAGGGTTTATACATAACTTCAATAGAAAAACCGTCCCTCAAAGGGGTAAACCTGGCGTCAGCATTAGCTAGAGTATCCGCCACTGCGTTATGCATTCTTAGAACAGATTTAATTCCAAAAGCGTCAAAAGCAGAAATTAATCGCCATACCTCTTGCTGATACGCCTTCAAATGTGGAGACAAACAGTGAATAGTATTGCGTACCTGCCGAGTGATAATCTCGGAGTCTCCAATGACCCGTAAGCATTTTACCTTCAAATCCAGTGCCTTTTTAAGCCCAAGGATCAAAGCTTCGTACTCGGCAGTGTTGTTAGTGCATTGGAACTCAAGTCGACAAGAGACTAAGAATTTTTTCTTATGCGGATCAAGCAAAACGCAGCCAGCGCCAGAACCATCGAGATTCTTGGAACCGTCGTAATACAAGGTCCATATGTCGCTTTCCGGGTCCTTGGGGGTAATGGATTGCGGAGGAATTTCGGCTTGGTGTGAGACAGTTTGGGCTTGTTCCTCTGCGACGAGCGTCATTTCAGAAAGGACCTCGGGGCCTACTGAAGACTGAGGAGGTCGATAGCATCCAAAAATGGACTCCAGGAAACACATCCCGAGTTCCTCTTGGGCAAAGCTAATGGGTTCATTTGTGGCATCCAAATCAGTTACAGTATGTTTCATGTATGGTTCGCTTTCGACTCTGATTTGGTTATTTCTCCCCTTGTAAGGTAGCCATAAGTGGGACCAATCTGTGGCAAAGTATCCTTGCAACTTGCTAGACCAGTCCCTGCTAAGCAGTACACCATAAGCTTCAAGGATGTCAACAACCACAATATCAATACATCGATGGACCCTAGAGTCGGATGAGAGGCGAATGATGACATTGTTTAATTCTCCAACTGCTGGTACTTGTGATCTGTCCAGTTGAATGATTTTTGTGTCAGTTTTCTCTGGGAGGATGTTGAGTTTCTTGCACACAGATAGAGGCATGACATTCGTGGATGCACCAGAGTCAACGAGACAATTGTGAACGTTGAAATTAAACATCTGAAAAGACAAGAGGAATGGAGGGGTGGATCCTCTCGAATTCGCGTTGACAGCGTTCACTATAGATTGGATATCTGGACTGGTTTGTGCAGATGTGTTGCTCACCGTTTTCGTATTTTGGTTGTTGGCGAAAGCTTTTAAAATAAGTTCCTTTTGATTTGTGATGCGGGCCAGCTCGTAGAGAGAGATATTAGCTCTAGTCTTTTTCATGTCCTCCACTATGTTGTAGCTAGTATCAGTTTGGGGGCTAGGTTCGGGAGTGGTTTTCGAGGGTTCCGCCGGAAGCTTGCTCTTGTGACTCGCTTTGCTGTTGCTATTGGTAGGCTTCTCTGGCGTAGCTTGTCCTTCGTTGCTAGGGGGAAGAATTTTCCTCAGGAAAGCCCTTTTCTTGTCTTCATATGATTGTTCGGGAACAGATCCTTTGCTTCTAAGACTATAGTTTCGAGTGGGCTGAGCCTTGGGACTGCCTGCCATGTTGATATCAATGGGAACAAGACTCTCCCCCTCGCGGATTATATCAAAAGTTAAGACAGAGGCTCCTGATTCCCCATCTAGGAGCGAACCTTCATCTCGATCAGAAACATCATCCTCTGTCTGGTTTCCCGGAGTTTGGTCATCCAAAATTTGGTTAACCACCGCGGTCATGCTGCCAATCCATTGCGGGCACGTTTTTTCGGAATGGGCAGCTTGGTGAAAAGAGCAAAAATTGTCTTTCCCTATCTCTTCCACGTTGAGAGCGGCACTGGAGTTTGACGGAGGTCTGCTAGTGTTGGGATTACCTTTCTTGAAAAAGGGTTTTGGGGGTTTATTTGTGGTTGAGGTTTCAACGCCCTTTCTCTTTAAGTCAGAGACCTCATTCGTTAGAATTTTGAGGGTCTTGGCCATACTCTCGAAATCAAAATTTTCTCTCTCTCTATTAGGGGTGGAAGACTGACCTTTTTTAGTGGTTGGTTTGTGATCATCTTTTCCTTCATGGTCCATGACTCCTATCGACAACATGTCCTTCTCTATCGCGAGAGCAGCAGCGTAATTTGCTGTAAGGGTAGCGCGGGCCTCACGTTTGACGAAAACGGAAATATCCCTAGGGAGAGCTTTAGTGTAGTAGTCGATGGTGATAGAATCGTCTAATGCTAAGTTTGGAGGAAATTTTTGCAATATTGTGGCGAAGCGTTGGTTAAAGTCTTTAACCTTCTCTTTTCTGTGACACTTGATGGTGCTCAACTCTGTGAGGAGCATAGAGGGTGTCTTATCCTCTGCAAAATTTTGCAGGAATACGCGACGGAACTGGTCCCATGAAGAAATAGAAGCACTGGGTAGGGAACGGTACCAGGTGGCTGCAAGGTTTACAAGAGTGTGTGGGAACAGTCGACAAGCGACATCATCGGACTAAACTCTCATGATCTGTAGGGCCAGATAGAAACTACTAATATGATCTTCTGCTGAGGTACCTTTCTCAGGATCAAACTTAGGAAGATGCTTCTCCGGGTGTCTAGGCATATCATGGAGAGGACCTAAAAGAGCCAATGGGGATTGAGCCATCCAGGCTAGGGGCTGCACCCTCCTGGGGTGCTGATGATATCGAGTTTCGGCCTCGGATTCACTTCCCGTCCCTGACACTGATGCTCCGTCCTGATGGCGGGAGTGCTCATCTCGGTGTCTTTCACGGTTATTCATGTTTCTAAGGTACTCCCAGTTGTGGAGAGGGGGTCTATTTTGGTTTTGGTGGTGATGATGGTTGTTGTGATGTCTCCGGGCGTGGACCATATCTCCTCTACCTCCACGTCCGTGACCCCTATTAACCCCACCCTCATTTCTTCGGGGCCTATTGCCTTCTCTTACATTTCTTCGGGCTGTGTTAACTTCTCTCTCGTTCCTTCGACCCCCCTCTCCTTCTTCTCGCAGGTCGTACACTTGGTTGTTGTTCCACTGATGTAAGTCAGGCTGGGGTTCGAGGAAAGGTTCAGTATCAGGGAAACCTTCACTATCTTGGAGAATGGGGTCATTTTCCTGGACTGCCCGCCCGAGGTCTTCAATCATGGAGTTTACGAGTTCAGGTATGGTGCTGACAAGCACACCATTACGAGTGATGTTCTCGGTAGGGGTCCTAGTGTGAGCTAGGAATTCCATGATGGGGGTATATCGTAAATCCCTGACAAGATTACGGGAAACTGGGCGTAAGGATCTTAACTGTTCATTAGTGATTTCAAAGTATCGAGCCGCCTCCGTTGGAATATCCTCTAAGGGGGGAAGAGGAGGTTCGGTATTTGTGACCTCCCGGTGGGGAGTTTGTGACGGAATATCGGTCATATGCTGAGAGGATGCCATGGCCCTCCTTCTAGCGCCAAATCTGTTGATGGGAAAATATGTCCGGCCAACAGTAGGGGATCTCCCCGGTAGAAAGTCCCAATTAGACTTTGAACCGTTTGGAGTAGGGATCCCGTCCGGGGTGTGGGTCCGGCTACCGCTTAAATGACTTTCTGTTCGGTCTCGAACAACCTGATTGAATCTGAAAACATACACTCATTCACATGATACAGAATACATGACTGATGTATCAAACCAATATATGACACTGTGCGTAGCAAGGTAATAGACGAAATGCATACGCCCAGGAAGTGTCGTTAGCAACACATCTATGGGGTAATGCATGCAAGATAATCTGACCACCAAAGAAACAGTTCTTAATGGCAAGAATATCCCTTAACTCTCCGAAAGATATAACAAAATGCTAATAAAATAGTTCATTAACATTCATCATACAAATAAGTAGTAAACTTAAGCATTATCAATACAATCACAGATAGCTATGGAGCATGAATGATACTATTAATAACACAGATTCATTAATCAACGATATTCTGAAACTGTACGCAGAATACACACAGTGTTGTCACAGCTAAACACATCATCCAATCAAAGGGGTTTTAACAAGTATTTGTATTATGTATGCCAAGAGTATGGATCTTCAATTACAATGCAATATTGCTCTTCAGTCCACCAAAGAGAAGCCCTTTACTATGTGCCCCACAGGGGTATTTATAGATTCAAGAAACGCCCTTATGGCCTTCCGACGCTTCAACTTCCCGACGGTTCAGCTTCCCTGCGACCTTTGCCAAACTTGCGACCTGCGACCAGAAGATTGCGACCTGCGACTTGGTCGCAGGTGCGACCTGCGACCTGGGGGACAAAATGCGACCTGCGACCCAGCAGTTCAACTATGGAGGTGGTCGCGTAATTGAGAGGTCTGGAGCGTCTATCTTCTTCTCCTTTAGGAAGTCCTGTCAGGCCCGGTAATCTGCTGCTATAGGGGAGACTAGAGAGGTTTCTTCTTTTAACCGATGCGTACATTCCAAAGCATTCGGTATCAGAGTCTCCTTCTTCTGGGAAATCTGGATGGATAGGGAGGCAAGCTTGGTATAAATTTGTACTGGAGCGACAAGCAGCCGGTTTAGGTTCTCTTGTGATGCCTCAAATTCTGGTGCGGCAGCAGCTTGTCTCAAGGGTTGCAGAAAGGACTGAATTTCCTGATCTACTTGCTCCCAGTATTTATTTTCGTCCAGTGCCCCCAACGACGGAATGTGATGAAGAGCGTTCATGGAGTCTATACCACTGATCAGGTGATTGTATGCAGACACCACCTTGTCCAAGTATTTGACCAGCTTGTCTTTGGATTGCATCTTCATCCGGATTTGTACTTTGGCATCTTGTGTGTGACCCCAATCCTTCTTAGGCACATTTTCGGGAGCTTGTTGGTACTGCGCTGTCCAGTTTATCATTTTGTCTAAAGCTGCTGAGGCCTCCTTGAGCTGCTCATGCTTCACTTTGGTTTCCGCTCGTGCCTCTGCTAATGGGGCCACTGTTTGTTTTAGGGCGAGCATTTCTTTGTATACTTGCTGCATGGTCGTTTCCAATACGTCACATTCTTTCATGACTGCTAGTGGGACCTCATTGACTTGGGAAGGCTTACCTTGGAGTTGTCGCACTTCACTCTCCAGTACTGCTTTCTCCTGTTCCATTGCTTTTAGCCTGTTTTGTAGGGAGATAATCTCCCTGCTCATTCTAGTGACATTTTCCTCCGTAGCTGCGGCAAAGGCGGTACCTGCTGATGCTTTCATTACAGGGTTAGTCCTTGTATCTGGGACTATTTCCTTTCCAGTGGCGACCGTGGATATGGCAGAAGGGCTTTGCGCCAAGGCTTTTCTCCTCTCTTGTCGTATCTTGAAAGAGAATTGGTCAAATGTCAGTCTAGTTAGGTCGAAGACCTCTTCTTCTTGTTCCCTGGGAAACTCGTCATCAGGGAGGATACTTTTCTTGCCACTCGGAGGAATGTCCAGGGGAGATATGTCGATATCATCTATCAATTCATCCTCTCTATCCTGTGTTTGTCCTTTTTCTTTCTCCTTTTGCCGTCGCTCAGCTTCTGTCTTGTCATGTTCCTCTTTCTTCCTGCGTTCTGACTCTGCTTCTGCTTCCTTTTCTGCTTTTCTCTTTCGCTCTGTTGCGGCAGCTTGTTCTGCCTTCTTTTGACGATCGACTTTGTCAAGTTCTTCTTTAAGTGCTTGTTCTGCCGCCGCCTGTGCTTCCTTTTCCTGTCTTTCCTTTTCCTCAGCCTGTTTCTTTTTCCGCTCTGTCCTGGCATCTTTCTTACGTTTCTCTTCATCCTCCTTTATTTTATTTTCCTCTTCCTTCTTGGCTTGGGCTTCTGCTGCCCTTTGCTGATCCGAGGTGTCAGGCCCTGTATTGGTCCGTGTTCTTTTATCTTTAGAGGAAGAAGCGCCTCCCAGTTTATGGCTCCTATCTTCTAAATTCTGGTGATCTTCTTCTTCTTGGTCAGAGTCGATCCCCGGAGCTAGATGCCTGTCTGCGTTGTACCAGTTTCTTCTTTCGTCCTCTGCCGGGCGCTCGACATGCTGATAACTCCATCTAAAATTGGCCCTTTTACAATGCTCAAGAACTATCCTGACTGGGTCATAAGTCCGGCAATCCAGATTTCTGAAGTGGTAACTTTTTACCTCTTCCCCTTCACGCCCTACTTCTCTGAAGTCCTTGACGGTATAAGCACCAATGGTGAGAGGTAGAGCGGGCCAAGGTTTCTTCTTCCCTTTGGAAAGGACATTGGAGAAACCCGAGGTCATCTGGAAACATACCTCCTGCATGAGCACCTTATCGGTAATAAACTTAGGCAGAGCATGTGGTGCTTTGAATGAGCCAAATAATCGGATGATTGTAAATTCAGCGAATGGAAACCAGTGTGCCACCTGACCTAGTGTCTCCATTGCTCGCCAAGACATGCAGGGGGTGTCTTGACCAAAAAGTTTCCCGTAAAGGGCGGGAATGAATATATGCGAGATTTGCTCAATATCTGACTTGTACTTGGATTCCCAGAATACCTTGGTCTGCAAATGGATTGCCTGGGTCTGTTCAGAGTCCCAGTTATGTGGCCATCCCTCAACATGCAGCTGGGCACAGACAACATCTAATAAATACGAAGCCATATAGAATTCTGACGGCGCTCCCTCATCTGGGGCTAAAGCTGAAGCCAAATTTGTGTGCATGGAGCCCATTAATATACCAGCCCAATTGAACCGAGTGTCGTGTACTGTTACGTGTTCCATAATGGTTGCCCATGTTCCGTTGAAAGTGGTGGCGTCCGAACGTCCGTACACTCTGCACAGCATGGCGGCCACTAACTTATACACCTTCCTCAAACTGGCCACCGGGTACTCCTGGTCTTTCTTGATTTTAAATTTATCTGGTTCTGCCCACCATTTTCTGATTGTATCAACCATCGGTACTTCATTTGCGGAAAACCATCTCGGGGTAACATTCACCTCTGGTTGGGGTAGCGAGTAGTAGACCTGTGCCTTCGAGCTCTCCAACGTTGCAAAAGATTTACCTCTACTATCTCGAATGGCGAAATTCTTAGGATCCGTCTTCTGTATGATCCAGTCTAACATTTCTGGGCACGGAAAGATGGCGGGATGTGACCCTGCTAGGTGCAATTTGGATTTCTTGACCTTCAGGTATACTTCCCGGTCCAGGAGATCTTCTGGAAACTCATCTTCTGGTATGGCGAACTCGCGGTATACTTCATACCACCTAAGGTTGTCCTCCTTTGCGAAGGTGCAAAGGGTGTCTCTGTATATTGGTGGAGGGGATGTTTGTATGTCTGTGTCTGACTCTTCCTCCACCACCTGCTTACTTCTCCTTCGGGATACCCGGGGTGCCATATCGCTAGAGTCGGAGAGGACCGGTACCGTGTCTGCTCTAACTTCACCTGTTGCATTCAAGAAAGAATCCCAGGATGAGAAAGACATGATGATAACGGCTAAATAAAGTCTACACATGCAAAGTTTAATTGACTGTTCTTTGGGGGTCGTTGGGTCGCTGATCTACAAAAGGGACTCACATGCGACCTCGCGACCTTGCGACTAGGTCGCTGGGTCGCAGAGTCGCTAACAGGGAGTTTTGCGACCTTGCGACCTTGCGACCGGGTCGCTAGGTCGCAAGTCGCACTTGAGCCTGCCGGGGGGTTTAGAGCGCGCGCGGTTTTGCGGATAAACTCTCCTTAACGGGAAAAGTACGCGGCTGGAAAGGGTCTAAACTAGACATAAAGCACAGCCATGAGGAATTTGGCAAGACACAGGAGACCCTGGGGTTTGTGGGAACCAAAACAAAAATAAAACTCAACCGGAAACCCTATCTGCTCACCAGCGAGTAATTAAGACCATGGGGTGGCTATTTTTTAGCAAGAAATGCTGGGAAAGGAAACATAGGGAGGAAATGGCAACTTCCCCGGAAGAAAACGCGCCAGCCAACCTGTCAGAGCAATTCCACGATTTTCGCCGCGAGTCACAAATGCGACCTAGCGACCTGCCCTTATAAAAAGGAGTCGCACGTGCGAGCCATAAATGAGGTCGCAAGTTGTCATTTTGCGACCTTGCGACCTCGCGACCTTAAGGTCGTTGGGTCGCAAAGGTCGCTGAGTCGCTAATTCCCCTAATACTTCATTTTGCGACCTTGCGACCTTGCGACCTTAAGGTCGCTGGGTCACAAGATCGCAAATTGACTGACTTCCGACTCTTGCGACCTGGCGACCTCTGCGACCTTAGGGTCGCAGAGTCGCATAGGTCGCATGGGTCACAAATAATGGATCCGTGACTTAGCGACTTGCTCTTTAAAACTTTACTTGGCTTTTTCCTCCTTTAGTTTCAAAGGGGCTCCAAAAATTTTGAAGTGTGTGTTATGATTTTATGTATTTTTGGAGGGTGTTGTAGGAGCTACAACAAGCCTTTATTTATTTAAGCATATCTTCCAATCCAAAAGTCAGTTTTGGGAGTATGATATATTGTTTGAAAGCTCTTTCCGGGATCCTTCTGATGAACATACTTAGAACGTAATTTTACACTAAAAATACTACAAAAACACTTTTGAAACACAGACCTAACAAAGACAACCACTAGTGGAATAATTTTATATCATGACCTAATAGAATGATTGAAAATTACTTTAGAATGGGACACCTAAGATGCACATGCAAATGTGTTTTGATCACTAGTGGAAGTATGAAAATACTCACACTAACAACCCGTACGGTAGATCACTGGGTGGATAGCGTGTTGGGAGGATTTCTGACAAAATTCACAGTTGATCAATTCATATCCTATTCAGAAGCAGAGCGAAATTTCTTTAAAGGGTTCCCAGGTAAGTTCCTGAAAACATTGCCTTTATTAATTAAAATATTACTGTGTGAAAAAGGAATTATATGCAGCCACACTGAGTGAATGACCCCTGATCTGAGAAATAACACCACACGAAGTGGTAAATACTAGTGAACTAATCAAGAAAGAGAGAGATATGTCTATAGTACAGTAAGAGATTCGGCTATGCATAGCCCTCTAGCTACACCACCTTCAAGTCAGCATAGGGGTAATAACTCACCCATACGTCCACCTCCACCAGAAAATGATATGGCCTCGCACATGAAGCTACCTACCTTCAAAGGTGTATGGGATGAAGATATGGGCCGATTCTGGTTTTTCGCAGAATCAGTATGGACTGTGAAAAAATTGGCCAGCAATGCTGTAAAAAGGGCACATCTATCCCTCACCTTCGAAGGAAGACCCGTGGACTAGTATATGGGATACATGGCTCAGCATGCGCGACCATTCAAGAGGTTAAGAATGCCCTAAAATAGCAATTTCGGAAGCCTAAGTCCTATTCTCAGATAGTGAATGACCTAAAATATTTCAAACAAGGGCCCTCTGAGTCTTTATGGGAGTCTGACCAGCGCCTAAAGAAGTTGATCATAGAGGGGGAATTTATGTATGATGATAGATTACACAAGGAATGGTTCATCGCTATGTTACTGCGTCACCTGCGTGGACATATGGGTCAGCAAGCCATTGACTCGCAAGAAAAAGCCTTGGAGATTGCTATGAAGTTAGAAGTTGTGCCAAGAGATGATCCTCAATAGGGGGTACAACAGATCCAAGGGCAGCTACAGGCCATGCATCTCGAAATCCAAAACTTGCGCAAGGAGCAAGGAAAAGAAGCCAACCTAGACGTATGGTGCATAAGATGCAGGGTGTCAGGGCACACCAAGGATCAGTGCCCTCTATTAGCAGATTACATGCAGGCCGGGGGACCCAACCCATTACGTCCTAGGGAAGGTGCGAGACCAAGTATTATGACCTTATGGTGCGCTAATTTTTGTGTAGCAGGAATGCATGATACCAACCACTACCCCCATCTAGCCGCTTATGTTCTAGAGTTGAAGCAACAATGATGCCAATTTTTCTCTTTTGTGGGACATGACGAATAGAAATGTCAGGCATATAACCTAATGATGGACCGAGGAAACCTATATAGGATGCAGGCTAACCCCTTGTCACCTATATCTGCCTCAATAGGAGGCTCCCCAACTAGGGGCAGAGAGTGGGGGAGGAGTGGAGGCACAAGTCAGGGAAGAGGACAACTGATTTGTTATAACTGTGGAGAATTAAGGCACTTTGTGAGGGACTGCCTGAACCCTGCGAGGAAATATTGTAGATATTGTAGACAACTGGACCATGTGATTGAAGATTGTCCAATTCTGATAGATAAAATGCATGAAAAACAACATAAACCTATGCAGAATGTGCAGAGGGTTAAGGCAGAACCATGAGACGAAGGACCAAGAATTAATGTCATAACACGCAGCGTCATGGCTATTGGGGGAGCTTAGGAGAAAGATGCGGCTAAGCCTCTTATCTAAAAAGTAGCTATCAAACAAGAAGGTTTATACCTACAAGAGGAAAAGGAAACCTTTGTCGCAGCTCGCAAGGACTTTACTAAGGTTGAGGCATCTACTTCTCAAGCTCCCGCAAACCTCAAAGTAGATGACGAGGTCAAACCATTTTTGTAGGCATGTATGAAGTTGTTGCGCAACCAAAGGGAAGTAGAAAATCTCCAAGCACTAATAGATAGCTGCGCAGAAAAAGATAACCCCTTCACGGAAGTTAAGGATGTGAAAAAAATTTACAAGCATAAGAAACGCACTGGTCGAGAGATGAGATTAACTGCACAGATTGGTGACTATGAGATGGATCAGGTCATCTTAGACCTAGGGTCGCATGTTAATGTCCTGTCTAAGCAGAAGTGGAAGTGGATGGGAGAACCAAAGCTCGAATGGTCAACTATACAGATGCGCATGGCTAACCAGCAGAGGATCATACGATTGGGGAGGTTGTCGGAAATTATGGTAGACATTGCAGGAGTTAAGGTACGCGCCAACTTTTAAGTAATCCATATTATGGACGATGCAGATCCTTACCCTGCGCTTCTAGGGCTATATTGGGCTATAGATATGAGCGGTATTATCAACCTAAAGAAAAGAAGCATGGTGTTTGAGAACGAAGGTACACGGGTGATAGTCCCGCTAGATCCTGCAAAAGGAGAGAGGTATACAGAACTGGTGCGTGAAGAGGAGGATGTGGACCACATCTATAAATTGACTGCTCAGGACAAAGATTGGATCAATCCTACAGCTAAGGGTGTGCTCTAATGGGAAAAGGAAAATGAATGTTCCTCTGACTCTGATGGGGAAGTAGAAAATTGGCAGAATAGGTTACATGATGTCTCTCCGCTGCGTTGTCTTAGGATCACGAAGAGCTTCCGGTGCATTTCCTCAGAGGTAAGAGACTTGCCCTACTTTGATGGTTCTGGTAGCATTAAGGAGTTTCTATGAACCTTTGAAGCTGAAGTCCCAAGGGAAAGAAGGCTATGGGCCCTTAATCTCGCTATGTGCACAACTCCTATGAGGTGGTGGGACACTCATAAGGGGGAATTCCAGGATTGGGAGGAATGTCGTGACATGATGATCTTACGATTTAAATCTTTGTCTCACCTGTGAGTAAATACTTTCTTGGGGCTAGGGGACCCGCGCAAGCACTTTTTTGCATGGATGATAGAATGGGGCGACAGAACTATAGAAGAATAGGTCCATCTGTTCATTCATACCTTGGGGCCAATCCCGACCACATGGTATCTAGACGCAGAATTACACCAGCGTACCCACCACTGGGAAACCCTAAAGGATGAGTTTGTAGGGACATTCGGGTTGATAGGAGGGACAGAGGCACTAGATGAAGCTCTGTAGGACATTGATGCCTTAGTATTTGATGAATCCCATCCATGCGCAGCACATGGGGCACCAATGTGGGAAACACAGATGCAGGATATTGTCAACTGTTACAATTTATCAATCGAAGAGTATGATGACGACCCCCGAAATGTCTCTATCCCAAAGTCAAAGGGAGAGCGCGCAATTGTTGGACCTCCACTACAGACCATTGATGTCACTAAGCCTCTGAAGCTATGAGAAGTCAACATTGGAACAAAGGCGCAGCCTATGTTAGCTAAGATTAGGGACTATTGGGATGATGATACTGTGGGAAAAGCTGCAGAACTCCTCATGGAATACCAAGACTTATTCCCGACAAGATTTTTAGACCTCAAGGGGATCACAGGGGACCTAGGAGTCATGTGTATCACTTTAAAACCGGATCTGTGCCTGGTAAAGCAGTGCCCTTATGGGTTGAACCCCAAGTATAAACAAAAATTCCAGGAAGAAATTGAGAAAATTCTTGCTGCTGGTATCATCGAACCGTTCGAACAGTCAGACTGGGTGAGTCCTATGAGGGTTTAAGAGAAAAATACTAAGGGAGAGATACAAATCTATGTTGACCTGTGCAAATTAAATGATGCTTGCATACATGGTCCCTTTCCTACGCCATTCTCAGATGAAATCCTTGATAGCGTAGGGGGGCAGTAGGCATATTTGTTTACTGATGGGTTCTAAAGCTATCATCATATTAGGATTGCACCTAAAGATCCAGCAAAAATACATTCGCTACTGAATGGGGTTCACTTTAGTACATTGTTATGCCATTAGGACTCAAGAATGTCGTTGCCATCTTTTTGCGGGTAGTAGTTGCAGTATTTAAGGAATTTATCCACAAGTTCTTGGAGGTATATTTTGATGATTGGACTGTATTTGGGTTAGTAAAGAGTCATGTCTCGAACTTGCGCATGATACTGGATTCCTACAGAAAGCACCAAATCTCCCTGAATATCAAGAAGTGCACATTTTTTGTACCATTTGGGATCTTATTAGGTCACATAGTTTATCAACAAGGGTTGATGATCGACCTTGCCAAGGTGGCGGTTATCATCAACTTGACAGTTCCTACAACTGAGAAGAAACTATGCTCTATCCTCGGACACATAGGCTACTACAGGAAGCTTATTCAAGGGTACGTACTAATCACAACACCTATGAAAAAATTGTTGAAAAAGGAGGTATCATTCTGTTGGGACGACGAGTGTCAGAAAAGATTTGAGTTACTCAAGGAGAAGATGGTCTCTGCCTATCCTCATATTTCCTTATTGGAAAAGGTGTTTCATGTCCATGTCGACGCTTCAGGGATCGCCCTAGGTGTTGTCCTGATGCAGCCAGGGGAGGGGAACATTGACCATATAGTTTCGTTTTCCAGTAGGAAGCTCTATAGTGTAGAGGGTATCTAATCCACTACTGAGCGCGAAGGGCTAGCCATGGTGTACGCCCTATAGAAATACCAACATTCCTTATCGGGTGGGCATTTTAAGATGTTCACCAATCACTCAGATTTGAAGTACCTAGTGAATAAGCCTTTTTTGGGGGGGGAATATGCCGATGGCTTCTACTGTTTCAAGAATATGACTTTGAGATCATTGTGAAGCCGGGAAAGTTGAATTTTGGGCTAGATCACCTATCCCAGATCGAAAATGGCGAAGAACCAACCAACCTAGAGGAAGGACTACCAGATGTGCAGATGTTCGTTATTAAGGTAGTAGATGTGCACTTCACCGACATCATTCACTTCTTGACTATGGGGATGGCACCTGTAGAGTATTCAGTACAACAAAAGAAAGAGTTGGTAACCCGCTCAGCAGATTTTACCATTATTGCAGGTCACATGTATAAGCCGAGAGCTGACGAAGTACTGCGAAGATACGTCTTGGAGCATGAGCGGCACGTCATCTTAGCATAAGCTCACGGGGGTATAGCAGGAGGTCACTATGTAGGAAAGGCAACAACGTAGAAGATCCTAAGAGTCGGGCTATGGTGGCCCACACTACATAGTGACTCTCACGATTATTGCAGAGTTTGTCACACTTTCCAAAGGATAGGAAGACCATCTCACAGGGATGAAATGCCTTTACAGATGCAGATGGCCCTGCAAGCATTCGACAAATGGGCCATATACTTCATTGGACCCATCAATCCGCCAGGAAATAAGACAGGTGCGCACTACATCATCACCGCGACTGATTATGTGACTCGATGGGCTGAAGCACAAGCTATGAAGGATTGCACTGTAGATACCACTGTACACTTAATTTTTGAACATATTCTAACTAGGTTTGGTTGGCCAAATATCTTGGTGAGCGATAGAGGTACGCATTTTGTTAATGCAATAATGGAGGCTTTGACTAAAGAATTTTAGATCCACCGTGCGAAAAGCACCCCATATCGTCCACATGCGAATGGAGTTGTTGAAGCTTTTAACAAAATCTTGGAGCAAGCACTGACTAAGGTCTGCAATGCTGATCGCAGTGATTGGGATATGCGCATTTCATGGGTCATTTGGGCCTATTGCACCACATGCAAGAAACTGATAGGAAAGACACTGTTTAGGATGGTCTATGGCAAGGAGGCTGTTATGCCCATGGAGTATATTATTCCTAGCTTGCGCATCGTAGCCTTTACGAACATGGCGGAGCCTGATATCATGGAAGAGCGTTTAGCGTAGCTTGTGGCATTGGAGGAAGATCATTTCATTGCTAACTTCCACCAGCAGGTTCAGAAGGCTCAGGATAATGCATGACATGATCGAAATATTCAGAAAAAGACATTTGCGGAGGGTGAATTGGTCCTGTTCTATGACAGCCAGTTTTCGAAACACCCAGGGAAGTTCCATCAGCACTCGCTAGGTCCCTATATGGTAAAAGAAATCACTAACGGATGAGTTGTTCGGCTAGCTACCCTGCGCAGTGATATGGTACCAGGATATTTCAATGGTAGTCGGCTCAAACCATTTCGGATCAAATGACTATATGGCCAGAGTAGCTGTATGGGGTGGAATAAGCGCACAAAGGAAGGCTATTGCAAGCAGGACCGAGGTACGTGTAAGAATAGATCATAGGTTTGGAGGCCCAGGGAGGTGCGTTGGGAATGCAGGGGTGTGTTCAGAGAGCACGAGGTATGCTGGGAGCGCAGGGGTGTGTTGGGCGCACAAGAGGTGCGAAAAATAGCCGTTGGAACAGTAAGTCTGGGTAAAAATAAAATTTTACCGTTGAAATGAGTAGGCAGCCGGCATTTAATGAGGCGATTTCCAAAGATTTTTTACTGTTTTCTTGATGGTAAGTTCCAAATGAGGTTCACCCAACCATTGATGGATCCCTGCGGCTATAAAAGTAGAAGGATAGATCAAAAGAGGGTTTTGTATCTCCTGTACAATTGGTGTTTTGTGCGAGTTTGTGATTATTGCGCCTTGTTCATGTCTAAGCGTGATTCCCCTCAGATAATAACCACCCAGAGTTCATTTTTTGCGCCAGAATGACTAAAAATAATCCTGTCGAGTCTTCCCATCCCGTGACCTCAACAGAACAAGAATCTGAGGAAGTACTGGAAGTCCACCCCGAAGTTGAAGAAGTTATGACTATACCAAGCAAGGGCAAGTAGAAGGGGAAAGAAAAAGTGCAAGGGTTGGGGAAACCCATGAAATGGGTTGGGGTAAAGCCCTGCACTTCTCCTCATAATGTGGATTCCCCGCGGGCGGTGCCCCAGGCACGCTCGCCTAACCCATTATAGAGACCAATATCTGCTCAATAATTTGCCTAGAGAGCTGAGCCAATCAATTGGATATCGCCCTTTGTTCGGCCCCACAGGTCCTCGACATGCATGCTGAAGAATCTTGATGGTCTGCACACCTATATGCAGATGCCACTGACTCTAGGTGAGGTCCTCGTCATTGGATAACCCTTTGGCAAGCTCCACGAGGTGAAATTCGACAATCATGACCTGGCCTGTTTAGAGGCCTTCCCAGAATTGGCACCATAACTCTATCTCAAAATGGTATTGGAAGATGACAAGATAAAGATAGTCCCCATGAGCTGGATGCACAGATTGGCAGGGTCCGGGCTCTTAAACCTACTGAGGATGTCGCATTTTGGCCACTATAATATCACAGACCGACTTGTGCGCCAGTTTCTTACCCTAGTCCATGATGGTAGCTTGTGGATCCAGGATCGAATCCCCATCGATGTCGTGCTTATTCGCCAGATTAATTGTATCCCCATGGAGGGGCCCGACCCTATGCTGCACGTTGGAAAAAATTATGAGCACCAGATCGCTGAAAATTCCACGAGGATTACCATGTGCAACAGAACACTCGGCGATTCATGATCAGCACCATCAGAGACCTTGGTACGCAGATGGGTACCTTGTTGCTGGCATGAAAGCTGATGCGCAAATGCCAGGCTGCCACCATCCCTGCATATGTAATACGACTGTCAGGCCGATGCGAGAAGGGGGTTTGTTTCAATTGGGCCCAGTACCTATGCAATGAGTTCCTGGAAAATGTACGCAGAGCCCAAGATCAGGGGCACGCATTTTTCTACTCCTAGCTACTGCTTCTCATCATGTTGGTCACATGGGAAGCCCCAGAAGGTTAAATCCTCCCTGAGCTCATGCCCGATATGTGCGAAGGGGCGCGATACATGAATTTGTGGGACTCCAAGGACACACAGCGTATTGAGGACAATCACATCTTTTGGGTCCTCTTTCAGAGTGGACTGGTAGTAGAAATTAACTCCCGACCACACTTGTCACCAGCGGTGTATGACAAATACAAAAGCATCATGACATTCCAAGTTACCATGCATAACGTACAGATCAGAGGCCGCAAGGATCCAGCGTGGGTCTCACTCCCATACATGGTTGCTAATGAAGACATTGACCGCTTAGTTGCAACTTGGCCTCCACATTGGAAGCTAGGCTTCAAGTCAGGTACGAAGGACACTATAAGGACCAACACCGTGAAGGCTACCCCAACCGACACCACCAAAGAAACTAGAGAACAGGGTAAAAGTATGGGGAAGGGCATAGAATTAGCATCACCGAAGGGTTCGTAGTAGGGAAAAAGTATGGGGAAGGGCGCAAAATCAGCATCGCAGAAGGATTCACAGTAGGATCTGGGTGCAGAAGGTCAGGAGGTAGGAGGTGATGACAACCCTTGAGGAACAAAGCGAACTAGTGACCCTGCTAAAGTACCACGAAATAAGCAACACGCTCAATGGCCCAAACATGACACCGAAGTTACACTAACAGAGGAGGACCTAGAGCAGATCGCAGATGCGATCACCCTGGCTGCCAAAGACAAATGGCTGGCCTAGTTGGTCAAATATTCTCCTAGCTGGAGGCTTCTAGAAACGTAATTAGGTCGAGCTTTTCCCCTTCATTCATGAACCTCTATCCCTTCATTAATGGAGATTGTCCCTTGGTATTTGGAGCTAAAATTCCTTTATGAGAGGACTTTATCCCCCTCTATGGAGCTGAAACCTCCTTCATTATCCTATAAATTGAACTCATATTTCAGTCTCAAGGGTAATTCTTAACTTATAGAAGAGAATTGCTGAAGAAATTATACTCCATATACTTGGCATCATTGGTATGAGAATGATCACATACTCATATCCATAGTTTCATGCTAGTTCGGAGAGGAGAAGGCTTGTCATTTCTAAGGAAAACAACTGTTCAGGACCTCGGAAGAACCTGTATGACATCAAGGTGACAAGGTTGTAAGGTTACTTCTTATCATACAAGTTAATACAAATGGATTCTATTTTATCATTAATTTGTTCATGTATCTATTTGAGTAATTTAATTCTCGGATTCCTTGATCACTGAGATAGATTAGTGTTTCTAAATTATTATATCTTGCAGGTGCTTTTAATCCTTTTTTCTGTCTTTGAATACAAGTCTTACATGTTGATTTGACCTCTTTTGGAGCGACTGGATTGAAGATTAGAGCAAGCATTGGACTTTAGGTAGGAGCATCTCCTCTTACTTAGTTAATTAATAATTATAAATCACAATAGTCTAGAGAAAATGGTTTGCATTTGGTTGTTTATTTCTAGATATCCTTAGGATACTAGGAAGATATTTCTTGTCCGTAAGAAGGATTTTATCTGCATAATAGCTCTACAGATCAAAGCTGATACCTTGTAGACTAATATGATTGAGACCATATCAACCCCGACAATGAGTAGTGATGTCATGAGCATGCTAGAAATTCGCCTCTGCCCTCTTCCCGGCGCAGCCCTCATACTAAGTCCACACGACTTAGGAGTGAAAGTCCAGGCCTGCACAGAAGTACAGTTGGATCTCGCCAGCTTGCCGCATGAACCACTGTGAATCCTTCACGCATCCATATTCGAATAGATTCAACACAGGGACCGGAAAGTGCACCAGAAGCTCAGCACAGCTGAGCAAACAATTGATGATAAAACCGCCAAAGTGTCTTAGGTCCAGGCCGCATGTACCCTTGCTGTCGCACAAAAAATAGAGCTGGAGCATCTAATTAATAGGCTCTACACAGATGTCACAGAAGATATCCCAGCTACTGCCACCCCCCAGGCCAAGATTGAGGGGTTGGTTTCTGTGCTAAAATCCTCAAGGATAGAGATTCAGGCAGTTAAAACATAGATTGCAGACTTACAGGCTAAGTTGCAGCCAGAAACACCACCAGAAGTAAGGGCGTAGTCAGATGCGCTGGTTACAAAAGCTACGAATGTTATTACAGGTCAAATCGCCCAAGGTGTAGAATTGTTGGAAGCAACTATGTAGGTGTGGACCAAGGTGTAGCGTGACCCTCTCCTGTGTGAAATCAACCAAGCGATGCACCAGAAAGAAGAAGAGTTTGACCAAATGGAAGCTACTCTGACCAATTTGGTCCCTGCTCAGTGATTGGCCCGACTGCGCACCACCCATGCGATCAAGGACGACATGGAAGCTCTTCGACAAAGGAAGAAGAATTTGAGTGATCACCTCAAGCCATGGGCAAATGAGGCCTTGAAGTTGTCCCAGGATGTTGATGTCGCAGTAAAGCAGCTGACCCAAACTCTGGAGAGCGTCACAGCTACTACAGAAGGCCCAACTTCGCAGAAGTTGGTAGAGATAGCCCAGAATGCTACTGCGCAAAGTGAAGGTGTGCTGCCCCCGCTAGTTGAGGCGATCAAGCAACTGCAGGAAAAGATGGAGAACCCACAGCTACAGTGACTCGGGGTGAGTCACAAGATGGTGTTGGAGGCCTGTTGGAATGGGACTCCCTAAGTTGCGAATTTTGTATATTTTTGGCAACTTTTGTATATTTTTGTATTAAGTAATCTAACGCAGGGGTTTTGGGATGAGTTAAAGCCCCGAACGCATTATAATGGGTCAAAGGGTAGACCTAGAGTCCACAAACCACGGTTTGCAGACCACATGGTAACATAGGCTACATCGATAATAATAGATGAATATTTTGAGTCTAGAGGCAGGCATGAATTAAGAGTGATGCTACATATAAACTGTTAGATCTATTTTGGGTAAGGACTCCTGCTAGCTGTGTGCACAGAGATTCTCAGTCTTGTTGTGTGCTGAACCTGCAAGATGTGTGCGCAAGCTGTGTTTTAGGTTGTAACTGGGTTTTGGATTCTAATATATGCGGATATAGTTAAAGCGTCTATTTTTTATCTAGATCTACTGTGTTACTGTTGATGTGAATCTTGGAATATGTTTGGCGCTGCGAATACACCTGTGATATCTGTTTATGTTATGAATATATCTGTGTTATGGTATAAAGTATATCTATGATCTATTATAGATGTGTTTATGATGGTATGTGCTGGTAATTATTGATACGCACATGGATGAAAATGTACTAACTAGATCTGTGCATGGCAATAGCTCTGTTATCATTAATTTCGGATTATCCTGTTAACGAACCTGCAAATAGACATGTCTGTGAAAATCCGAGAGGTTGTGAACACATATCTGCCTAGACTTACCTAATCTCTCTCAGGGTGCGGTAACCTGGTTCCAACACCCTCCCATACTGCTTTGGTGAGACTTTGGCCTGTGCAAGTAGGTCATTGCCGGAAGGGCCAGTAGTATAGGGGTTTTTTGGCAAACCTTAACCTGTGAACCTTTGTCAGGACCCCTTAAGCCAACACATACAGATTATCTTCGAACATCAGGAGCTCATCACCAAATGCAGAGCAGCCATTCAAGAGTAGAAAGAGCACCTCAAAATGAAACCAAGTGAAGCCACTGACATGATTAAGGTTCTCAATTCAAAGAACGGAGAGGAGCTGGAAGAAATCAACATCTTGGACATAACTATAACCATTTTGGAGATAAATAAATTTTTTCAGAAAATAAATTTAAACAACCAATTTCACACCAAATGTGAAGCTTTGAATACTGTTGTTCAAATATTTCATACTAAGTTCAATGTTTTAAATCATAAAGGACTACCAAGATTGGCAGGATTAGATGATAGGTTGATTAAATTACAATATTACTGCAAAAAAGTTATACACACTTGCAATAGATAAGTCAAAGTTTGCAGGTATCAATGGACAGATTACAAGGAAATCATTTCTTGAAGCTCTGCAGTTTTATTTGATCATTCAACATCAAATCAAACAATTATTCATTCAAAGACCAACTTTTGAAAAATATACTAAAGTAGATGAAATCTTCAGGAAAATGATGAGTGTAGAAATCCCAAGTCAAGATCAATGGGATAAGTTTTGTGAGACCATCGAGTAAAAGGATGAATTTTACAGCATGCCAACACATCAGATTTTTGAGGGTCCATTCAGCAACAACTTCCATCAAAAGGGACCAAGTCATAAACAACTTCCAAGAAAACAGAGACACTCCATCTATTTGTTTCCTTCTTATTTTCTTCTTTATTCTATTATTGTAAAATAATTAAGATATTTATAAGTTTTGAGAATTATTATAAATAACTCTCATTTCAAGTTATTAAGGGTTGCACCCTTGGATGAGCGAATTTTTGTAAGTAGAAATTGTACAAGTATTTTTTATCATCAATAATAGAAGAAGGATTTTGAATTTGTCTCATATAGATCTATTTTATCTGTGAGTTATTTCTATTTTTCATACATTTGGTCTCTTCATATGTTTAATTGTTATCAAGATAACTCGGTGAGATTAATTCTTTTTGTAATATTCCCAATTTTCCACAAGATAATTGGAATATTAGAGTTCTTAATTTTCATAATTAATTAAGTAAATAAGAGGGTGGAGGGACCCACAAACCCCAAAGATAAATAAAATCCACTTTTGATGTGTGTATGTGGATATTTCAAATCTGGATATACATAATGGAGTAGTGGAGCAACTACTTAATGTAGAAGGAGTGGAGATCATGTCTCATTAATGAGAAAGATCATGGAGGTTGAAGAAGTCAACTAAGATCATGGAGGGAGGTTGAAGAAGTCAAGTAAGATCATGGAGGGAATCAAATGTAAGATCATAGAGCATTCATGATGAGATGATGGAGGAATAGTGCATTTAATGCACACATGATGGAGAGGGTGATCATCACATGCATACATGATGGAGATCATGGAGAGATAGCGCAGTCAACATGGGGACACATGTCCACTTGCACAACGCAGTTATGAGGTGGGCCAAGGCATGGAAAGGCTCCAAATCTATATAAATAAGATGAAGACACAGTAGAAGGTAGGCTTTATATTATTATTGATGTGTGATCTGTTTAGATCTGGATTTTTCATTTGACATTCCAAGCATGCTTGAGTTGTTTAGCTAATTCTGCAGTGTTGTATAGCATAGGTTGTTTCCAAGCGGAAATCCCACCCTTACCCACGGGGAACTTGTGTGCCTACTCTGGGAAGGTTTCCTATTGAGCTTACTCATCATCAAGCATTGTTCCCACACTATTTCCACTCTCTGCAGAACATATACCTTCAGGAATTACACATTTTTGAAGATCAGTTTGGGAGGAGGAGGTTGTCCTTCAGTATTTCACCTGAGGAACCAGTGAAGGGTCCACACTTTCACTTTGTGCTTCAAGATCATCCTTCCCATGCTTTATATATATATCAGGCATCATGCCATCTATTATTCATCTCCTAGCAGCAGCATTTCCATCAGGAATTGCACAATCCAGTCTTGTAGATCCAAGGGATAAGGGAATTTGCTAGCATTTCATATAGTAATATAGTGGAGGACCATTCCTTCACATTGTATTCATTATTTCCATCATTCCAGAGATGATTTTCATATATTAGTAACAGGCTAGAGAGCTGCCATCCTTGACAGCACAGTTTTTTGAGGAGTTGTGTAGCAGCAGATGCAATCTTCAGAGGAGGATTGAGGAGCTAGATCTTGAGCTTCTAGCTTAAGAATCTAGTGAATGGATCAGCCCTTCAATATTAGATCTGTTTGTATAGCATATTGCAGCCATATTTTTATCAGATCTAGCTTTAGATCTGCATAACCCAACAGACCAGGGATCAAACCCCAAGAGGGTAAATTTCCAATCTTGGGCTTCCATCATAGAGCCCAGATCTTGAATCTTGGCATCATCAGAGATCCAGGTTTCCATAGATCTAAATTTTCCTTCATCTAGCAGCCATATGTATATTATCTGTTGAAGGGACGACACGATATTTTCTTCTAAGAGCTCTCTAGTTACGCAGTGCCTGCTATGGCATGTTTGCAGGGTCATTCTAGGCTATGTATCTGGCTTGAGTGTCTCATATTTTGAGCACTGTTGTATTGTTTATCCATATCCAATGATAATAAAAGGATCACCTATTCTATATATTCTATGATTGTTAAAAAATATTTACATGTACATTTTATGTGTTACAAATATTGTGTTTGTGTATCAATGCATTATTCCATTTGGGATATTACAATGGTATCAGAGCATGACCTTTAGCTCAACTTTTGGAAATTTTGACAAAATATGAAAAGTAGATAGTAGAGATCTAATACTATGGAGGGATTAAGTTTTTCCTCATATTTCTTTAGAGCTATGAAGGATCTCTCCAAAGAGATCAATGAAACAAGAAGAGAAAGGCAAAGAGAAACCTCAAGAGGGTTTCGGGATGAAAAAGGTCCCAGTACTTCTTATCAGCAACAAAGAAGATCAGAGAAGCAAGGAGCTTCACATTATTCCACTAGATCCACTTTATTTGATAAGAAATACGATTGGTCTGCATATGTAGAAGACTTGGGGCATGAGACCCTAAGTAAATATTTGTCTGAATAAAAAGCACAACCTAGAGCATTGAAGGAGAATATATCTTTCTCCAACAGTTTTTGCAAATCAAAGAAGATAGGAGATCCAAAAGCAGCAATAGAAGAAAGAGGCATAGATTCTTCTTACCTACATTTGATGGATCTTCCACAAGCACCTTGAGGAATTGGAGGGAATAATTATTTACATTCTTTCTGAAATATCCTATATCAGAAAGAGAGGTTGTGGAGTTTGCAGCGCTGCACCTCGAAGGTGAAGCAAGAGATTGGTGGTTCAGTCACTTATCACACATGAAGACTGAAGAAAAGGTATGGTAGAAAGAAACCAGAGACATATCACATAGTGACATCTCCTATCATCAAGGAGATAGTACATGAAGATCCAAAAGAAGATGTCCTCATTATCGCTCAAGAGGAGGAGCCTCTATCACCACCATCAGTTGTAGATGTACTTACATCAAGAGGAGGATCACTTGCATCTTTGCAAGATGGTCTTGATTTATTGAGCTTTGGAGCCCCATGCATGATTGATGAGATGCATGATGTGGAGGAGACAGATACCAACGTTGGTAAAATTGTAGAGATGTAGCCACCATCCCTACCAGTAGTTGGAGAGACTATTGCACCGATGGGAGGAACTCTTGTGTTCCTACAAGATGTTTCTGAATATCAGTTGATCCAAGGTTTGCAACCACTTTCATCTCATATTGTTTCAGTACCTCTTATTGAAACTCATGGGGACATGCCATCAGGGATATTTCATTACCAAGGGTTAGAACAACATGCTGATTTGGAGCAGCATCATATCACTGCGCAGATGACCCTTGATCTAATCAAGGAAGGAAGGAAGAACCATCCTATTTTTTCATTGATGGACTACATTCATCCCTTTGAGTTGAAGTGTAGAGTTTCAGAATATGGGATGAGTATGATCCTATGTAAAATGGTTGGCTATGAGTTCAACATTGCACCTTGCTTTGAGACAACATATGTATCACCTTGCAGATCTACAATGATGTTAATGAGTAGCAGCGAGAAGAAGAGGACCCATTCCTTATGGGAGCAATAAAATGGCAGCTTCATTCATGAAGCAATGGAGGGAAAGATGATAGATGGTAGACATCTTGAGATGGGAAATATTTTCCCCTTTCAAGATGACTCTTTCTCAATGAGCATCTCATAGCTCAAATAGAAACTTCTACCTGCAACATATCCATAACCTTATTGGTTTTGGAGTGCCATTGATGAGAAGGGAATCTCATGGAGATATCTCAATAGAGGTGCACTTCAACATTTCATGGAGTGCAGATCTATTCATTTGGAGGATGTTGGAATTCTAGAATGGGAGTATAACAAGTTTGATTTGGGCATGATTCATCATCCACATTGGGATGAATGGATCCAGCTGAGAAGAATGAGATCTCTTACCTTCCTATAGATCTATGACACCGGGCAATAAGAAGCATGGTTGCACTGGTTACTTTTGGGTGAGTATGGATACTACCCCACATCTCACATTTCCAGGATCCATGCCATGTATATCAGTGATGACATGCAGCAGCAGGAGGCATGGCTGCGCTGGTTATTGATGAGAGAGTTTGGACATCATATGATATATCTTATGTCCTTGTATTTGTTTTTGTTTGGGATATGTCTCATGTCTTTAAAAGTATTTTTGTTTGGGATATATCTCATGTTCATGTATGTACTTGGGTTTGGGAGAAAGCATAACTCTCACATGATGTGGCATAAGGGAGCTTGTTTGTATCATTTTGATGAGACATTCATGTGTCCATTAAGTTTTTTGTTGCTCCATGACTTGCATCATGATTATGTAAGGAGGCAGCAACCATCCTTGTTGTCATGGTGACTATTGGGAGAGTATGGGTTGATTTCTTCCCATACATTGCATGATAATGATAGAGGATGGAAATAGGAGGCCTTACATCATGGCTTCTTTTGGGTGATTATGGTCATTGTACATGGTATGATGAGGATGTGATGGGGCATCAAGATGCCTTATTAAGATGGCTTCTCTTGAGATAATATGGCCACTACATTTGGTACAATGAGGATGTGGTGTGGCAGCAAGAGGCATTGTTGCGGTGGCTTCTATTGAGAGAGTATGGCTCTCATATCTATATTGATGCAGATTTTTCATGGCATTAAGAGGCATTGTTGTGGTGGCTTCTTTTGAGAGAGTATGTCTCTCTTGTTTTCATGATGATCTAGCATGGTAGTAGAAGGCTTTGTTGCATTGGTTGTTATTGGGATAATATGGTTTTCCATTTTTCATGTTCATCCATATGTATCTTCTTCTTATTTTTCACTATGTCAATGTGATGTTTGGATCCTACATGGCCAACAGGGCTAATGATGTGAGCATTGATAGATGCAATCTACTCTATGTATCATGGGTTGGAGAAATAGTTCATCAAATGGGGCTTTCCACTTTGGGAAAAAACCACTTCATTTTATGTATCTCATGTGTAGAGGAGATATTTGGTCATCATATGTTTTCCACTTGGAGATTCATTGATGAGGATGGGTATCTAACTTTTCAATTGGAGGCCATTGTAGACATCATAGAGAGGCAGATTTGGAGCTGGACATGCATGATACATTATGACATATGGAGAGGCCTTCCATATGAGGATGCCATTTGGAAGGAGGATTTTTTATATAGCATCCATTTTACAGTTGCTTGAGGAAAAGCAATTTTTTTTCCGAGAGGACTGTAATATTCCCAATTTTCCACAAGATAATTGGAATATTAGAGTTCTTAATTTTCATAATTAATTAAGTAAATAAGAGGGTGGAGGGACCCACAAACCCCAAAGATAAATAAAATCCACTTTTGATGTGTGTATGTGGATATTTCAGATCTAGAACTACATAATGGAGTAGTGGAGCAGCTACTTAATGTAGAAGGAGTGGAGATCATGTCTCATTAATGAGAAAGATCATGGAGGTTGAAGCAGTCAACTAAGATCATGGAGGGAATCGAATGTAAGATAATAGAGAATTCATGATGAGATGATGGAGGATTAGTGCATTTAATTCACACATGATGGAGAGGGTGATAATCACATGCATAGATGATGGATATCATGGACAGACATCGCAGTCAACATCGGGACACATGTCCACTTTCACATCGCAGTTATGAGGTGGGCCAAGGCATGGAAAGGCTCCAAATATATATAAAGAAGATGAAGAAACAATATAAGGCAGGCTTTATATTATTATTTATGTGCTATCTATATAGATCTAGATTTGTCATTGGACATTCCAAGCATGCTTGAGTTGTTTATCTAAGTCTACAGTGTTGTTTAGCACAGGGTGTTTCCGACGGGAAATCCCACCCTTACCCACGGGGGACTTGTGTGACTACTCTGGGAAGGTTTCCTATTGAGCTTATTCATCATCAAGAATTGGTCCCACACTATTTACACTCTCTGCAGAACATATACCTTCAGGAATTACGCATTTCTGAAGATCATTTGGGAGGAGGAGGTTGTCCTTTAGTATTTTAGCTGAGGAACCAGTGGAGGGTCCATCCTTTCACTTTGTGCTTCAAGATCAACATTCCAGTGATTTAGATCTATGTTAGGCATCAGGCCATATATTATTCATCTCCCAGCAGCAGCATTTCCATCAGGAATTGCGCAGTCCAGTCTTGTAGATCCAAGGGAGAAGGGAAGTTGTTAGCATTTCAACTAGTAATCCAGTGGAGGACCATTCCTTCACATTGTATTCATTATTTCCATCATTACGGAGCTGGTTTGCATATCTTAGCAGCAGGCTAGAGAGCCTCCATCCTTGACAGTGCAGTTTTTGTGAGCATTTGTGTAGCAACAACTACAACCTTCAGAGGAGGATTGAGGAGCTAGATCTTGAGCTTCTAGCTTGAGGATCTAGTGAAGGGAGAAGCCCTTCAATCTTAGATCTGTTTGGATAACATATTGCAGCCATCTTTTGATAGATCTAGCTTCAGATCTACATAACCCAATAGACCACAAATCAAACCCCAAGAGGGTAAATTTCCAATCTCATAGATCTAGAATTTCCTTTCTGCGTTATCTTGGGTTTCTATCATAGAGCCCAGCTCTTGAATCTTGGCATCATCAGAGCTCCATGTTTCCATAGATCTGCATTTTCCTTCAGCCAGCAGCCATATGTACATTATTTTCTGAAGGTACAACGCAGTATTTGCTTCCAGCAGCTCTCCAGTTACGCAGTGCCTGCTTTGGCATGTTTGCAGGGCCATTCTAGCCTATGTATTTGGCTTGAGTGTCTCATATTTTGAGCACTGTTGTACTAATTATCCATATCCAATGATAATAAAAGGCTCGGCTATTATGTATATTCTATGATTGTTGAATCTTTACATGTACATTTTATTTGTTACAAATATTGTGTTTGTGTATCAATGCATTATTCCATTTTGGGATATTACAATTTTTCAATAATCTTATAATTACTCCTGAAGTTATTATCAATATAAAGAATGATTTACTTAACAATTTTTTGATGAAGTCTCCTTCATTTATAAATTTTCAGCATATTGATAATGTTAAACATATTTTTTTGAGCTTTTAGACATTGTTTAAAGGTTTTCAAGCTTATGACTTATTGAAGAATTCAATTTGAATATTTGATAATCATATCTTCTTACATAAATCTACTTAATCATTTTACAAAATCTTAATCACTGTGTGAGATAAACAAGCAACCCTTACTTCTAATTACTGATATTATCTGGAAGACTTATTCAATAACTAATTCCTAAAATTTATCTTATACATTGGTCCTCCAAAATTACAAAACACAACAAAACATTATAGATGCTTTGGCATGATTATTGACCACAATTATCTCAAAGGACAACACCTCCCATGCCATAACTCACTGATATATTGGCTCACTACCTCCTCTAATTTACTACTCAATGTTTTTCATCCATCCACATCAAGTTTGTAGAGGTTCTTCACTCAAAGCCCAATATTTTTCACCTTTCCCGTGGCTTTGTGATGAAGTAATTCCTTTCCTTCACTAAAAATCACATCATATCTACGATCTTCCAACATAGCAACATAAACCAAATTCTTCTTTAAACCAGGTACATGCATGACATATTTTAGTATGAGGGGTTTAACTGGCTCTCTCTAGAAATTAATTGTACCAATCCCGGTAGAGTTATACCTCCCATCATCACCCATCTCGATGTGCATCTGGAGATCCTTATCCTCCAAGATGCTGAATAATTATTTATTTCCGGTCATGTGGAATGAGGTTCCACTATCCAAGTACCACAAAGATCCCATCACCGATGACACCATGCATGTGATCAGGGTGAAGTTCAACTCAAATTGTGAAGCCAATGCTTCACATGTTGCTCCTCCTGAGGCCTTCTTATTTTTCTTCTTTTGTGGAAAATTTGTGGCATAGTGTTCGTGATCATGACAGTTGAAACATTTCACCTTTGACAAGTCTTGATTCTTTCCTGCCTTTCCGATCTTTGATTTGGAATGGGACACCTTCCCTTTTCATTTTTTCGCTTTTACATCCAAGGCACATTTTTCCTCATCATCATTCTTTGATGAAGATCCATATTTGGTGCTCCGCCAAATTTCTTCTTCTACCAAATCAGACCATAGTCGCTCCCAATCTGGCAGCTTCTCCCTCCCATTAAGATATTCCTAGTAGCTATGCCACCTCTTTGGAAGGCCTACAAGAGCTAGGCTCACCAAATCATCTAAGGCAACAGAGATCCCAATGCTTCCAAGCTCATCTTGACATTGAGTGAACTTGGTCAAGTATTTTTGGATCGTGTCGCCCTTCTCCATTTTGATCTTCCTGAGCTTGTCTTTCAACGCAAACTTCCTGTGCTCCTTGCTATTCTGATATAGATTTTTCAAGGCTTTCCAAATTTCATATGGAGTCGCCTTCCTGTGGAGGCTCGAGACATTATGGTCTCGAACTCCCTCTAACAAGATCCTTCTTGCCTTCATAACATTCTTCTTCCATGCATCAAGAAGTTGAGCATCTGCTACTGCGGGTTGGGGAATATCAGTGTCAATGAATTCCTTTAGTCTATTGTCCTCAAGCACGGTCTCCATCCTATCCTTCCATGTAATATAATTTGAATTTCCCTCGAGTGCATATTCTAGTCTCAAACCATTGAAAGACATCTTGATCTATTGTTAGATATCGAAGAATAAATATGCAAATTTGAACGTTATCAAAACAAACTTTGTTCTTCTCTTCTTATTTTGATTCATGGTACTCTGATACCATGTAGAAAGTCTAACAATGAGATTGAATCTGATCTTATAATGTATTAAAACATGATATGAATCCTTCTACCTTTTGCAGAAACAAAACATGATCGCACAATCACATAAACAAGGGAAAGAAACAATCAATCACACAACACAAGATGTATATGGGGAAAGCACGCTACCTAAAACCCCAATATCTGTATATTGTATAAAGTCAGGGATCATGAAACAATACAATGTTTTCTCTCACAAGAGAACTCTTGCACTCTGCCAACTGTCTCACACTAATCTAGGAAAAATCGGACAAATACTTAGCTAATTCTCTGCCTCTGCTCAGCCTACCTTTCTCACGCATTCCTTGAGGAATTAAATCCCTATTAAATATGGAAATCCCTTGCCTTGATTGCACAATCCTTCCTAGGCCTCCAAATGACTCTATAAATGACCAGTACAATTTTCTAATTATACAACTGATAGTTATCTTCCCTTTAACCTCTATCTGAACTAGGTCTTCCTCAAAAATAACATGTAACAACTATTTATAGTGAATTATCAGTTAACTAATTGATCACTCATTGTGAATTAAATTAGATTTAATTCAATGGACCTATCTCTAGCTCATCACTCAGTTAGAACTAGTTAAACTGATTTTAACTCAATTAATTGATTTAAATAGTTACAATTCATGCATAACTGCAACAAGACCCCCTTAAATCATGGAATCACTCTACATGCATCGTCTTAGACCCTCAACTTGAATTTCCAAAGCTAACTTAGTCATTCTGACTTAATTAACTAATACAAGTTGTTATAAGTTGAAATAACAATTTCTCTTCCAATTTAAATAAATGGAAATTAAATCAGAATCCTCGGGTGGCATTTCTTCATCCCATTTCAATAGCAGACTCGATTCATTATAGTGAAAATTTTAAAATCAACTATCAAATTGCGCATAATGAGATTGGGTTGCTAGTCGAGCATCGACACAGACATTGCACCAAAAAAAACAAAATAATAAATAAATATATAATAAATAATAATGAAAAATACAAAATAAAACAAAAATTCAAACATTAAAAAAAACACACACACAAAAAAAAAAAAATTAAAAATAATAAGAAGTAATAAAACAAAAACAAAAAAATGAAAAACATTATATATATATATATATATATATATATATATATATATATATATGGAAAAAAAAAACATAAAAATGTAAACAAAAATAAACTTAACCTATAAAAATAAAAAACAAAATAAATAAATAAATAAATATCAGAAAATAAAACAAAATTTTCTAATGTATTAAGTGTGGATATTGTTTTTTAATATTGGTGATTTTCATGTTGGAAATAAAACATAAAAAATAATAATAATAATAATAACAAAATAAATTAAATAAATACTAAAAAAACATATAAAATTATAACCAAAAAAAAAAAAAAACTTCTAAAAATGAAAAATTTAAACAAAAAATAAAAGAAAAATAAAAAATAAAAAATGTCAAATGTCAAATGTCAAATGTCAAATAAATAAATAAATGGGGAAAATTTTTCAAAAATAAATCACAATTAAAATTAAAATAATTAACATAAAAATTTTAAAACTATTAAAACTTAAAAAATAAAATAAAACAAAACAAAAAATTAAAAATAAAAAAAAATTAAACAATTACAATTTTAAAATTAAAATTAAAAATTTAATAATAATAATTTAAAATAATTAAAATTTAAAAATAAAAATAAAAAACAATTTTTAAAAAAATCAAATTTTTTGGTGGGTGGTGTAATTGACCCCCTCGCCGAGGGGTCGTCCTAGGGCTGGGTGGGCAGCGGACCTACATCCAGCTCTATTACCCGCCTAGCCCTAGACCTAATGACAATTGAGTGGTGGGGTCAATTCCGCAGCCAGCGAAAAATTTTGAATTTTTTTATTTATTTTATTTTTTTAATTTGTTTAAATTTTTTATTAAAAAAAATTATAATTTTAAATTTCAGTTTATTTATTTATTTTTTAATTATTTTGTTTTATTTTTTATTTTAATTTATAAATTGTAATTATTTTAATTTATTTTTCTAATTATTTTAATTTATTTTTTATTTTTTTAATTTTAATTTTAATTTTTTTTAATTATAAGGTTTTTTTTTTACTTTACAAAAATATGTTTTTGATGTTTTTCCTTAAATTATGTGTTTTTTTCAATTCTTTCCCCTTTATTTAGTTTGTTTACATTTTTTTATTTTTACAAGGTAGTTTTGTTCATTTTTTAAAAAATTTATGGTTTTTTTATATATATTTTTATATTTGATTTGTTGGGCCTTTTTTTAATGTTTTATTTCTAACATGAAAAGCGCCAACATTAAAAAATAATTATCTACATTTAATACATTAAAAAATCTAAAGTGTAAAAAATAAGTCATTTAAACAAAAAAGGTTAATGTTGCATCAACACTTTTAAAAATCAACATGAAAATCACTAACATTTTAAAACAAATGTTCATAGTTGATACATAACAAAAATTGAAGTGTCAAAAATAAACCCTCTAAAAAATAGGGTGATGTTGCATCAACACTTTTCAAAATCAACATGAAAATCACTCACATCTAAAAAGAAATTGTTCATAAGAAAATTTAAAGTGTCAAAATATGCTAAAAAAAAAAATTATTTTGAATAACCACTTTTCAAAATCAAGTGTTTTTTTTTGCTACCTCAAAAAAATAGGTAATCAGTAATTTTCTTGTTTGATCAGTAACTGTGTTATTAGATTATGTCTTTTCTCTCCAACTTCACTAGGAAATTTGAATTGCATGCATGACTAGGGCCATTTTTAGTAAACGGACTAGTTCAATGAGATTTAGTTGAGTTTACAATAGTGACAACTACTCAAATGAACCTACACTGGCTTCTATACTAAATCTCAGATACTTGACTTTCACAAAAAATAAAACCTCTGGATAACTAGATCTTAGCCACCAACTTGCACACAACTCTACTTCTAGCCCACAAACATGAATTGACTAACCTAACTAAGTGATTTGACCATATCACTCCTGCTAACCACCAGACAACTCATCCTACTAAAGTGGAAATTCAAATTTCTTCATTTGAATAACGCACAAGTCAAATGAAGTATTTTCTTGCTACAATTTAACATAGCACACCATTTTTTTTTTTTTGTATAAAGAATAACCTTGCAACAATGCACCATTTTCTATTAAGCATCGGGTCCTTTAGTTCAATTAATGATGTTAGTGTGTATAGTATAAGAAGCACACTGCCATTTTAAATTAAAAACCCCACAAGTTGCACCATATTGTTTATGCACTAGGGCATTCATATATGGGTTTCACATCAGGGCCACGTGAGAGTTTAGCACCAAACTAGGCAAAATGAATTTACGACCGATTTTTATTTTATTTTTTAATTTAACCCTTCTTTGGTGCTACCGAGTAGTATATGCACTCGTGCACATTATGTACTTAACGCACCATTATTTTGTTCTATTTTATAAAAAAAATCTCTACCATGGTGCACCATATGTTGTTAATCTCTGGTGTGTATAATTATGTAATGGAGTGGTGCATTCATATGTTATAGATGCATTGTTAAAAAACATCCACTGAAACATCTGCTCGCCCAACTCTTTTAGTGACCTCTGCTAAAAAGCAGATTTTTTGAATATTTTTATATGGCCTTCGCAAAAACCTTCACTAGAGGGTCTTTTCCTTATAGTGATTGAACATTTTTAGTCTTAGGTTGTGAATTTTGAGTTGGATTAATATTCAGAGGTAACATCCTTCTGAAAAATTTATTTCTCTTCTTACCTACTTCCATCTCAAGAACTGGTCCTTTGCTACTGAGATTGTATTGTTTAGGTTGTTTTTTAGGAGGAGCTTCACCAATTGTAGCTTCACCAACAACTTCTTCTTCACTGTTTACAATGAGATCAAAAGAAAAATGGATTCACCAACATTTGTGTTATCTTCCGTTTGGGAAGCTTCTACTTCTTCCTTTACTGAATTGGTTTGTTTATGTATGGATTGATCATTAAGAACTTTGTTCAACATCATAGTCATGTTGTATATCCACTGTGGGCATGTCTTCTCGAAATGTGCTACCTGATGAAATGTAAAACATTTTTCCATGTCTACTACATTGAAATTTAAAGCCACATTTGAGCTTTGCTAAGATTGAATCAGCTAATAATAGATTCTTTTAAAAATGGAGTTGAAGGACTTGCTATATGATCCCTCGCTATTATTTTTCTTTAAATTAGATACTTTATTTGTTGATTGCTTCATATATTTGGTCATAATTTCCATATCGAAAGAATATTTATCCTTTTTTTAAGTAGAGGAAGTTTGGGGCTTCTTACAAATCTCCTTTGACTCTTCTTGATTTGTAATAACTCCAATTTATTTTAGACCCATTTCAATGACTATGGCCTCACCAAATTTTTATGCCAACATGCCTTTAGCAGCTCTTTTAACTGACATAAAAATGTAGGGAGGAAAGGTTGAGGTATAATAATATTTCGTAATAGAATCATGTGGTTTCACATTCATGGGGAACTTATTCAATATTTTGGTGAATCATTTATTAAAGTATTTAACTTTCTCCATGTTCCCAATATTGAGATTGCAGAGTTCTTTTAATAACATGGAGGGAGTCTTATCATCAACAAACTTGTCCAAAGAGACCTTCTTGAACTCACTCTAATTATGAATTTAGTTGGACAAAAGGTTGTGATACCACATTGGTGCCCTATTCTTGAATGTATAAAGGAATAATTGTAGGCTACATCTTCATTATAGACTTCTAACATTATTAACTACAAATAAAAATTGTCAATGTGGTCCTCAACATTAGTCATCATATCAGGATCATACTTTGTTAGGAACTTTTCAAGGTGTTTCGTTAAATGATGAAGTGCACCCGAAATATCAAGTGGCACTTGAGCCATCCAATCCAATTGTTGATTGTGTTCCATGTCTTTATTGTTTTCTTCCTTGTCACTGTCTACATATGAATATTCTTCCTCTTCATCATTTTGATTATTGTTATCAATCAACATGTCCTGATTATTGTTCATCTCTTAATTTTCTAATATACTATAGATATTATCTCTGTCTCCCTCCATATTTTCAACAACAGCTAGTATTTGGTTCCCTTGGTCTAAGTCTCTTTCAACCAAGTCAACTAGGTCTTCCAAGGAAGCGTTCACCAAATCTTGAATTGTAGTGACTAGTACACCACCACGAGTTGTATCTTTAGTTTATCACTTGTGAGGTAGAATTGATGTGACAATAAGTAATCTAAGTGCCTTCATGAACTAACAGGTGATAGGACATAAATATCTAAGTTGGTCATATGTAACTTTGTCTGCAAATTTTGGATTGTGTGGAGGTGATTCTTTTATCTCATGTACATTTGACGTAGGCGAACCTGAACCATTAATACCTTTTTTTGATGATTCAAGATGTGAATGTGATGGATGATTAGCCATGCACCAAAAATGTGTTGATGGGGCTAGAAATTCTTCCAAAACTAGGGGATCTTCTCAGTATAAAGTCCCAATTAGACTCTACTCCATTTAGAGTTGGAGTCTCATCTGGGATGATGGCCTGATTTCCATTTTGTTGGGTTTATCATTATCCTTGATGAAAATCAACAATATATGAGAGAAACCACAATCACTTCTGCAACATGTAAGTATGTTAGGTTTTTGAAACACACAAATATATTGTGCATAAAATAACTTCCACAAACAAAGTAAATAGCATGGGAATTTATAAGAACGATGTTAGTACTACTCTAATAAAGACACCTATAAAGAAAGAATCATTACTTAATTGGAAAACAGTTTTCAATCAAGCATGATCATGAAAGCATAAGGACATACATTTTCATTAAGATTTGTACTAAAGATAACAAAATAGTTCATTTGTTTAATACATCTAAACACAAGCACCTACCATATCCATTACAAGAAAAATGTTACAGTCAATGTCAATACATGCGAGAAAAGGATGTTTGGCTCAATGAGCTTCTTATGTTTATGAAGAGACATCAAGATGCACCATTACAAAGACATTTCACTTGTTCCAATAATGGAACATAAAAGCCACAACTTGATTCTCAAAAGAACAATCTCCCTCACATATGCTAACAAGATAATCCAAGGCTAAACACCCTATTTTGCTTGATCTATGAGGGTCTATATATAATAAATGAGGTGACCTTTCACCTTCCATGTGACTCATAATCTCCCTCATGACTCTTCGTCTTCCATCTGACCTTTGGACTTCCTGGTGAATTTTTAAATTCTTCATGACTTTTCATTTTCTCTCTATTTTCTAATTACAAAAATTTATCCTTTTTACAAAATTGTGGATAAAATTCACAAAAAACAAAAAAATACATATTTATATTTAAATTTTAGGAAATTTCAATTCAAACACTATGACATGGAGCTCCTTTCTGATGTACTAGTACCAAGCTTTGTACTTTATTGTTATGTCATTGACCTTTTGTGGTAACTCTTGATCATACCTCATCCTGCTCTCGAAAGCATCTGAAAATATTTTTTTAGACCCCACTTGTATATTGTTCCATAACATAGCCAGTTTCATGTGCAACTTAACTAGGTCGACGACATATTGTGAAACAGTATCCTTGGTTACCTCCAAGTCACCTTGTGTAGCCGCATGTCTTATTATTTCCAAAAAATTCTTCAACTATTATGTGATGGCATCTCTATGCTTCACCTCTCATATCTTGTACATTCGAACCAAAGAATCCAATCTAGAATGTAAATTCATGTAGGCAGGCATAGTGTTGGCTATGTGGTTGTTGAGTTGATCATAAGCTTGAATATGTATCTTGTCTCTATTATATCCATATTAGCTTTGAATCTTCCTTTCCTAGCCCATTTCTAGTGCATTTAGGCATTTTTTGTTCCATTCCTAGATCATATCTACATCCACATGAGCTAATCTTTCAATCATGAGTTTTTCTTGAAACTCCTTTTTGTTTTCCTACAAAGGCTCCATTACCTTGTACAAGGTTATCATCTCTTCATAAACATGCTTCATTATGTCTTCCAACTACTTAGGTTCTTCAAGTATAATGGATTGTAGATATTATTTGTTGTAACTTGAGGAAGACACCCTATGATTTTTAATGAGGAGATGCTAATTCTATTGCCTCACATTATCCAGATCTTTCTTCAACCATTCATTCTTGTGACTAAGATCATAAATGTTCTTTTCAATGGCTACAACAAAATTTTCACCTACTCAAGAAATGTCCTTTGGATTGGTATTTGTGTTTGAAATAATAAATATTTCAGTATCGATAGAAACTAGTTGATATGGCTCACTCATAAAGTACTTCCTCCTTTCTTGAATGATTTTTTCCTTAAGTTGATCAAATGTGAAATTAGACCTATCTTCTTTTCAATGGATACAACAAATTTTTCACCTACTGAAGAAATTTCCTTCGGATTGGTATTTGTGTTTGAAATAATAAATATTTTTGTATTGATAGAAACTAGTTGATCTGGCTCATTCATAAAGTACTTCCTCCTTTCTTGAATGATTTTTTTCTTGATAAAATGTGAAATTAGACATGCTTAAAGTTTTGTCTTCACCTAGAGGTGAAATCCCCATTTCACTCAGAGGAAGATGCATGTCTATCAAAGGAGTTGGAGGTTGAATATTCAAAGTGGTTATAATTGGCTCAATTTTTACTATTTGATTATCCTCTTCTTTCTCATCATTTATCTCTTGAGTGATAAACTCTTCTTCCATTATTTTCACCAATTCTTCTTCTTGTAGTTTCCTCGTCTTCTCTTCCTCAATCTATAACCTTATTTGTTCTTCCTCCTATTTCTTCTTCTTGAGGGCCTCCTTTTATTGTCTCTTCAGAACATCCTACTCTTTCCTTTTCCTTCATTCTTCTTTTCTTCTTTGCATGGAATATTACTTGGCATTTTCTTGATCCTCCTTGTATCTTTTCTCCTCCTCTTGTTTCTTCCATTTGGCTTCTTCACATTCTTTCTTCCTATTTTCCTCCTCAACTACCCTTTTAGTGCCTTTATTTGCTTTAAAAATTTTGCTTCTCTCCTCCTTAGCTTCTTGTTCCTATTTCCTTTTCAACTCAACATTATTCTAAATATTCATTTCCTTTGGTTTCCTTTCTTCTATCTTATCTAGAGCACTTGATGTATTTGAAGGGCCTACATCTCCACCTGTTCCAATTTCTCTAAAATCATTATAATTATTCTTTATTTTCTCTTCTTCCTCACAGGAGACCAAATCATATGGCACAATGTTGTATGCATATACCTCTAGGATCATATCAGTGACATCCCATCTCACATAATCTAAGGTGGTCTAGTTCTACAATTTTTGCCTCTGCTGCCTTCAGGTGCTTTAAGTTGTATGACCCTATTTTCAGCGGGAAGATGGGCCATGGAGACTTCCATGAATTCTACAAAGACCCATACAATCATGTACAAAGCTGGTAGCTAACTTCTTGCATAACCACCATATTTTATACAAACAAAAACATAATATGTGGACTTTTATATGCCCCAAATATTTTTGATGATTATACCCTGAGGTGACACAAATAAGTCTGGAACATCTATAATGGATTCCCTGGCCTTTTCTGTTATGCAGGGTGCCTTAGTGCTAAATAGCATTGGGTATAGTAATGAGATGAACCACTCAGTTATCCTTCCATACATCCCCCTATAACTGGTTTCCCATAGTATCTTACAATATATGTGGACAAAATGTTCTTTTTAGTATAATTCCACTCCCCCTCCAAACCTTTAAATCCGTTCTTACAACATATTCCATCTAGAAAATGGGATGACATATAAAACTTTGGTTGCTCATCCTGTGTCGCGTTCTTCACATTTGCAACACATTTCTATAATTAATGAGCTACAAGGTCAAACCAATTGAAATGGTTCCCATGGTGGCACATGGGTGTAACATATAGACCCATCCTTCCTCAAAAAAATCTACGTTCTCACGTCCATATAGGCTGCAACACATGGCCATAAATATTGGTACACTTTCTTCAACACCTTGGTTCTGGAAATTCCATCTGTATTTTGGCAAAAAAATTTATGCTCTTACAGTTGTGAAACTAGCTCCAAAAAGAGAAGAAAAGAGATATCAACGCCTTAGAAATAAGCCACTTCGAGGGGGCAACCTCCAATACATTACATGAATGAACAATTCTTGGATGATACAAATGAAAAAACCTCCTCTCTATATATAGGAGTCCATGGGGCCACAATGTAATACTATTGGGGCCACAATGTAATCCTAGCCAACCTAACAATAATAATATAAGGGCGCAATAATAACAATATGGGGGTTATGGGGGTACAACAATAAAAATAAGGGGGTTACACTAACAACAATAAGGGACTATACTGGTAATATAATAACCTAACATGATCCTCTCCTTCAAAAAATTGTTGTCCTTAATGCTTGAGTAGCTCCTGGTGCTTCTGTATAAAATTCTCATCCTCCCATGTAGAATCTTCAGTGGGTGAGTTCTTCCATTCAATGAGATAATCTGAAATTGATCGATTTCATAGTTGTCGAGTTCTTATTTTCGTGACTGCTTCAGGTTCCAATATGGTTTTTCCTTACTCATCAAGTTATGGAAATATTGTTTGAACTGGAATTTTGTACCCTATAACCTTTTTTAAGCATGAAACATGCAAAACTGGATGCACTCGCGAAGAAGTAGGAAGCTCCAATTTGTATGCCATAGTACCAATATTTTTCAACACCTTGTAAGGACCATAATACTTTGGCGATAATTTATTATCCTTCTCAGCTTGCTTGAGGGACATTTGTTTGTATGGTTGTAGCCGTAAAAATACCCAGTCTCCCACATCAAAAATTCTCTCACTGCGATGTTGATTTTCCTATTGTTTCATTCGATTTTGTGCCAAATTTAGGTTATCCTTTAAGAGTTGGAGAACTTCTTGTTGATGCTCAATTTGATCCTCCACTACTTGAACCCTATAATTTTCCCTTAAAGAAGATGTGATGGACGATGGATGATATCCATAAAGTGCCATAAATGGGGTCATTTTTGTTGCAGTATGGAAGGAAGTGTTATACCACCATTCAGCAAGAGGTAACCACTTGACCCATTTTGATTTCTTATCAAATACAAAACAACGAAGATATTCTTCCAAACATTTATTCACTATCTCTGTTTGACCATCGGATTGAGGATGATAAGATGAGCTATGAGCTAGTTTAGTACCCAAACAAGAAAATAATTTCGTCCAAAAATTTCCTGTAAAAATGGGATCTCTGTCACTTACAATAATCTTCGGGTTTCCATGTAGCTTTTGAATTGTTTCCATAAATGCAGTAGCAACTGTACTTGTTTTAAATGGATGAGATAATGCAAAAAAGTGTGCATACTTGGTAAGTCTATCAACTACCACCATGATGACACTCTTTCCTTCGGACTTAGGTAAACCTGTGATAAAATCCATTGAAATCTCCTCCCAACGTTGACTTGGAATGGATAAAGGTTGTAGAAGTCCTGGGGTCTTAATTGTTTCCACTTTATTCTGCTGGCAAACCAAACATTCTGCCACAAACTTTTGAATATCAGATTTAAGGCCATCCCAAAAAAATTCTTTCTTCACCCTGTGGTAAGTTTTTAAAAATCCCGAGTGTCCTCCTAAAGGAGAAGTGTACAATTCCAAAAGAATCTTTTGTTTTAGTTTGGAATTCTTGCAAATATATAAGTGATCTTTGTACCATAAGGAATCATTTTTCCAACTAAATGTATCAGATGTACTAGGATCTTGCTGCAACTTTTGAATGAGTGTCCACACTTCTTCGTCTTTCTTCCATTCATCCCTTGCTTCGGTTATCCAATCTGGTTGGATAATAGAAATGGCACAAAGCAATGCTTCCACCTCTTCATTCTTTCTTGAGAGTGCATCTGCAACAACATTAAGCTTTCCTTTTTTGTTGATTATTTCAAAGTCATAACCCAACATCTTTGTGACCCATTTTTGCTGCTCTTCTAAAGATAGTCTTTGTTCCAAAAAGTGTTTAAGACTATCATGATCAGTTTTTACCTTGAAGTGTCTTCCCATTAGGTAAGTTCTCCATTTCTTTAGTGCATGCAGTATTGCTAACATTTCCTTCTCATAAATAGGTTTCTGTAAATACTTTCATTTGATTGGACGACTTTCAAAAGCAATGGGTCTTCCTTCCTGCATTAAAACTGCACCAATTCCATTTCCTGAGGCATCACATTCCATAATAAAGGTTTTTGTAAAGTCTGGTGTAGCTAAGACCGGTGCTAGGCACATTGCCTCTTTAAGACGTTCAAAGGCCTTAGTTGCTTCAGGAGTCCATGAAAATGCATCTTTCTTCAATAATGTTGTTAGATGTGCTGCTATTCTCCCATAATTCTTAACAAACTTGCGATAATACCCTGTTAACCCGAGAAATCCTCGCAACTGCTTTATGGTTGTGGGGACTTTCCATTCCTTAATGACTTTAATTTTGTTAGGGTCTACCTTAACACCCTCGTGAGATACAATATGACCCAGATATTCCACCTCTTGTACTCCAAAGAAACATTTGGATGTTTTTGCATATAATTGTTTCTCCTGCAATAGTTTGAGCACCCTGTCAACATGTTGAATATGATCCTTCCAAGACTTGTTGTAGATTAGTATATCATCAAAAAATACTAGCACAAATTTTCTAAGGAAGGGTTTGAAAATGGAATTCATCAACCCTTGAAATGTAGAAGGTGCATTGGTAAGGCCAAAAGGCATGACCAAAAATTCATAATGACCCTCATGAGTTCGAAATGTTGTTTTTGGAATATCTTCAGTCTTCTTTCTAATTTGATGATATCCTGAACAAAGATCCAACTTGGTAAAATAAATTTCTCCATGTAATTCATCCAATAATTCATAAGTCATAGGAATGGGAAATTTATCTTTAATAGTGAGCTTATTTAGCTCCCTATAATCTAGACACATGTGCCATGATCCATCCTTCTTGTGCACCAATATTACTGGAGCAGAGAAAGAACTTTGACTAGGTTGAATTATACCATCCTCTAACATTTTTGCAATCATACGTTCAATTTCACTCTTTTGGACATAAGGACATCTATAAGGCCGGATGTTTGGAGGAACACTTCCTGGAATCAAATGAATAGGATGATCATGATCATGAATAGGTGGGAGTCCTTTGGGAGTATTAAACACATTGGAATGATTGTCCAAGACTCTTTGGAAATCTGGAGAAATAGATGATTTTGATGTTGGAACTTCTAGTGAACAGAATTGTGCAATTACGCCTCGTTGATCTTTCTTCAGAATATTTTTCATGACATTAGAGCTTATTATATTTCTTGGCTTCCCTGTGATACCCCGTACTTCGATTTCCTTTCCTTCCGGAAAAAATTTGAAGAAAATTTCTTGAAAATTAAAAGCTACCATCCCCAAAGATTGTAACCATTATACTCCTAGTACGACATCAGCACCTCCCATTGGGATGGAAAGAATTGGACTATTCAATATATATTCCCCCATGGATAGCTTGATATTATGGCATTTTCCAGAGAAATTTATAGTTCCTCCATTTGCATCCATCACTTGACATTTTGGTGCTGGGTATAGGAAACAATTCAATTCCTTGGCTACCTTACAATGAATACAATTATGGGTACTACCCGAATCAATCAACACTATTACCTTTTTCTTCTTGATATGTCCTTATATCTTGAGAGTTTTAGGAGTGCTAATTCCTGGCAATGCATTACATGATATGGTCAGACTCATTTCTTTTTATTTTAGGGTTGCTTCTTGGTGTATATCCTCTTGTTTTGAAGTTTCTTGTTCATTTTCTTCATCCTCTTTACAATCTATGTAAAATAATTTCTTCTCAGCAAAATTATGACCTTTAGTGTATTTTCTATCACAACTGTAGCAAAGCCCTTTTGCTCTTTTTTCTTCCAATTGTTGTGGTGTCAACCTTGTAGGTTGTGGAAGTTTAGGAGTAGCAACATTTCCATATATATAAATGTGAGTGGTAGGCTTCCTTATCACCATAATTTTACATTAAATTTTTCTTGCCAACCTTAATGCCTTCTCTAATGAATATGGTTCCCAAACACAAACTTCATGTTGGATGTTATCCTTTAAAGTCCCTATGAAGACATCAATACTGTGTTCCTCTGGAATATCAGTTACCCTTATATTCAATTTTTGGAACTCCTCAATGTGCTCCACCACTAAACCCTTTTATTTGAGATTGATCAATTGGCTAAAGGTGTTTCTCTTTGTATCCTCATAATGTGCTATCATTTCCTCCATAAAAATTGACCAAGTGACAATTTTTTTATGGAAGCAAAGCGATCGATACCATACAAATGTATTTTTTTCTATATGTAAAGTTGCAATGCATACCTTTTGTGTTTTTTGCACATTATTGAGATCAAAATATTGCTCCATCTATAGTATCCATGTTACGAGATCCTTGCCATCAAACTTCCTCATATCCATCTTTGGAATATGGTGGTTCTTTAATCCAACATTAGAGTTTATGAAATCATGATTAACATTTATTTTGTTCTCATCATGAGTTTCCTCTACTATCTTTTCACATTAGGAAACATTTCTTGTATCAACTTTGCCAAACCTTCGATCTCTACTTTTAGATCATTCTTCATGTTTTCCATTTTTCATCGATCTTAGCTTCCATGTCATCCATCTTAGCTTCCATGCCATCCATCTTAGCTTTCAAACCATTCATCTTAGCTTACATACCTTTATTCAAACCATCAATATTAGTTTCCATGCCTTTCTTCAAAACTTCCATTTCATTTTTTGTTGCTCTTTGCGATAGCGAAATTTGGTGCACTTTCTCATGGAATTTTGATATCTCATGTTGCATTTCTTCGTCTTCATGAGTCATAGTAGAGCCTTCTAAAGGCTTAATGGGTGTTGAATTCTTTTTAAGAGGAATTTTAGAGCCCAATACTGATATCTGTGCTCAATAGGCCTTTGGAATCACCTAGAATTGATTTTTCAAACAAGACTTATGCAATTTGAAAAAAAAATACACACCTTTTTCTTGATTTTGAGAAGCTCGATATTGAAACTGAATTATCTTTGTGATTTCGAATCTTCAGTATCTGAAATTCAGCCATGAAGTAGCCCTCTGAATATTCTTTTGAATTCCACAGGTCTGACATGATTTGGATTCTTGAAGACAAAGTTATGGCCAATATCTTACGATGACCTAATTATGGACTAGTTCAGTAGAGCGAACTTGTATGACCTGCCATGTGTCATTGTTTCCTCCTTCAGCTCTAAAATTGATATAGAAAAAATGACAGTTATTTTTCTTGTGGCCACTTTTTACAGAATTTCAATCCGATGCTCAGAGAGAGAGTTATGAATATTTTCCCACGATCACCTCTTTGAGATGAAATTAGGGAGCCTGAAAAAGATCTAACTTCCACAGACCATATCTCCGAAAATATTGTGAACCAAGCTCTGAAATTTTATGATGAGCTTCCTTAGGATTTCTTCTTCGCTCCCTAAAAATTACAACTTCTGAAACTTCGTAGAAAAAAAATTTATAGAGAAAATTCTACGATGACCTGTTTAGGTTAAATTCAGGAGCCTACACAAAGACCTAACTTCCACATATCATATCTCTGAATATATTGCGAACCAAGCTCTAAACGTTTGTGACGATGTTCCTCAGGATTTTAGCTTCGTACTCTAAACCTTTCAGATTTTGAACCTTCGTAGAAAAAAAGCTATAGCGAAAATGCCACGATGACCTGTTTGAGGCAGCGAAACCCTAGAATCCAAAGCTCTGATACCAAATGTTGTGAAACCAGCTCCAAAAAGATAAGAAAAGAGATATCAACACCTTAGAAATAAGCCACTATGAGGGGCGAAACCTCCAATACATTACATGAATGAACAATTCTTGGATGATACAAATGAAAAAACCTCCTCTCTATGACTCCATGGGGCCACAATGTAATCCTAGCCGACCTAACAATAATAATGTAAGGGCACAATAATAACAATATGGGGGTTACAGGGGTACAACAATAACAATAAGGGGGTTACACTAACAAAAATAAGGGACTATACTAGTAATATAAGGACCTAACACTTACCACCAATTTTTGAGGATATCCTTTGTGGATTTTCTTAAATTAACATATAATCTCAAATTCAAATATTCCTCACACTTAGGAAGCTTATAGTACATGTATATGTCATAGGCCTAGTATGTGTTAAGCACTTATCCCTTTTCACTTTTGACAATCATGCTTTAAGGGTCTATGTGTTTCAATATCCATCTTGTGGTCTTCACATAAGGTAGCACTAGATAATGGCAAGCTCTATGGAATATGGACCTCTTAACATTGATGTACGCCTCCTTGTCTTCTAGATCTTATGGGATTTATTTCTTGGAGAAGTCCTTAAATAAATTTTGCTAAGCCAGGGTAATAGACTTGTATACTAAACATGTTGTTTCCTTCAATATTGATAATTTAGGCTTTGTTGGAGTCCCATGATTTGGCATATTGGTAGACCAAATGATAAGGTAACATGAAACCAATATTTGGAGCCCTAGGACCTAGCCTTCCTGGACTCAGAGAGGTATCTCTCTATTTTTTTGTAAAGGACATGAACTTGTTTACTTTGGATGGTTGATTTTAGGCTAGTTATTTAAGTACAGTTTTTGTTTGATTGTTTTCGTTGGGTATAATGAACAAGAATCATAGGTATAATGAGGAAATATCTAAGTCATTGGGAAATGGAGTCTAATGGAAGTCATGATAAGTTAATCAATGGATCGGGGAGCATCATAGGGAAAATCTAACTTGGTTAGTGGATCTTCAAGTTTTTAGGGGTAATGAGATGGACATCAATTGTAAGAATGAAAAGTAGGGTAAAGGGCAATCAAGAATCCTTTATCATATGTACTTCTCAAAAAAGGTACTTAAATATCATAAACATGAAGAGGAAATCAATAGACAGGGCAAACCATAAATTCTTTGATTCAAATAAAGTAGATGATAATTCAAGACAAACTTTTCCAATGAAATATAGAAGGCGAGAAATGCATTTAACTTCTATTGATTTCACCGTCAAGGACATAATATACTTAAGGCACATATATAACTGCAATCATAGAAGAGGTAACTCCTAAACGTCCTTGATTATAGTTATGAAGATCTCTAAAACAATTAGTTAAGCAAGTACAAAGGGTATGATTGAAACAAAACCTCTTTGGCAGACTTTAAAGAATGGTACTTGAGAGAGAGACTTCAAAAATAGTGTTTTAGTGGCAGCAAGTAAGCAGGGTTAGCCATAAATAATGCTTGATACCAAATATATTCAACTACTTATGAAATAAACAAGCTTAGGGGGTCTAGAGAGCAATTAATAATTCTCTAAAATGTCCTAGCAGAAGAAAACATTAAGGCAGTGAAGAATAAACAGAACTAAGGTGCTTTCAGAAGACATTTCTTAGCCTAAAACTTTTATTCTACCGCAACATAGAAAGGTGGAAACATAATGAAACAGGAAATAACAATAACATATTAGAAGCACTTCACCAACAACCAAGTTCAGGGATCCAATGATCTAACCTCCTCCATCAAAAAGCAAATCAGGGCATCCAAAGTTCCAAGACTTCAATTTCTTTTCAATTTCCAAGATACTATGTATTACTTCAAAGAGTCATCAAATGCCAACAAGATAATGAGTTTAGATGCAGTATTTATGTTGAAAATGAGGAGGTGAAGCTAAGCTAGGGTTTGAGTGTCATTTATTACAGAGTTAATGAATTCATAACCTTGAATACCATGCAAGGCTCAAGGCAGGAATATCTACATATATTTCTCTGAATAATAACTTATATCTTAACTCCTAAGGAAAAATAGGTGAAATGTTTGACTTTAAGGCCTATTCATAACTTTTACAATAACTGTCTGGAAGATATAAATATCTCTGACTCAGCCTAATAACTGCTTAATGCTTTGTTGAAGGAAACAAAGCACTAGGTGGCACAAATATCTTTTGAAAGGAGTAATTGCCACAGGCTGAGTCATTCGAGTCTGTTTTGGGTAAATCTAACTTTTGTTTTATCTTTAATTTATATCATTAGGCCTTAAAATACGTCTTTTATGCTTTGACTGTATATTTTTATCATATTTCTTTAATCTGTTTGATCTCTGTTCTGTTTATTTAATCCTTCTTGATTTATATTTATCATCTTTTTCCTTTTTCCTTTCTGCTCTTTCTTTAATCTTCTGCTTAGTTGCCTAACCTTTATGTTTTATCTTCTGATTAGGATTAGCCCTATAATCTTTATGCTTTCTTCCTTTCATTGTGTCTCTGACTGTTTGTGTTTTCTTTGTGTAGGGGAGGTTGTCTTTGTGGTTGGAGGGTTCTTTTTGATCCATCGATGATCATGTTTCATTGATAATCAATCTTGATGCAGGGCCTCTGGTCCCTTTAACTTTGAATGAAACCACTGGATCATCACCCAGTGTTTAATCCAATTTAATTTGGCCCTATGAAGTGGAGTTTAATCATCTTCACCATTAAAACCTGCAAAAAACACAAACAATTAGTAAAAAACCTGTGGGGAGGGTTTTACTGCCTTTTTCGGGTTTTGGACTGTCGGAAGGCGTTTTACAGAGGAGGAGAGGGTGCAGGGAGTAGGGTTCCAGAGGTGGAACTAGGAGGAAGTTCAAATAGAGGCAGGAGGTTTTGAATTTTGGCGTGGAGGACAAAGGTGGCTTTGAAAACCATAAGTGGTTTATCACGCGGAGAATAGGCGGTAAGTGGTTTTGGGCCAAACGGACGCGATATACCCCAGCATGCGACACATGGCAAATGAAAACCGCCCATTTCGCGTGGGTCACAAAACTTTAAACCCAACGCCACTTAAAATGCGATATGCATCTTGGGCCATTGGATCTCGGGTTTGGAGATCAACGGTGCGGAATGGCTCAGGGGAGTGGCGAGCAGGTTTCGGGAGTGAAGCCCGGGGGCAGGTGGTGTAATCTGAATGGATGCGAGGTATAGTGGAAGGCAAGGCCTAGGTTTTCAATAAATAAAGGTCGAATGCAGCCTTTTTTAAGCTTTGATGGGGGGATTCATATTAACAATGCGGGGAGCGATAGCCGTTGGATTGGGGTCTAGGGCTTGGATCGACGGTGCGGAGTGGTTGGATGTAATGAAAGGTGGGGGCCCACTTCTGATTTTTCAAAGGTTATGTGGTGGCCTATTATAAGGTTTGGGGGGTGTATGAAATGAAAGGGGTGGAGGTATAATTCAAATGGGGAAGGGGCTAAGGGATAGGGGAGGCCGAGGTCTTATGCAGGAAAAGGGGGCTGGGGCTAAGAGAAAAAGGGCTTAAGGCCTATATCTTCAAAAGACTGGGTTTTTAACAGAAAACAGGGTTTTATACACAATTTAAAGGACCCGATAGGCTAAAACTTAGCTTTAAACAATGTAAAAGGAAAATTTTACATTGTTTTAATATTTTTAGAAGAAAAATGATGAATGGGGGGGGTTTGTGAGTGTTTTTAGGAAATAAAGAAATGGGTTTTTTAGAGGAAAAAGGCCATGAATGAGTGAGGGTGAGGTAGTGAAATGAGGCAAACAGGCCTAATGATGAAGTTCTTCTTTGTAGAAGTGGGGTAAACCTTTACAAGACAAAGAGGGGTAAATAAGTGAAACATTTTGACTTAGGATAATGAAGGTAGTGAGATTTCTAAAACTCACAATATTTCTCAAATTTTTTTTTTAGAAATTTGGGATCATAATTTAGTCATCTTTTGATATCAGCAAAAATTACTGATGACTAAAAGTGGCTCCACTTGGGGAGGGAAGCTCTCTTTTGGAGGTGTCCAGAACTTTCAATTTATCAAATCTCTGAGTTTTTTTAGACCAATGTCATTTCCTTTGGGTAGATTTTCCCTTCTTTTCACTTGTTGATATTTCCTTTGAAGTGATAATCTTAATCATCTGCAACATGTGATTCTTTCAGAAACATTTCTACCTACCCAACCTACTTGTCCTAAAAAAATTTCTTCTTTAAGTGCATTTGAACTGGCATACTCTTGACATTTTTATTTTGAAAATAGAAATAAACTATCTACTTCTACCCTTTTTAACTCTTTTATTCTCTACCTAGGCTATTTGATTGCCAAGATTAAGCTGTTTGGAAATCTTGATTCTCTAAACTACTGACATGAAATTTAAAGCATGGTTCAAATTAGGATTAGGCACTCTGACTTACCATGGTTGTGGCATTGGAACAAGCTGCACACAATCATTATTTTGCATAAAAGTAAAATAGAAAGACAAGGGTTGTAATTTATCATTTGAAAATGCATCCTCATCTTTCTCTTTGGTTCTATTTTGAGCATGTGGAACCATTATCTTTCATTTCCTAATCTATATTTCTTGATAAGTCAAGTTTGAATGGCTTTGACAATCATTTTCTTCACTAACTTATCAACATAAATTTAAAGCATGTTCAGCCATGATTAGGCTAGATGACTGAACAAGATATTCCTTTGAATCAGTAGTGGAATTTAGGCTTTCACACATGCAATAGTATTGTTTTTTGGGTATGGGGCTATACCTCTTTTGAATCTTCCCTCTTTTTCCTTTCTTTCATTGTTTTTGTATTTTTCTATGACTTTCTCATGCAATGTTTATGTACAATGAATGTAAATTTTATACTGAGGGTTTTTTCAACAATGGTACTTGAGAATCATGTCCTCAAAAGGATCTCCTAACATTATTTCTCCACTCAGCCTTTGTAGAAAGATATTATAGTTTCCTCTATTTGAAAACATGGTATAAAGTTTTTTCCAAAAATTTTCAAAGAATCCATGCTCTTCTTGGTAATTCCTTGAGTTTTGCTTCCCAAATCTATTTATGTCAAAGGTCCTCCTTAGGTAAAAAAGGTATTCTTTATCAGCTTTAAAGCAGATGATGATTTCACTAATGTATATCATAGTGAAGAAGTTTAAATCAGGGGCCATGACTCCTTGGAAGATATCTTCAATACTTCTTAGTCCTGGGAGCATTTGGTCAAACATGCAGCTTTTCCAAGGAATTTTGAAAATGTCTTTATGTTGATTGATCTGAGGTGGTATCATCTGATGATAGCCTGAAACACTATTATGAAATTACACTTTGTTAGAAATTCCTACCCTTGGCATAGGATGATTTATCTTGGAAAAAGGGTATTTGGATTTCATGGAAGCTTTGCCTAGGTACCTAAAGTCTACACACCACCTGTATCCTTTGGTTTTCTCTATTAATGACACAATTTTCCCAGGGGTTTCATGGCATTTATTTGAAGGTGGCCCCTTTTGAATAATGTTAGGTTTACAAGGCTTTAAGCTTTTATTTTTACATAGAAAAACATTTTGAAGCCTTTTGCACAACCTTATGTATTTCAGTTTTGTGTGTAATGATAAGGTTTTGGATAATTAATCATTTTGGGTTTTCCTAGGCTACCTACATTATATTCCTCTATGTTAGTTTTAGTAGATACTTCTTTAGGGTCCATAGCAATATTTGTGGGAAAAAATTCTTCTGAAAGGACAAAACTTTTTGATGATGAGGTATCTATGTAAGGAAAAAACATAAGACTCCCTTGATTCTGATTTCCAAAGGTTTTTGTTCTGTGAGGGTATTTTAGCATTTCTAGATTGGAAAAAGGGAACATTCATGTTTTTGAGGTTTGTCCTTTATTTGAGCAACCTGATTTATTTTCTAAATTTATTTTAGGTTTTGAAACTTCACTTTCAGTTTGTATAAAATCAAGTCTAGTTTTATCATTATGGATATTTTCAAAGCTTCTATAGTTTGGTGAGAGTTGGGGAGGGTCTTTCTTATTTTCCCACTTGTTCAAGAATGCCTGGTAGAGGGATAGGAGATCACATAGGCTTTTGGGAGTCAAGTTTTCTAACCATATTCTGGATTTTCCTTCTAAGTTTTGGGCAAAAATCCTCATTTCTATGGCATCTTCTTCAATTTCCATGAGGTAAAAGGTATCAATCATTTTATATACATGTTTTTGAGAAGCAATAGATTCAGTTCCAGTGAAATGGGGAATTTTGGACTGATAATCATTTGGTAAAGGAACCAGAGGTTGTGGTAACACTAATGGCGCATACCATGTTTCCATGACAGGAGTGAATGGAAGATTTACAAGAGGTGGATTTGTGGAAGGGAAGGTGGGATGAAATGGAGTTTTTTCAACAGTGGGAGTATGAATGGGTGTGGTAGAAGTATGTGGACCAGAAAACTTATTTTGAGTAGATTTGTTATGGAAGGAGCTAAAGTGATGGAGAAGCTAAAAATCGGGAGGAGTAGAAGGAGATGCTTCTCTTCTAGAACTCTGTTGCAAATCTATGGGCTCAAGGTCAGATTGGTCAATATCACTATGTGACTTGGTTCTAAATAATTTTTTTGAATGGTACAAGTAAAAGTGAGGATCTTTCAAGACTGTAAGGTTTTCAGGGACAGATATTGCTCTTTGATGGGTCCTAACAGTAGTTAAATTTCCAGCTCTAGAAGTTTGCCACAAAATCTTTTCTAGATCATCAAATATAGTAGGAGGATTAAGGTCTTGATGAGATCTGGTATTGATCCTATGTGAAGCCAGATTTCAAACTCAAAATTTTGGAGAGGCTGGAAGTTTTGGGACTATTTTCAGAAGGATGACCTCTCACAGTGTTTAGTAAACTTCTAAAATATGGGACTAGGCTTCTAAACTTCTTAGGACTGAGTGGATACAATCCTAAGGAAATCTAAAAATAACTAGTGAAGTGAAGGCCTACTAAAGGCTAGTGGAGTTGCCAGGTGGAAATTTTTAGTTGTTTTGAAGGTAAATGAGTATGGTCCACCATCAATAATTAAAAAAAGCCAATCTAGGGATGTTTTTGGGGTTTTCTGAGTTTCTTAATGTAGTCCTAAGGTTTGTAAGAGTGTTCTATACCTAGATCATCATTTAGCTAAGATGGTGAAACAAACAAAGTCTACTCTATAGCTATCAGTTGAGTTTTCTATAATTTGATAATGGTTTCTAGAGTTAAAAGAAGTACTCATATTGTCAGTAACTCAGAAGGTCCCACCGTGATCGCCAAAATGTTGGAGTGGCAATGAGGTGGTAATGAATCAATGGGTACATAATGTTTCAGCTTGTGACTTACTCAAAAGGTCCCACCGTGATCGCCATAATGTTAGAGTGGCGATGAGGTGGCAATGAATCAATGGGTACAGAATGTTTCAGCTTGTGACTTACTCAAAAGGTCCCACCATGATCGCCAGAATGTTGGAGTCTCGTGATTTTGCATATTGGTAGACCAAATGACAAGGTAACATTAAACCAACATTTGGAGCCCTGGGACCTAGCCTTCCTAAGCTCAGAGAGGGATCTCTCTATTTTTCTGCAAAGGATATGAACTTGTTTGCTTTGGATGGTTGGTTTTAGGCTAGTTATTTAAGTATAGGTTTTGTTTGATTGTTTTGGTTGGGTATAATGATCAAAAAGCATAGGTAGAATGAGGAAATCCCTAATTCATTTGGCAATGGAGTATAATGGAAGTCATGATCATTTCATCAATGGATCGGGGAGCATCATAGGGCAAATCTAACTTGGTTAGTGGATCTTCAAGTTTTTAGGGGTAATGAGATGGACATCAATTGTAAGAATGAAAATTAGGATAAAGGGAAATCAAGAATCCTTTATCATATGTACTTCTCAACAAAGGGACTTAAATATCATAAACATGAAGAGGCAATCAATAAACAGGGCAAACCATAAATTCTTTGATTCAACTAAAGCAGATGATAATTCAAGACAAACTTTCCCAATGAAATATATAAGGTGAGAAACTCATTTAACTTCTAGTGATTTCATCTTCAAGGATAGAAAACACTTAAGACACACATATAACTGTAATAAGAGAAGAGGGAACTCCTAAAAATACTTGATTATAGTTATGAAGATCTCTAAAACAATTAGTTAAGCAAGTACAAATGGTATGATAGAAACAAAACCTCTTTGGCAGACTTTAAATAATGGTACTTTAGAGAGAGACTTCAAAAATAGTGTTTTAGTGGCAGCAAGTAAGCAAGGCTAGCCATAAATCATGCTTGATACCAACTGTATTCAACTATTTATGAAATAAACAAGCTTAGGTGGTCTAGAGAGTAATTAATAATTCTCTAAAATGTCCTAGCAGAATAAAACATTAAGGCAATGAAGAATAAATAGAAAAGGTGCTTTCAGAAGACATTTCTTAGCCTAAAACTTTTATTCTACTGCAACATAGAAAGGTGGAAACATAATGAAATAGGAAATAAAAATAACAGATTAGAAGCACTTCACCAATAACCAAGCTCAGGGATCCAGTGATCTAGCCTCCTCCATCAACAAACAAATCAAGGCATCCACAAGTTCTAAGACTTCAATTTCTTTTCAACTTCTAAGAGACTATGTATTACTTCAAAGAGTCATCAAATTCCAACAAGATAATGAGTTCAGATGCAGTATTTATGTTGCAAATGAGGAGGTGAAGCTAAGTTAGGGTTTGAGCGTCATTTATTACAGAGTTAATGAATTCCTAACCTTGAAGACCATGCAAGGCTCAAGGCAGGAATATCTACAGATATTTCTCTGAATAATAACTTCTATCTTAACTCCTAAGGAAAAATAGATGAAATATTTGACTTTAAGGCCTATTCATAAATTTTACAATAACTGTCTGGAAGATATTAATATCTCTGACTTAGCCTAATAACTGCTTAATGATTTAATGAAGGAAACAAAGCACTAGGTGGCACAAATATCAGGCTGAGTCATTCGAGTCTTTTTTGGGTAAATCGACCTTTTGTTTTATCTTTAATCTCTGTCATTAGGCCTTAAACTTTGTATTTTATGCTTTGACTGTATATTTTTATCATATTTATTTAATACGTTTGATCTTTGTTCTGTTTATTTAATCCTTCTTGACTTATCTTTATCATATTTTGCCTTTATCCTTTCTTCTCTTCCTTTAATCTTCTGCTTAGCTGGCTAACCTTTTTGTTTTGTCTTTTGATTAGGATCAGCCCTCTAATCTTTTTGCTTTCTTCCTTTCATTGTTTCTCTGAATGTTTGTGTTTTCTGTGTGCAAGGGAGGTTTTCTTCATGGATGGAGGGTTCTTTTCGATCCATCGATGATCATGTTTCATCAATGATCGGTCTTGATGCAGGGCCTTCGGTCCCTTTAACTTTGAATGAAACCACTAGATTGTCACTCAATGTTTAATCCAATTTAATTTGGCCCTGTGAAGTGGAGTTTATTCATCTTTGACATTAAAACCTTCACAAAACACAAACAATTAGTAAAAAACCTACGGGAGGGTTTTACTACCTTTTTCAAGTTTTGGACTGTCAGAAGGTGTTTTGCAGAGGAGGAGAGGGTGCAGGGAGCAAGGTTCCGTAGGTGGAACTAGGAGGAAGTTCAAATGGAGGCGGGAGGTTTTGAATTTTGGCGCGGGGGACAAAGGTGGTTTTGAAAACCATAAGTGGTTTATCACAGGGAGAATAGGCAGTGCGTGGTTTTGGGCCAAACGGACACGATATACCCCAGCATGCAACGCGTGGCAGGCGAAAACACCCATTTCACGTGGGTCGCAAAAATTTAAACCCGACTCCACTTAAAATGCGATATGCATCTTGGGTCGTTGGATCTCAGGTTTGGAGATCAATGGTGCTGAATGGCTCAGGGGAGTGGCGAGCAGGTTTCGGGAGTGGAGCCCGGGGATAGGTGGCGTAATCTGAATGGATGCGGGGTATAGTGGAAGGTGGGGCCCAGGGTTTCAATAAATAAAGGACGAATGCAGCCTTTTATAAGGTTTGATGGGGGAATTCATATTAACGAGGCGGGGAGCGATAGCCATTGGATCAGGGTCCAGGGCTTGGATCGACGATGCAGAGTGGCCAGATGTAATGAAAGGCAGGGGCCCACTTCTGATTTTTCAAAGGTTATGGGGTGGCCTATTATAAGGTTTGGGGGGTGTATGAAATGAAAGGGGTAGAGGTATATTTCAAATGGGGAAGGGGCTAAGAGATAGCAGAGGCCGAGGTCTTATGCAAGCAAAGGGGTTTGGGGCTAATAGAAAAAGGGCTTAAGGCCTATATCTTCAAAAGAGCGGTTTTTTAACATAAAACAGGTTTTTATACATAATTTAAGGACTCGATAGGCTAAAAATTATCTTTAAACAATGTAAAAGGAAACTTTTACATTGTTTTAATGTTTTTAGAAGAAAATTAGTGAATGGAGGGGGGTTTGTGAGGGTTTTTAGGAAAGAAAGAAGTAGGTTTTTTAGAGGAAAAATTCCATGAATGAGAGCGAGGGTGAGGTAGTGAAATGAGGCAAACAGGCCCAATGATGAAGTTCTTCTTTGTAGCAGTGGGGTAAACCTTTAGAAGATAAAGAGGGGGGAAAATCAGTGAAAGATTTTGACTTAGGATAATGAAGGTAGTGAGATTTCTAAAACTCACAATATTTCTCAAATTTTGTTTTTAGAAATCTGGGATCATAATTTAGTCATCTTTTGATATCAACAAAAATTACTGATGACTAACAGGTTTCAGGCTATTCACAACACTTTCAATGTTTCTTTTAGCTATCTCTCTTATATGTCCTTTCCTTTTAATTTGAGGTATGTCGTTGGTAGAGGATGATACACTAATATGATGAAGATTGCTGGTACCTAGAAACTAAAAATCATTCATGGAAAGATAAACGGTCTTTTTCAAATAAAATCCCTAGCCTATCCTTGATATATTTGAGTAAAATTTTAGTTTTTTGTAGAAAAAATGCGCTAGGGCTGGGCACAAGGACAAAGGTTAGGGATAGGTTTTAGTCATACTTAGCACTATAATATCATGATGTGCTAACTATGTAGGAGTATATGTGATGGGTGTGGGCACATATTACACAAACAAGGTTGAATGGACTAAGTACTGGGAGCATGGAGTGTGCCAGCACGAGTTCCCAATGCATGCACATGGGATATATGAGAGGATGGACATGTTTTAAGGCTAAAATCACACAATTTGTTGGTGATGAATTAATAACAAAGATGCTTGGCATGGGTGCGGCTTGTAGAGATATAGAACTTGACATTGTGTCTAATATTCGCAGCAACATGCCAGGCCACGAGGAGGGTCATCATGAGTGTAATCACATATTATAGATACAAAGGCATAAGGATTAGGATTTGGAGTACGCGAGCGTACCATGAAGAGGCAAGAAAATATAAAATTTTGGCTAAGTGTGGGAAATGAAATGAGAGAAGAGAGCGTAAGGGAAATCACTAAAATGAAAGCTAGACATATGAACACACATATATATGCATCAACTACTTAGAAGAATATGAAGGGTCTCATCTGATTCATAGGTTCATACAACAAATATGAATAAATGAAACGTCAAACATATTATCGTAGTCATAGGTGTGTGAAAATCACTTACCCGAAAGGAGTGTTCAACGTCTTCAATGGAAGGTAATGACTTATGCTTAGAAAGTGCGTGGAGCTCCAATAAGCCAAATGAAATTTCGAAATGAACAGTAAATTCAACCGTATATATATATATATATATATATATATATATATATATATATATATATATATACATATATATATATATATATATATATATAATTTTACCACATGTGTGAGCTAGTCAGGATTTTAAATTGTGCCTAGCATAGGTTCCTATGACAAGGGTGTTCGACTATCACTAGGAGGTGCACTTTCACTAGGACTGAGAAGTGCATTCATTTTAGGTTTAAGAAGTGCACTAGGATGAAAGTAAGAAGTGTGCCCTGACTTGGATATTTCCCGAGAAAATAGAAAATGACTTCAAACACTTAGAATATTTCAAATAAGCTTAGGATGTCCTCGATCACTTAGGAATATGGAGAACACGATCAATAAGGGCTCTAAAATTAGATGAATTCAAAAAAAATTGGAGGGTGGTTGTAGCAACTACAACAACTCTTTACCCACTAACACAACATTCATGTCTCAAATATTCATGTTGTAACACTTATGTCCTATATTTTCACCCCAATTAATGCATCCAATAGATGTTACTCATGAATAAAAGTAACACTGGTAAGAAACCTTTTGGACCTCCCAAAGGAAATGAGATAGCAAAATAATTGATCTCTAAGCTTGAAGAAATATTGCAAGGGTTTGTGCAAAATTATTACAAGAATCCGACAAAAAAATGAATAATTTCTTACATTCAAGGATGAAATATGAAGCCTTGAAAAATGAAAGCAAGGAAATGAGTAGCCCCAAATCATATTTGTAGTCACAATACTCATTTAATATGATATTATTCAATAATGTTATAAATACTGTAGAAATAGATATGCCAAAGTTTGATGATAAGGACAATTGAGAGGGCATAATATGGATTAATAAAGTTGAGGACTATTTCACTATGCAATACATAGATGATGAAGAAAAAAAAGAAATATTGGATCGATATAATATTACTTGTGATTGGTTACTATGGTGGTACTCTATTTTTCCAAAGGCCACATTAAGAAGAGCGGGGTGAATAAACATGCGATCAATTTTTCCATTTCATAAGTTTTCACAATCAAACAACCATATAACAATGAATCATAAGCATCATATCATCAAATATAACAATGAAACATCAAGCTACCATATTATCAATAACATATCAAGAATACATCACATCATAAAGAGACACAAGCCTTTTACATGGAGACCCATATGGTAGAAAAGCACAAATCTTATTATTTTTTATCTTCAATTCATTTACATATATTTGCAAGCTACAACCTGCTAGAGGAAACTACCCCCAAGATATGCAAGTTGCCTCTCATGGTAGGATATGACTTTAGTGAGGCACCAACCTCGAAAAATGCAAGTAGTTGCTCGTTGTAGGCTATAACTTGATTAAAGCATCGACCTCAATAATTGGCGGGCTCCAACCTTTCCTAGGCTTCAACCTCAAAGATGAGTGGGATGTGTTAGGGTCCTATAATTTATAGCATATCAAGGTGATTGTGTATTTTATCTCAGTAATCTCATATTTTTAATAATTTTCAATATGCAAATGATTTCCAAAAAAAATACATAAAAGAAAAATGAAAAGAGGGTATATCTAAAAAAAATGAATAAAGAGAAAAAGAAGAAAAAGAAAGAAAACATTGAAAAGAATAAAAATAAAATCAGAACCCCATAAAATAAAATAACACTTAAAGTGTTGCAAATCCAAATGCCACTATTGATAGATAGTTTTCCTTATGTCAAATGAAATAAAATTGTGTGCATCTTGTTTAAAATGACACAATGACTAGTTTTTTGTTTACACCATACAACTTAATCATGGTTGAACAATTTTGAATTTTTATTAATTTGGTTAGAGAATAAAGATTTTCCAAACAATTTAATCTTGGTAAATCAATAGTCAGGTAGAAAATGAAATTGATTCAACTATTTAATTTGAATCAATAGGAGAAATAAGGGATAGGATAGAATATATTTTTCTTTAAAAAAAGGACATGGGTTTGCTAGTCTAAATGCACCCCTAGCAAAAATAAAAAATCTTAATTTAGCAAAAGAATTTAAGCATGAAAGGTTAGGTAGAAGTGTTTTGGCTTTGAAAAAGGATTAAAAAGACTATATCCTAAGTTTAAATTTCATTATGCAGAAGGCGCATAAAGGGGTATATGTCAAAAATTTTCTTTATCCTAAGTATTTGAGATTCATTATGTATCAGACACAAAATGATACATTCGATTTATGCAAGGTATTATCCTAAGTTTTAGATCCCAAAGAAAAAGTCGCTCCCTAACAAAAAGGTCTTGTCACATGTGTTAAATACCCTGCAGTTATCTGCCATATGATCTACCCACTCCCCGATCAACGACCCTCGTTAGCCTCCCCCCACCCCCCCCCCCCTCTTCTCCATCCTAACTTTACTGTTAGGGGTGGGTCCAAAATAAGCAGTTTCTCCACCAAAACCCACTACCACTTGACCTCCCCTCCGCTCTTCACACCCCCCCTACCCTAAACCTATAATCACCTACTACCCCCCCCCCAAAAATCCACCTTCCCCCTCGTTTGAAATACCATTGTCCCTACATGTTACTCCTGCCATTACCATTGCACCATGTCGTTAATATGTTTCCAATCAAATCACTTCTCGTGGTATTTTATCCGTTAACCATTTAATTAAAGCTTGATGACCATCAATTTAACGGACCCGCGCCATTTACAACGGAAACAAACTTTTGTTATATAAACCTTGAAATTTCATCCTTTTCGACCTTTACTGTGCTATTATCTCTGCAAATTCAATTTTTTTACAGCTTTACGATGCACCATCCTTTATCAGTTGATCTGTTTGCAACCAAGCAACAACAACTTACCTTTTCTTCTTCAACCAACCACAAAGTTGCTTCGCAATCTTGGTAACCCTGTTAATCCTAATTCCAATCGAAATTATTCAGAATTTATCAATTATGCCTGCTAAAAAGAAGAACCAGGAGGAACCTTTCAATCCATTGGTCCACCCTCCCATAGACTTAGATCATGTTCCTTTAGCAGATATGTAATATAAAATGATTGAAACACAATGGGAATTTGAGTTATTTTAAATGTATTGCTGGTTGCAAGACAAATTCATTGATAAATTAGATGATATTGGACTCCGGGAGTCTAATATTCCACACTATATCTTCCCTCACAACTTCCATGCCCTTAAATTCATCATAAAGTGCCAAGCATGTTACATTCCTAATCAAAGGTATATCATTGCCCCTACTGGTGAAATACTTTTCACCATCATTGCCCAATCAATTGACCAAATGATGCAAGCTCCCAATGTGGAAAACAACACTCCTGTCTCCTTAGAAGCTCTTAATTAATTGTACAAAAAGCTCGGTTTTGTTAAAAGAGCTAAAATCTTTAACATATTTCTACCTAAAAGCACTCAATTTCCAATGAAAAACCCTCCATACACTTCCTCCATCTTCCCTGATCAAGCCAAACAGATAATAAAATTCATTTCATACCTCCTTGGCTATTATTGTGATCAGTGGGTAGATGTACCCATTTTAGGCTTTTTTTTTATCTTCTCCATAGACATCATACCATCAATCATTTTCAATTTTAGCAATTCCTGGGAGACAACATCCATGATCAATTTCTCAAGTTTCAGACTGAAGAAGTGTTTAAATACTCTTATATTTTGGTATATGTGTTTGTGTACTATCATGAATATAGATTCAAATTTTCCATGCAGAAGCTCGATAAAGAAGGCAATCAACAATCATTAATATTCTGGACATATTTGGTAATGAAAGAACAGAAGGAATTATCTTACAAACAGTTAATTGAACAATTTTTTCATCCAACTATGAGTGTCCTAAGTAGCACAGTAGAACCTAAAATAAGTGAGGACATTAATAGGATACTTCATTTGATATATCAAGCCAAGATAGGAGACTAGTACGTGTACCATAATTACACTGAGATTAGAATATATGGATGCGATCTTGCTCCCTATAAGCTCCCAAAATTCCTCCCCATGAGGATTTTTTCTCTTGACTATATTAGACAGACGTTGAATACAGATGAGATTCACTTTGTATCATCCAAGAAGAATTCCCAATTTAGGATCAAGACACAAATTGGGTCCTTTATTTGCAATAGCAGGTCATCAAGGGAGGAAGCAGATAAGATTTTGAAAGAAATGAATTTTAGTTTGAGTTTTACTTGGTCCTATGACCATCTGGGAATTATTTCTAAGCTGAGAGTAGAAAACAAGACTACTCCCTACATTCATACCCAGAGGCCTAAGATTGAAAGATACATGAACTAGTCACTATGGGTTGAAAACACATTACAAGAGGCTAAGGAGAAGTTGGTATCAACATCAACATCACAGAATCCTCTCCCACAAGAAAAACAAGTGAAGAGGAAAAGAGAAGAAGAGTCACCTTCAATGACTGATAGTGTAGGTAAATAATTAAAATAATTTACAAGAAGAGGACCAAGCTAAATCCTAAATTTGACAAAGATAAAAATTCAGAGCAAGAAGTTTCTATGGTCACTAAAGAAACACCTTCCTCCTCTCAAGTAGGTGACCGATCATCTAGAAGAGAAATGTCACAGTATGGAGATAGCATTTAACATATTATTTTCTATAATTGAGCCTTTAACACAGAAGGGTCTGCCTTCTTTATATGTAATTAATGATAAGTTAATTGCTTATGAAGATTATGTCAGAAAACTAAAAGAGATTTCCAAGGACAGCTCCAAATTGGAAAGCATCAAAGACAACATGACAGGCAGAGCATTTTTAGAAGATATGAGTACTAATTTCTTCATCCAGCATGAAGTAAATCATGTTTTTGTTATAAAACCCACTTGATACATAGAAGTGGATGAGATTTACCGCAAGGTAATTAAGTTGACCATCACAGATGAAGATCGATGGGATAAACTCTGTGAGTTACAAGATTGAGCAGTAATTCGGAGGTAGTCATCATATGCCAGCACATCAGCTAGCACATCAGCCAGTACAGCCTAGGAATAGGTCTATTCAGCAATTGTTTTCTCCAAAACGGTGTCAACATTCCAATCATTGTACACCTTGCCTATTATTTTGTAATAGTTCGATTTTATTGTTTGATATCATGCCAATAATACATTTTCGGTTGAGACAACGATTGTGTAAATCTTTTTTGTAATTGGTATAAATACTTCATTGTTTGAATTATTAAGGGTTGATTGTTGAGTATAGTTTTTTCTAAGCATTGTAATTTTCTGGTTGTTGGAAGCATCAATAATACAAGGACATTCTTCACGGGATTCATGTGGTGCATCTACTGGTGATGTTTTTCTTATTTTAATGTGTTTTTCATTGTTTTTCCTTTCTCTATATTTCTGAAAAGCTTAATTACATAACAAAAATTGCGATGAATAGGATATATTGTTAAGAGAACCCTATTTTGGTTGTTTGTAATTTACATGTTTTCTTATGAAGTCAAATTGATGAATACTTTACTATTCCTTAATTTCTGCTGAATTCTACATTTCTTCCATTTTCATAATCCATTTAAAATCCTAAAAGATCTAGTTAGTGCAACCTAGCTTGCCCTGTGAGACTCCTTCAAAAATTGATGCAAATCCAGTTAATTTTAAAGTCTCCATATCCCAACGGAAATATAGCAATTTAATCAACCAAACAATCCAAATCAAACAAACAATCAATACAGTAATAACTAACCTAAAATTCACTCAAAACATAGCTAAATTTTACAAAGAGATCCCTCTCTGAAGTTGGTAGGGCTAGATCCAAGCTTCCAAAGTGGTTTTGATGTTGTCCTCTATGTTTATTCTCATAATCTTGTAAATTACTGAATGATAACATAGTGGCGACCATACTGGGGAAATTTTGAAAATATTGTAATTTTCTTCGAATTCATAACCCTGGTTAAAAAAGTGTATGATAGGAATATTTCGAGAGATTGTTTCCTTTTCATTTTGGTAAATAATAAGTGTATGTGTGCCTTATATTTTAATTCTAGCTCCCAAAAGAGCTTACACTAGATCTCATCGTGATCCAAAGCCTGCAGTTATTGCTGATGATCATGAAAAACTGCCAAGAAGAAAAAGTATAGAAGGAATCCAAGGAAGTTACAGTCCTCCATATAGAGCAGATTCTCTCCCAAAAGATTTTGTTACCCTACAAGACATTGAATTTGACTTACCTTTTGAACATAGTTTGTTTAGAACTAATTTAGCCAATTGGGTAGACCAAACAGTGGTATACCAAGTTACATTAAGACGTCATTCTTTTGAACTATAGTCTGCCCAACCCAATATTGACCTTCAAATTATTCAATATTTTGATAAATTTCAAGGTTTAGTTTCAGTTCTTGACCTTTTTGTCTGTGAGGCATATGTCCAACAGTCTGTTGAAATTGCTGCCCTAAATTCTTTTGCATTTTCATCTACCTCATCACAATATTTTCATCCCAGGCCATGTAGTCCAACCCCTTTTATATTTTCCACTACTACCACTGTAATTTCTCATTAAGCAACTAAAACCCCATATTCTCTCCAATATTCACCCACAATCCAACCTTCACCTTCACTAAATCCCCAAGCTTTAGTTCAGCCTCTACCTTTGGTTCAACCTCCACCTTTCATCCAAAAACCACCTTTGATCAATCCACATATTTTTCATCCTCATATACCTATAATGGCAGCCAGATATGCTCCATTTGTTCTTCAAGCTCCTTTGGAAAACATGCCACAAGAATATCAAACAAGGATTCCATAGTTTGATGGAACTGGACCTATCACTACCCAACAACATGTATATAGAATGAATGACACTTTTTACCATTAGGAAGTAAATGAGGAAAATTTTAAAATGAGGTTGTTTGCACAAATTCTCACTGGAGAATTTCGGAAATAGTTTAAAGTCGTGCCTCCTCCTAAAATCAATGATCTCTGTGAATTCCATCAGGAATTCCTTAATAGATGGGAAATTAAAAAGAACCCTCTTCAGGTTCTATCAGAATATGAAAGAATTAGGAGGGCACCTGGAGAAAGTGTCTAGGATTATTGCACTAGATTTAATAGTGTATACAATGCAACTCTTGCCAACATTAAACCACCACAAGGTCTAGCCTTAATAAAATTCCCAGATGGCTTTCGGGTAGACATGTCTTATTAGCTAAGAGAGAGAAATTCCTCAATATTAGAAGAAATTCAAAGGGATGCAATGAGCATAGAAGCCAATTTGTTAGCAAAGAGGGCTAGGATATGAACTAAAAGAAGAGTGACCATGAAAGAAGAACCCTCAACTTCTTCTGTTGATGCCAAAATAGATTCGTTAGAAAAAACGGTAGAAAGAATGATGGAAAGGATTAATCTAAATGAAAGGGATGCTCCTAGAGAAAACCAATGTGCACCTCAAAATCATAATAAAAATGTTAGAAGAAATCCTCGCCAAATCAAATAGAGGGAACGAAAAGGCCCAGATCAACAAATTAGACCTCCATTTTAGGAGAATTATGTTGATGATGATGGGGAAATTGTGGAAGAGGTAGAAGATAACAAAATAAATTTGATGGGTATTAATGATGATGAAACAATTTTTCTCACTCAAGAGGAACAAGAGCTTTTTCAACTTTCCCAAACTGATCTTGATTTAGAAGAATCAAATGATTACAAACAGGGATTTGAAAATTCTATTATGGAATTCCATAAGAAATATAATCTTAGGTGTAAGAAAACATCAGATACACCCAGCAAAAAGAATTCTAAAAATCTTGCTAATAAAACCTCTAATACTGGTGTTAATAAAATCATAGATAATTTTTCCAAGAAAACTGATGATCGTTTTGGAAAAAAGACAGTAGAAACTCCTGCCAAAAAGATAGTTGAGAACACTTCCAAAACTACTCAAACTCATATCCCAACCACCAGTCAGCAAAGAGAACCTGTATCAAAATAAATTGCTGATAAATATGATTTTCTGAACTTAAGTAAGATTCAAACATCTTTCAACATTGAGAATGAATGATCAGAATCTAAATCAGGGGAAAAAATTTTCCAAAAATTTAAAGTGCTCAGAATTGCACCAAACTAGACTTACAGCAACTGGCTTGTCGCCAGGAATCCAACGCAACTCGTTTCATCAAAAACCGAGTTCAGATGAATAACTTGTAGTCTATTGATCGTCGTTCAGAACAGGCAATTTTTTTTTTTAAATTTCAAAATAGGTACAAGCTTATGACATGGCAGCCCAGTCAGCATGCAAGGAACCTTATTCAATTTTTTCCCAATGGGATAGTGACAAGTGTCACTATAGGATTTTCCAATTTGGTTTTTGAAGGTGAAATTTGCCCAATATCCTCTAAGGTTGAATTTGGGTTCATGAATATTTTTGTGTTGGAATTATTTTTATTTGAGGTTGGATTACATATATATATGTTTGTGTGTGTGTGTGTGTTTATTAATTAAATCCAAACCTTAATTATTATTAAATTCCACATATATTAATTCAAATCCAAATTCTGAGAAATGCATATATTTCAGAGCATATTGTTTAAACCAAAGTCTGGAAGTTACAATGGTATGGAATATTTCAATAGTCGTATTACTATATGGTGGACAAAAATTACAATGGTGGTGTGTTAACTATTGCAAATTTCGAATATATGATTTATTTGCACACATATTTGGTTGGTTCAAACTTTATGTTATATATTGGAGCGCAAAGCATGTATAGAGGGGCGAGGTCAGGACTCGACCCTGTGACCTCCCCCATTCCATTCTTTGTGATTCGCATTGGGCCACGACCTTGTTCCTTGAAAAGGAGCGTGCCCATATTTTATTTAAATTACAATGGATTTTGGATGGCGGAATGGAGGGGGCCAACCCTCCTCCATATGACCCTTTCACATTACCTTCCATCAAGTGCCACCATAAACGTAGATTAGTGTGCATTTAAGCCACCATTATCCACAACTAAGCACAGTTAGTCATTAATTAACTGCAGTTTTAAAATGACGACATATTTTTAGGTGCCAACATTTTTGGCAGATAGGCCAAGTTTGGCGGAGTTAACTGGTAGTTCTCCATATTTAGGGGCAGAATCTAGGGGAAAATTAAATGAGGCCTATCTTGAGCAATTTTCGACCAATTTTGGCTCAGGAATAGTCATTCCTAGTAGATTGGAATGATTTGAATCCATTGGAACATCTTGCAGAGGCATAGGAGCAAATCTATAGGTGTTTTTGGTCACTTGAATATTTTTGAAGCCTAGGGCCACCAAGAGGGAAGGCCATGCCCAGATCAATTGAAGGAAAAATGGAGTGAATGAATAGTCACTTTTAGATGTATCTAATGCTCTGAACACAATGGTACAATTTTCAGAGGTGTTGGAGAACATATTAAGGTGCTTTTGTTACTTTGGATATTAAACAAGCCCAAGGCCACCAAGATGGGAGGTCAAGCCTAGATCAGCTGGAAATCAATTTCAAAGATTGAATAGTCATTTTAGGGGCTTTTGAGTGTTCTAAAGCCAATGGAATGGGCTAAAAATCCATTGGAGCATTACAGGTTCTTATAATCATAAATTTGGTTTTTAATCCCAAGAGGGCCTAGCTAGTTAAAGAAGGTCCATGGAGATGTAGCCCAGGAGGGGTGAACTCTGCTATCACCCATGGTATTATGTGGTTGTTGTATGTTATGTTTCTGAATTTCATTTTTTGTATATGAGTTTCTAAAAGTTAATTAACTCATAATTTGATAATCAAAGATACATATAAACGTGACACATAACCCCTTCACATGTGGTTAACTCGAGACGATCCTAATTACACATTTTAATACTGATGAGCGAGATAGCATAGAAATAACTAGTTTTCCCATATTCAAATGAAGTTGGTATCATAGTAGAAATTTAGCTCATTTTAGACAAGGTTAGCTAGAAGAATTAGTTATTGGTTTTTGAATTTGTGCAAGGAGAATTTAACTGTGTGTAAATTTATGCGTGAAGAAGAAGATCAAAATTGAGAGCTAAATTCTCAAATCACAGCAAAGAAACTTTGTATGCATTACAGGTGTGATGGAAACTTCATTAAGTGATGTTTCAAGTTAATCTTTCTTAGAAAAACTCTTTGATAAAGATTTTTTAAAGAAGCTCTACATCATGATTGTTAGGATGCAAGAGAAGTATGAAGATAAGGGGGAGAGCATTAAACTCCAAGAGCAGTTGATTTCCATGAAGGAGGAGAAGAAATAGCTTCTTAAAAAGATGCATGAGATGGAGATTCAATGCCATGTTGTAAATGAAAACCTTGAAAAGATGCATGAGATGGGGACTCAACTCCATGATGCCCAGGAAGCCTTAGCCAAGCATGTGCTTGAAAAATAGGTATTCAATTCAATTTTATCTTCAATTTCCTCTCAAAATGAATGTGTAGGTTCTTTTGAATGACACGGTAGAGGAATAGGGTCCAAATTATTTATGAATATGGGCTATGAAGCTAAAGTATTGGGAAAACATGCACAAGGCTTAGTTGAGTCAATTGTTGTTGAGGAAAGGCCTAAGTATTTGGGTCTTGGTTATGGACAACATGATGGAGAAATATCTAAAGCCAAGGAGGCACGTGAAGGTGTTCCAAGAAGGAATTTCATTTCATGTTAATTACCTAAAGCTTGTGAAGATTTTTTTCATGAGGAATACAAACGTTTTACACCACTTTGCAAGAAGGTGCTCATAAGCATGCAACTAATGAGAATGACAAACAAGAGGATGTTGAAAGCTCTAAAGTATTTGAATGCATTGTTGTTATTTCGAAGAGAGCCACTAGTTCATTAAATTCACCTCCTCAAGAAGGCGACAAAGGTGAATGTTCAAGGTATAAATCTGCTTTTAATCAAGTTGCTTTTGATTATGATAAACATGGAAAATTCTCACATAATATTTGGATAAAGTTTACATGTTCCTTTAGTGGTTTGGATACCATAATGTTTCAAGATGTTGGAAGAAGATATCCATGCACTGGAAACTTTCAAAGCAAAGGAGGTAGGAAGCCAAAGGTCCATTGGACAAAGAAAGCCATGTTGAAAAGAAGATGCAATTTTTTTTCACTCATTTCCATAAGCAAGGTCATCTTGTAGACAAGTGTTGGACTTTGTATCCAACAATTCATCCACGACATTTGAAGAAGGTGGAGAAAGATAATGGAAAGAACTGAAAATAAGATTCCATAATTGATGTGGGTCAAGATGATTCACATGATGATGATGTGCAGTTGAAAGAAGCGCCATTGAAATGGTATCACCAGCATTATGCTCTGATCTGGTGGAGAGATAGATTTTCTAGTCAAGGCCTTGCTATGTGACAATGTTGATGATATAATTCTAAACATAAGGGTTACAAATCTAACTCTTCTTATCAGAATTCTTCAGATTGAGAATGTCCAAGTACCTTGTATGGATTATGAATACCTCCCTAGTTAAGAGGGAGTGTTGAGATATGTAACTAGGTTTGGTCTTCATAATGACAAATGTAATCACAATTTTATGTATTTAATGAAAAAAAGAAAAATAAATTTATTATTTTTATTATTGAGGCATGGGTTTCATGCTCAAGGGAAATTTATTTTTAAGCCAAGCACCCTTTTAGTGCTTCTAGGTTTTTCATAAAGTCAATTGAGTCATTTTCGTGTATTGAAGACCCATTTTGGCATGTTACATATTGTGAAGAAATTTTATTTGAGTCAAAATATAGTCAAAAGACCCTCCAAGACCTCTTCATGGCATAAATATCAAGTTGTCCTACAAGAAGGGACAAGTCTGCCTAAAGAGATCAATTTATGCCCCTCAAAAGCCTATAAATAAGAAGGAACTTGACATCATTTAGTCACTCACTCAAGCAAGTTCAATCTCCTCAAGATAGAAGCTGAAAAAGAATGAAGAAGGAGAAGATAACAAGTTCAAAGTTTTGGGCCTCTCTCTCTCTCTCTCTTTTGTTAAGGTTTCTAAAATCACTGGGCAAGATGAAATTATAAAGTTTCATCGAAGTTATGAAGTTGCATCGAAGTTGTGAAGCTGCATCGAAGTTGTTAAGTTGCATCAAAGTTTCAAAGTTACAAGGTCGAAGTTGCGAAGTTGCAAGGTTGAAGTTGTAAAGCTGAAAGGTCAAATTTGTGAAGTTGCAAGGTCGAAGTCGTGAGGCTGCAAGGTCGAAACAGTGACGCTGCAAGGTCGAAGCTCTGAATTTGCTAGGTTTAAGCTATTGAAACTGCAGCAAGGTTGAAGTTGCAGAAATTTTAATTGGGGTCGAAGTTGTTGGAGAAGTTATTGTAAGGTTGAAGTTTGTTGTTGTAATCCGTTAAATAAGGAAAAATTTGACTTGGTCTTGCAGGGCCTTGGTAAAGGGTTATGTGTCTTGGAATTATTGAATTGAATTTATATAAGAGGAGAACAATTCTGATGGGTTTTCCTCTAAATTGGAGAGGTTTTGGACCTGAATGATCGCCTACATCTTGTGTCTTATTGTCTCGTTGTTATTTATGATTTGGTATTTTTTTGATCATAGAGAACACTAATAACAATAAAGGAAAGAAGAATTTAATTAAGAAAAGTAAAAATACATCAAAAACAGTGATCCAAGTAAGAGAAATAACCTTATATAGCTTCCCTGGGTGAATGTATGAAGGTGGGTTACACTTTCGTGAGAAATGCGCCTGAAAATTTCACTCTCCCAGAAGTTCGTTCAAACTTTTAAAAATTCGACCAAACTTTTGAAATTAATTCAGCCGAACTTTTTCTACCATTAATCGAACTTATTCTATCATTTACAGAGACGACAATGACAACTCACTAGTACAAAATGGCTAATTAGTTACTAAAAAAATGACTAAAATTTGCATATAAACGACTATTTTTCAGTCGGTGACCAATAGTAGCTAATTTACAGTATCTTATAACACGACCAACTTTTAGTCATTTTTAGCTTAGTCATTTATTGGTTGTCTCAATTTTGTTGTCTAGTAGTGTATTTGGTCATTAATTTGGTCATTGATTTAGTTATTGATTTGGTAATTAATTTAGTCATTGATTTGGTCATTGATTTAGTCATTAATCATCACAATTAAGGACCAAATATACAAAAAAATATATTACTAAATTATCGCCGAAAAAACCAATTAATGACCAAAATGTTGGTCATGTTATAAGATACTGTAAATTAGCTACTAATAGTCATATATATGCAAATTTTAATCATTGTTTGAAACCAATTAATGACCAAATAAATATGACCAAAATGTTGGTCGTGTTATAAGACACTGTAAATTAGCCACTAATAGTCATATATATGCAAATTTTAGTCATCGTTTGAAACCAATTAATGACCAAAGAAGAATGACTAAATTCTAGTCATGTTATAAGATACTGTAAATTAGCTACTAACAATCATATATATGCAAAATTTAGTCGTTATTTGTAATCACAAATTTATCATTTGCAATAGTCATTTTTCTTGTTTTGGTAGTTTCACATTCATTATATAAATGACTACTTTAGTAGTTTATATTCATTTCATTTACTTTCATTAACAACCGTCATAAGCAGCTAATTTAGTCGTATATTCATTTTATTTGGGCTCATCATTAATAAACATAAACTACTGATTTAATAGTTTTAGATTGATTTTATGTGTTCATTATTAATCAAAATAAATTAATTAGTATGACTTTACAACTAAATTAAAAAACTCATACAATGTACGTGTTCATCTAATATGAAAACACAAAGTTACATATCTTAATTAGAATACTAAGTAATATCAAGTGCAACTATAAATAATTCAAACCACATAAATTATATTATATAAAATGTGAAGTATTACAATGTGAGTTTCCAACTTAATATTGGTTGGAGTAAAAATTATACATGAAATATTGTTTCATTGCTTCAAAACATTATCATTGTGTTACCAAGGCATTGCACGTTAATTCACCAACTCTGAAGACTTGACCATCATTATCTATGTGCGTGTCTTATGCGGAATATTGGCTTTACATGTACCACTAGACCAGTTCTCTTCTCTCTCTCTCATTTGCATTTTTTCACTCTAGTGTTCTTGTTCTCCTCTTTCTTCAATTCTTGCTTCTTACCATCAATACTAAGTTCACTTCCTGAAAAGAAAAAAAAGATACAATGCAAAGCGTAAGACATGAAAGTCGATGAACGCTAAAATATAAACTAAAGTAGACTATAAATAATTTATACAATATATAGCTCAACATAGGCAATATTGTTAATGTCATTTTTCTCCATAAAAGCAAGAAACTCGAACAAGTTTTCTTCGGTTGAGCAATAGTGGCCACTATCTAGCCAGATGACCTGTATAACCAAAGCAAATAAAACATCAGTACCATAGAATAAATTTTGTATCTACTGTGTTCTCATTGTACATGATTTTTTGATGAAATGTTATCTTCAACTAAAGTAATAAATGAAATTAGAAGCACACATTTTGTAATGTTCCCATTTTAGCTCATAGCTAAATGGAACATTAAAGTTTTGCTTTTATCGCCTAGCAGCTAAATAAATGGGTAAGGAGGCCCATGTTTATTGAAAACATGAATAAAATCCCTCACATGTGGAAAGGGATAGACATAAGAACTTTATTTTGCACCCTCAAGTGTGAAAAGGGGCAAATGCATGAAGACAAAGTTAGGTTTGACCAAGTCAATAGCGCTGCCATAGGAGGAGTGGCTCACTTTGGAAGACAGCGCAGTGTGAATGAGGAAGAGGATATTTGGTGGAGGAAACCCTAATGGATGGGGGCCATGGAGAGAGAGCTTTCACTTGTTTAAAAGGAGGGCAAGGCAACTATGGTTTCACATGCTTGTATTATTCATCTCAATTTTCCATTCAAAAAATTGTGCATTCTTTGCTGCTTAGCAAGAATTGCCGGGGGAATTTCCTGTTTAGGATTCCTACTCCTTCATGAGAGGCCTCTTGAGGGATTGCTATGATTTTCCTCACATCCAGGCTTGAGGCCAGGCATCCTCCATCAAGACAATGTTATTTCTACAGCAGAGTAATGTTGTGTTGCTGGGTGTTGCAGTGAGGGTTCACTACACCACCTTCATCAGCTATTTTCAAAGGAGTCCCTCTTTCCCTTGAGATATCAGATTGGAGGCATTCCAGAGCATATTGCAGACTTTGGCATCAAGGCCAACTCATTTGCTAGCCCTACAGCGCAGTTCCATCCAGTAACTGCGTTATTTGGAGAGAATCATTTGCAGTGGGGCTCTTGCAAATTGTTGGAGGGTGAGATCTTTGGTGAAGGGATTGGCCTTTCATCCTAAAGATCCATTGGAGGAGGCACATTCAGTTTGGGCATCATCTACGGCCATCTCCATCCAGTTCTATTTCTGAGTTGCTGCAGCTACCCAGCAACTCCGACATTTCTGTAGAATTGCCATTTTGTATGTTTTGCAGCCAATCCTTCTAGGGATTGTGCATTATTGTTTCCAAGGGTTGAGATCTTGCTCCCCCTATTGTATTTGAGCCACATATTGACATATTTGTGTATTGACACTATTATGCAACAGTTTCCCTTCATGGACTGCGCTATCATAGCTTGAGCATGCATATGTAGCAGTGGTTTTGTTATGACTCATGTACTTGTCTCTTGAGGCTGAGCATTATTTTTCTTGAGTATCATTTTCCTTAAGATATTGTATTCTATTGTTGCTACTATTATTTAATGAGAAGGCTATAGATTTCTCTCACATTTCTTTGAGTTGAGTGTTGCTGCTGCACCATTATTGTGTTTGCTTATTGTTGGAGCTCCAACTTTAGAATATCTTGAGATATTCTCATTGTTGTAGCATTTTCCTATTTTGGGAACATTACAGTGGTATCACAACATCAAACTTGGCACAGCCTGTGAGTTCGATATCAGAGCATGATCTTTGGCTCAGCCTGTGAGTCTTAGCCAAAGAAGATCAAGATGATGAAAAAGATGAGTTTACTCTCATCTATTTTTAGATCCAGAGGAGACCTCTCCAAGGAGGTTAAGAAGATTGAAGAAAGGGAAGAGGAAGGACCATGCACTTCCTACTCTCACCAAGAAGAAGACCAGAGCATGAAGAACACTTGGAATTCGAAATTCTAAGTGAGTATCTTGCTAAATACATAGAAAACCCTAGAACTCTAGCTTTGCCACAATTTATTCAGCAGAAAGAAGAAAGAAGACCCCACAACTTCGAGATGATGAGAGGAAATAAATTTCTATTGTCAACATTTGATGGATCACTCACATGTGCAGCAGAGGTTTGGGTGAAGAAGCTAGAGGCTTTCTTCCTGCTACATCCTGTAGTAGACAGAGAGGCTGTAGAAGTTGCAGCTTTGCACCTAGAAGGCGAAGCAAGGACTTGGTGGTTTAGACATTGGAGCCATACAAGGGTTTCTACTCTTGTTGAGTTTTCTCAAAGATTGATCAGAAGATTTGGCCAGAAGAGGGAGGAGCCCTCACCACCAGCTAATGAGGCATATACCAGCGTTGTTGAGATCATGGAGGAGCAACCTTCATCTTCAACAGTTTGGGAGGCCAAAAATTATGAGGAAACTCTTGCAGCCTTGCAAGGAGCTTCCAAATTTCACCAAGGTATGACTAAAAATCCATCGCTTGTCATTTCAGCAAACACTTTGGATGGGTCTATATCATTTCATGCAGTTGATCTAGAGCAGCAGAATAGCACTGCGCTGAGCAATGATGGGGAAAGGAGGAATCATTCCTCATGTGAGCATTCAGAGAGCAGCTTCATTCAGGAAGCCATGAAGGAAGTAGTGAGAAGTAGACATTTGGAGATAAGAAACTCTTTCTCCTCTCTAGATGACACTCTCTCAATGAGCATGCCACAGCTCAAAGAGGGACTTCTACTTGCAGCAGATCCAAGGCCTCTTTGCTTTTGGAAATACATGCATGAGGAGGAGATCTCCCAGAGAGATTTCAGTAGAGATGCACTCCCACACATCATGGAGTGCAAGATTCTTCATCAATTTGAGGAGGTTCTTCCCTTATCTCAGGAGCAGATAGTAGATGGAGGACATCTTCGGATGGATAATATCTCTCATGACTGTGTTGGACATTCCTTGAGCCATGCACATCATGATGGGAGGTTTTTGCCTACCACCTATTTGGATCCTCATAGGGTCAAATTGATCCTCGGGAAGATTGCATTTCAAGATCCCATGGAATGCATGAATCTGACTTGGGATGATGGTATCCCTCATGGGAGGAGTACCAAGATGAAGGATGGAGGAAGACATCCACAATTGGTTGAGTGGACGATGAGCAAGGAACTGGTGAGCTACTTGCAGATTTATGATACCGGGCAGCAGGAGGCTTGGCTGCGTTGGTTACTCTTGAAGGAGCTTGGCCATCATTTGGCATACTCTCTTTCCAAGGGTATGAGGATGGAAAGGATGTGGCAGGATGCTTGCATCATTGGGCAGCATGGAGTATGGATGCATGGTGTTGATGTGGCACACATATCATTCTGTCTTCATCACTTGAGATGAATGATGGGAGCATAAGGAGGCAGCAAGCACTGTGGTTGCTTGGGTTGCATCTGAGAGAGCAAGGGCAGATTTTCTCTCACTTGTTGAGTAATGTTGCAGGAGGAGGAGATGGCACTATCTCCTTGGCCATTAATGATTTGGAAGCACTTCCATATTTGGAAGTATTCCATATTTGCAACAGCATTACTAGAGGATTCTTTGACAAGGAGCATGTCAAAGAACAGAGTTTGGTAGTGACTGGAGCTTATTTGCATGAACTCACGGCGCTATCACTTTGGAACAGAGATTTATGGATGGAGTGTCCCCAAGATCACTTCACATTGTATGCACTTGGTGATCAAAGAGGAGATCAGATTGATGGAGAAGTGGATGGAGACATCTATTACATTGGTATGACCTCACTTGCTATGATATTCTTGACTTGGATTTCCAAGTATAAGGAGGGTGATCTTTATGCAACATATGGTTCAATTCTCTTCCGGGGAATGTGCCATACTACTATGGAGGGATCATTCATCATCTTGCTTTCAACATATGGTAAGAATATTGTTTTTACATCCATGGGTTATCTAACACAACATTTTGATGCTCTTACCATTCATATTCAGTTCATTGCTCCACAAAAGGGTAAGTTTTTCTTTGGGCTCCATGGACAAAATTGGGCCAATTTGTATGATGGAGACAGCCATCTTTTGTATGGCCTTGGGCAAGTATTTTCTTTCATGTATGATCAGTTGATATACTCAGCCATTTGCTATATATCAGTAGATATCATGACATACATAACCTCCCATGTAATACAAAACAACTTTCCATGTAATTTTCTGAAGCAACAGTTTGGAAAACTGTGTATCACTATTGGGGAAGCTGTTGGTACCTCCTTGCACCACATGAAACCTTCAGTATTCTCTTCATTTTATTACTGATCATGACTTCATTTGCTAATATAGATCTGATTTGTGTTGGAGGCATGATTATAAGGGAGACACATGGGTTGGATGTGTCCTTGAGGGGAGAGAATTCCCATATTTTCTGCACATGTTCTAATGGGAGCATGGGAAGAGATATGGCCACCACAGCCACATGTTTGTTCTCTTTTGAGGTGGGCCATGAGATTTATATGCATCCATTGTATAATCATGGGCAAGTATATGATCATGTATTGATAGCACATTCAGCCATTTACTATTCATTAGTAGGTGAGATGATTCTTGTATGCTACTTGCCAGACTATTTTATGAAGTTGCAGTGGATTGAATTGCGCTGTATCCTCTTGAGATATTGTTTGTATTATGCATCATCATGTAAAATTTGCAGCAAACTTCTCATTGGGATACTCTATGATGATCTTGTCCTATTCATCATGGATGAAACATTTTGGGCCAGCTTGCTCTTCATTGTTGGAGGAGAACTCTTTGGAGGATTGTTCTTCACTTTGCCATTTGAGGGCAATACTTTTGCAGCCCAGGATCAACACACACTCTACACTTATCATAAGTGGAGAGAAGGACATCTTAGGGTAGGCTATGATTCTTACCGTGTTCAGATTTTCAGCCCACCTTCATTTCTGGAGCTTGAGGTGGAAGGAGATTTCCAGGAGTTGCCTTGTTGGGAGGTAACTCACTTTGTATGGATGATTGCTTGGGGGATGGAGGATCTACATGAGGAAGATGATCCTCAACATATTTCAGACTCCATGCCTTGGGTGGAGATTCTTCAGTTCTATCCTTGCAGTTGCTTGAGGACAAGCAACATTTGGGAGGGGAGTACTGTAATGTTCCCATTTTAGCTCATGGCTAAATGGAACATTAAAGTTTTGATTTTATCACCTAGCAGCTAAATAAATGGGTAAGGAGGCCCATGTTTATTGAAAACATGCATAAAATCCCTCACATGTGGAAAGGGATAGACATAAGAACTTGATTTTTCACCCTCAAGTGTGAAAAGGGGCAAATGAATGAAGACAAGGTCAGGTTTGACCAAGTCAACAACGCTGCCATAGGAGGAGTGGCTCACTTTGGAAGACAGCGCAATGTGAATGAGGAAGAGGATATTTGGTGGAGGAAACCCTAATGGATGGGGCCCATGGAGAGAGAGCTTTCACTTGTTTAAAAGGAGGGCAAGGTAGCCATTGTTTCACATGCTTGTATTGTTCATCTCAATTGTCCATTCAGACAATTGTGCATTCTTTGCTGCTTAGCAAGAATTGTCGGGGAATTTCCTGTTTAGGATTCCTTCTTCTTGAGAGGCCTCTTGAGGGATTGCTCTAATTTTCCTCACATCCAGGCTTGAGGCCAAGCATCCTCCATCAAGACAACGTTATTTCTATAGCAGAGTAATGTTGTGTTGTTGGGTGTTGCAGTGAGGGTTCACTACACCACCTTCATCAGCTATTTTCAGAGGAGGAGTCCCTCTTTCCTTTGAGATATCAAATTGGAGGCATTCCGGAGCATATTGCAGACTTTGGCATCAAGGCCAACTCATTCCCTAGCCCTAAAGCGCAGTTCCATCCAGTAACTGCATTATTTGTGTTAGCCACCTATAATATTTTGTTATACCAAAAGGTGGCTAAGATCTTTTTTGAGCCTCCAAGGAACAAATTTTATCACTAAAAAATTGTTGGCTCTTGAAGTCTCTTTAAGGCCTCATTCCTCTGTCCAAAATCCTCATTTGCTGTCCCATTTTTTATACTCAGGAATTTCTGATGATTCCAACTGAAAGACTGCTGAAAGATCGCCATTTCTCATCTTCTCAAAACCCTTCATCTGCTCCCCTTTTTCTCCATCAAAACTACCTTGTTTTCATAAGTCCTCTTCTTTCCATTTATGAAATTTTTCCCTTTCATAGTTAAAAACTCACTTTTTTAACTATTTCTGAACCCCCAAATCCATTAAAACCTTGAAATTTTTCATAAAAAACAGAGTTTCATTGCTATGGACCTAAGCCCCTTGGGCTAAGTCCTAAACCACTTCCCCTCACATGCCCATGTGTTAAAACCAAACGCCAAGACTTTCGGCGCTAATCGCAAATATCCAACGGGTGCATGACTTTGAACCTTTACAAAACTCATTTTCCTTTGTAAAACCCAAAAAACCCACTTTCCGAAAGTTCTAAGTTAAAACCTAAAACCACGTGCTGAATATAAATGGGTTGATTGAAAAGAGCCGATTGCGCAATCGCAATCGGAAACAATACAAATGGGTTGATCGGAAAGACCAGGCTCAATGGCCTGATTGCGATTGGCCCTTGTTTCTATACTCCCGGGCATATTGCATTCCATAAAACCACCGGCCCCGCAATCGGGTGCCTTTTTCTTTACTTATATATATATTTTCCGCCTGATCCATTATAACTTATTACTATTGCAAAACTTTGGTTTTCATATGTTTAAAGGGTTTTTCGCCGGTACGTAGGTCGAAGCAATCCTGACCGTTGATCTAGTTCTTCGATCCAACGGTCCGCGCACAATCGCATCGCAACTTTTCTCATTGCGCAATCGCATGCCCATCTCTGCGACCTCCGATTTCCGACCCCCGATTAAATCCCGACCGTCGATCTTGTTCTCAGATCAACGGCCTGCGCTCAATCGCAATTGTCCTCTGATCGCAATCACAAGCCTTCTCGTCTCACTCCCGATTGCGATCCTCCGATTCCATCGCAGCCGTCCATCTGTTTCGCAATCCGACGGCCATCGCACACCCTTGCCAATCCCTCCGATTCATTCCCTGCCGTCGATCTGGTCCTCAGATCAATGACCAGCGCTCAATCGCAAGGGGCTCAATCGCAAAGTTTCAATCGCATGTTGTTTTGTGACCTCCCCGATTGAGATCCTCCGATTAGATCCGGACCGTCCACGTGTCCAGATCGGATGGTCCAAAACTGCTCCTCCTTATTCTTCTCCCGCTATCCTTTTCGCCTTTCTATGCAGATCTCCACCGTTGGTTGCCTTCATCCGACGGCTTCGCTCCTTCCCCGCCATCTAAAGCATTTAAACCTATTTCCGCAGGATTTCTTAACTATTTTTGTGTTTTGCAGGCGTTCTAATGGTTTTCCATTGTTTAATGAAAGAAAGCCGAGGCTTGGGAAAGACGTTTCCTGCGCCTTCGAGTCGTTAAAGAGAACCATCTGCGGGGTTTTGCTTCATTTTTTTCTCAATGCTTCATGGACATTGATGCCTTTAAAAGCCCAGTGCGGCCTGCACATCAACAAGACATTGTTTTAATTCAAAAACAGTTAAAGAGTATCAGTTTGAAGACAGAGCACAGCAGATAAATATTGAAGACGGTTTTTTGGGGATTACGGCTAAGACCGTCATCAAAAGCCTAATCCCCAATCTAAAACACAGTTTAAAAGAAAATCATAAATGTTTTAATGACAGAAAGGTTTCCACCGCTTCAACTGAGGCAAATTGATTCCTCAGCTACTACAAAGAGCCACCTGTTGCCTCAAACCTTTCAAACAGAGGCCGAAGTTATTGATTCAGGGAATATCTGCCTCCAGCGCTACCAAGAAGTTAATTCTGCCAAAGGAGTGTAATAAAAAATAGCTGCAGAGTTGCTCTGGACAGAACATAGAGCCTCAAAGTCAAATAAAGCTCCCACCGAGCTTTGATATTAATTGTAAAACATTAATACAGTGATCCACCTGTACACTTCTCCATCGAACCCCTCAAAGGGCCGAGAAGTCATTTAATCTGTATTAATGGTTCACGAGATATTTTTGTTAGTTCTCACCTCCTCATCTTCCTATAAGTACTTCTGCATAAGATGAGAAGGTTGGTTGCTGTTTGATCACAGGTTGTAATATTGAAACTCTCTGAAATAAATATACAAGTCTGTTGAAGTTGAAAATAATTTGGAGTCTTGGATGTCTTGATGATGTCGTTGCATGTCTGTTCCTGAGAAGGCTCTATCATTGGATCCATGAGCTTGGCTGTTGGTGAAGTGCTATGAACTGTTAAATGTTTTTTCCCTTGTTTTCATTATGTTCCATAATTTCTTACTACAGTAGGCTGAAAGTTTTAGGCTAAGAAATGACTCCTGGAAGCACCTTAGACCTGTTCACCCTTCACTGTTTGATGTTTTCTTCTGTTGAAGTATTTTAGAGGCTTTAAACCTTTCTCTTTAGTCTTCATGCTCGTTTATTTCCTTGATAGCTTAAATAGTTGGTTTCAGCATGTTATGGTTCTCCCTGCTTGTCTGCCATCACTTGAAAGTCGTTATTGAAATCTCCCTTCGAAGTACCATTGTCTTAAGTTAACCAAAGAGGTCGGTTTTGATCTTACCATTTGCCCCTTCTTAAACAGTTGTTTTGAAGGTCTTTATAGTTGCAAACACAGATGTTATTTAGGTTTTCCCTCTTCTATGAATGCAATTATCAGTGAATCTTTTATGTTTTCTAAATCCTTTAAAATAAAATCTTTGAGGAAATAGGGTGTTCCCCGAATCTTAGATTTCATTTTAAAAGTTGTCTTGAAATCATTATTTTCTTAAAGAATGTTTGTAGAATTCATGGTTAGCCATGTCTATCAAATATCTCTTTATTTATAAGTTAATGTTTCTCAAGTTCCCTTCGTTGAGAATTAAATTTCTTTTTCCAAATCATTAATGTCCATCTCATTCCAAAACAAAGGATCCTGTGGCCAAGTTAGATTTGCCCTTTGATATCCCATATCTCTTGAAGAGTTTGTTATGACCTTATTTGGACTCCATTGCCCAATGAACCGGATATTTCCTCTTTCTGTCTATCTTTCCTAGACCTTTCATATTCTGATGTATCAACTCAACCCAACCAAACAAAACATTTGCACGTAATAACTAGTCTAAAATCCATAACCAAAGCAAACAAGATAAACCTTTGCAAACAAATATTTGAGAGATCCCTCTCTGAGAACAGGAGGACTAGATCCTGGAACTCTAAAGATTGGTTCTGATGTTTCCTTGTCTTTTGATTTGCGAAACTGTCAAAACACGGGATACCAACAATTTGGAGAGAAGAATTTGTAGTGGGGCTCTTGCAAATTGTTGGAGGGTGAGATCTTTGGTGAAGGGATCAACCTTTCATCCTAAAGATCCATTGGAGGATGCACACTCAGTTTGGGCATCATCTACAGCCATCTCCATCTAGTTCTATTTCTGAGTTGTTGCAGCTACCCAGCAACTCCGGTATTTCTGTAGAATTTCCATTTTGTATGTTTTGCAGCCAATCCTTCTAGGGATTGTGCATTATTGTTGCCATAGGTTGAGATATTTCTCCACCTATTGTATTTGAGCCACATATTGACATATTTGTGTATTGACACTATTATGCAGCAGTTTCTCTTCATGGACTGCGTTGTCATAGCTTGAGCATGCATATGTAGCAGTGGTTTTGTTATGACTCATGCACTTGTCTCTTGAGGCTAAGCATTGTTTATCTTGTGTCATTTTGCTCAAGATCTTGTATTCTATTGTTGCTACTATTATTTAATGAGAAGGTTATGGATTTCTCTCACATTTCTTTGAGTTGAGTGTTGTTACTGCACCATTATTGTGTTTGCTTATTGATGGAGCTCCAACTTTAGAATATCTTGAGATATTCTCATTGTTGTATCATTTTCTTGATTTGGGAACATTACACATTTCTATCCGAATATTTTGAATTCCCATGCTCATGGTACATTGAAATTTTGGTTTTATCCAACATAATCAAACACAACAAAGCTAGAAATTTCTACTAAGGATGTCTCATGCTCCACTTTTGTAGTTGTATCGTTTCCTCTAGTTATCTTTAAGAAGCAGTGACATTTCAAAAATAAAACTGGTCAATAAAAATATAATGGGTGGAGCAAAGTATTGTTGACACAAGATTACAACAAGAAACTAAAAAAGAATAAGAAAGGACTTTGTTAAATACGATATTAACCGAGAATAAAGCTTCAATATAGCAATCTTCAATTGTCATTGTACTATTCCAAGGGAAAAGGAATCTAATTCCCAAAAGCTAACAAATTATATCGAGATAAAAACCAAACATGTTGGCTCAACCTTCAAAGGTAAAGTAATTGGGACTAGTTATATTAGATACTTTTTAGAGTGTAAAGGTAGCTACTAACACCATTAACAATAATTTTAAAATAGATTTGTCGCATATAACCTCAAACGTGGAAACAAATTTGATATATGCACTACCTGTATACATTCCAAAATGCACTGCAATGATATAAGAGTACCAAAAGAAACTGCACATAGTTACATATTAATTATCCACTTTTATTCCAAAACAAAATTCAAATAAATGCTATAACTTACCCGGGAAAATATGCTAAAATTTCCTTTCATTGTCATGAATATCCCTAGCTGGGAGTTCCTAGGAATGTGGTTGCTGAGTGAAATCCTGTCCAAAACAAATAAAACCAAAGAAAACAATAACAAAACTTAATAGGAGACTAATATGAAAAATACCCTTATCTTTTCCTTCAAAGAATGCAGTCTTCTCTTAAAAGAGGTCTAAAAGTTTAAGCACTAATCTATTAAATCACAAATAATCTATTAAATCACAAATAGAAAAACTATGGGAAAATAAGAACCGCACAAGTAGAGGGCAAACCTTTTTTGCAGCGCGACGTGGAACATAAAACCTGACATCCGTGCTAGTGTTACCTGCATTCAACATTTTACAAAAGTAATTATTCGGTTGCTTTCTTGGTGTGTCGAGATCAGAACGAAGATAACAATATTTTTGCTCTTGTTGCACATTATCATCAATTTTTAGTTCCTTGCACAAATGGAACTAGTACCAAAGCATTTCTCACCAAAATTGGCAATTACAGCATAGTACATATAATGAAACTGCAAATGTCTTACAACATTAAGAGGTTGCAATGTCATTTGAGTATATACTTCATATCTTTCCACATCTTCGTGGCATTCAATAAGGTTCTTATTAACTTTTAAATCTTGTATATATAACGATATGAATAAAAGTTTTCACAACCAAAGCAAGGATGAAATGCAGAGAACCCACATGCATTGTAACATTGTGAAGTTGGCAAATTAATTGAGTTGGAAGATTCGGATAATTGGATATATGAGCATCAACCTCCTTGTTTGTTGAAGAAACTACCTAAAATCACATTGATTATGATTAGTTTCATTACGTAACATTAAAATTTCAAAATACTTGAGTCATATTTTATGATGGAAATAAGATAAGCATTCATTATTTTCAGTCATTTGTATCCAAAAGAAGATTGCGAATTAAAAATTAATGAGCGACCACATCACATGTTCACTGTGACCCTGTGGAAAATAAACGACCTTGATCCCAACAACAGGTAAGGACACAAGCGATCCATCACAGGCATGCCAAAGCTCTAAATTAAGAGCATCTCCTTTCCCCTGCTTGATGTGACATGAACAGATAAATTGTCAATTGTATATTCATTTAGAAACCTCTCGACCCCGACATTGTATGCTTCATATTATTGGTTGTGAATGTTTAAACAAAAATGAAATGGAAAAAAAATTAAAGCAACTCCAACACATTAACTATTTGGCACATTGAGAAAATACCATTGGCCTTGATATTAGGGGTTGTAAACATCTCAACATGTAGATATCGAAAAATTCCACAAATCCTACTGTGTGCATCAACCTTAAATTACAAGAAAAGTGAACTAGAATGTAAATGTTGTAATGCTCTTTGTTGCAGAAGTAATGAGCTCATGGCAGGCTCTTAAATTTCAAAATCCATTAAATTATTGACTTCCAAAAAGAAATAAATGAGAGGATGTCAGTACTAGATGACCAAGCTACCTGTGAACCTTAGAGTAAATTTGGCACCTCAAGGCATTACCAATGACCTTGATATAAGTCGATACTGTGTTTCCAATGTTCAAGACTAGAAACAATCCAACTCTTATTGTGCACATAAATCAATATATCATATGATAAATGATGGAGCCTCTCATAAAATACAAGTTGAACGGAAATAAAATTGGTTCAATGCCATTTGCTACAGATGTCATGCTCATGAAAACTAGTTTGAGACATTTCCCTAAATAAATGGACTCCCAACCAAACATAAAAACCTCTAAACATCTGCAGGTTTGTTAACTACTTCAAGAATAGCCAAAACTATGTCAATTGTTCAGAGATTATTGGAGGCCATTAGAATTGCCATCACAATAATTTTTCATAAGCCTACACATGTCATGAAGATTCCTGGCAGTTTCAAATATTGATATCGGTGTGTCAAAACTGGAAAAAATTCATAAAAGATATGCATTGAATATATAACTCAATTTTGATAGTTAAAAGAACACCACAACATGACTTTAAAAATTCATACATTTCAATATAGTGTGCATATGATTTTCCATTATAACCGAAAGAAAGAAAAGCAAATGAGGAATTTTGTTCTTGTTGATATGATTTTCTTTTTGCACAATAAAACAGGAAAAAAAGTCTGACATTAGTTAACACTATCTTACAAATTTCAATCAGTCAATGTAGAAAAGTGTGATTTTCTTACCCGCTTGTACTCTTGTATTTTTAGAGCCTTCAATGCTTCATAGGTTTCTTGCCGAGCAGAATCTCCATCATTCCATTGATCTTGCAATTGCCTCTAATGCAAAGATATAGTTATCTTGAAATTGCTCAAGGTCTAGCTCCAATATATAGTTATCCTTCTTACTGCAAAATAAAAATTTGTCATCATTTGTTTATCTAAGTAAAAAGAAGAGTGAGTTTGTATTTGTTAACCTATAATAGAATATGGAAAAGAGAGCACTAGTATACCCTAGAGCACCACATTTCTCTCCTCCACAAATACTAGTCTACCCTCAACATTATTGTACAGACCACTTAAGGATGGCACTCTTTATTATACTTAACATTAGTCTACAATGTTCTAACTACAACCCTCCTAAAGGAAAAGCACTGTGGTTGGGCTAGAAAAATATGCATTGAAGGGCTGAAGGTCTAGCTCCAATACATAGTTATCCTTCTCACTAAAAAATACAAAGTTGTCATCATTTGTTTATCCAAGTAAAAAGAAGAGTGATTTTGTATTTGTGCACCTATGATAGAATATGGAAAAGATAGCACTATTGTACCATAGAGCACCACATTTCTCTCCTCCACAAATACTAGTGTACCCTCAACACTATTGTACAGGCCACTTAAGGATGGTACAAACCACTTAACATTATTGTACAATGTTCTAACTACAACCCTCCTAAAGTAAAAGCATTGTGGTTGGAACATTATCCAAACAACACGGATAAACTAACTCTAAAGACATGGAAAAAACAAAAACTTGAAAAGCCATGAATTTTTCCTAAGGGACATCAAAACCAACATTTTGAGAAGCAATTTACTAAAGAAATCATTGCCCATAACCTTCTTCTGACTTCCCATAATTATCCTCTTTCTAAAAATGCACTAAATCCTACTGCCAATGGTCCAAAACATAATTAATGAGATATTTGAAGGGCTAGTAAAGAATGCATTGAAGGGCTCAAGGTCTAGCTCCAATACATGGTTATCCTTCTCACTACAAAATACAGATTTTTCATCATTTTTTTATCCAAATAAAAAGAAGAGTGAGTTTTTACTCGTTCACCTATGATAGAATATGGAAAAAAGAGCACGAGTGTACCCTAGAGCACCACATTTCTCTCCTCCACAAATACTACTATACTCTCAACACTATTGTATAGACCACTTAAGGATGGCACTGTTTATTATACTTAACATTATTGTACAATGTTCTAACTACAACCCTCCTAAAGGAAAAGCATTGTGGTTGGAACATTATTGAAACCACACAGATAAACTAACTCTAAAGACATGGAAAAAACAAAGCCTTGAAAAGCCATGAATTTTGCCTAAGGGACATGAACAACAACATTTTGAGAAGCAATTTACAAAAGAAATCATTTTCCATAAACTTCTTTTGACTTCCCATAATTATCCTCTTTCTAAAAATGCACTAAATCCTACTGCCAATGCTCCAAAACATAATTAAAATGGTTTTCGTGATTGTGGTAGCTCATGTTGTGAAGAAAATGAGTGATGGGAAGAGGCTTCTTACGATAAAATAAAATAAATAAATAAATAAATAAAAATAATAATAAAAACAAATATTGATAGTAGTGATAGACTCAATTCAATTCATTTCTAGACAAATGATTGAACAACATAAAGGCATATTAACCTTAGATTTATTAAACTTGGTGAGAGACATAAAACCAAAATACAAATCGTTTAATACTTAATACATCTCTATATATGTGACTATGTTAAAGAGAGAAATTTCATAATTGTATTTTGTGTGAAGTTGCATGATTATGCGAAGATTATAGGACTGTACTAAGTGCGAAGTATAATCAGTATGTTCAGCAAATTTAAGTTAAGCTGCAAGGTTTAATATTTGCACAAGTCTGTTGAAAGAGCAAGCAACCGGTTAAAAATAATGAAAGGAAAGAGCAAACAATGTTGTGATATTACAATGTACGTTCATCATGACCAAAAGATTGGAGAAATAATTATGGAAACGGTTGAGTATAGAGATACTTGTACCTTAGAATGGATGGCGTAAATAATCCCGGCTCCTCAGGTATTCATGATCCAATATCTCTCCATCAACATTCGTATGTTGGCAAGTTCATTCATTAATGGTACTTCCAGTGCCTCCACATCTCGCATCTGCCTTTTCGCAAAATCAGAAGGCTTTTCTGCCTAAAGACGAAATGATGTGCAGTCTAAGCACATGCATGTTCCCTTTCATGATCCCTTTAGAAGGCACAAAGGCAGGTGTGCCTAGTACCTTGTAGAGAGGGAGTTTCACAGGTTGGAGCACAAGATAAATCAACAGAACCGGGCAGAGATTGAGGAGTTGATTTATGATCAACTGGAAATACGTTATCTGCATCTGTTGTCGAGGTATTTTGCACTAGGAGTGGGTAAGGGAAATGTTCATTGAAGGATAATAAGGGAGTAGAGTTTGTAGATGACTGAGCTACAACATTCTTTTCAAGGTCATCAAAGGGTTGGTGTAGAAGAGAAAAGGGGATGGTTATGACTAGGATCCATGTTGCTCAGACTGACCATGCTCAATTAATAAAGAATCCCCACTAAGACGTTGATTATTGGAAGCTAAGACTGGTTGACTTTCATTTTGCTTCGACTTGACATGTTCAATGAGAAAAAATCTCCAACCTTGACCTCTGTCACTTGGGATTGACTCTGACTGGCTTTCAAGTTGCTCGAGCTTAACATGTTTAATGGACAAAGGCTTGCTACTCAGGCCATCAGCAAGAGCTAAATCTGATTGACTTTCTTCAAGCTTAACATGTTCAGTGGAGAAGAGTTCTTTGCTCAGATACTTATCAATGGAGAACAACTCCATTTAACCCTCATAGTGTTCGAGGTTAATATGCTCAATGGAAATAGGCTCCTTGTTTCAGCGACCATCACTTGAAACCAGATCTGAATTCCATTCACTTTGTTCAGTCTTGAACAAGCATTCCCTGTCTGAATCGTTATATCAAAACAAGAATTGTTCTGATATATCTTAATCGTTGACTCTGACTAGCTTTCAGGTTGCTCAAGCTTAATCTCGAACAATCATATCATCTGTATTTATGCACTTAATTATACATTCAATAGTTTTGACATATCATAGAACAACAGGGTGTTCTTCTACTTTGTGGAACCCTGAGTTTTTTACATTACGATACACTTCATTCCCCTCTTCATCTACAAGGACCTCCTTTGAGAAAACGATTGAGATATATCAGAACAAGTCATTCAAATCAGTTTGTCTATGTAGCAAGTTGTGTCTGTATATATGGGAACTAAGATTATAGTAATTTCAACCGCACCTCCAACACTATATTTTGCAATCTCCTTGCATAGTTTTTTCTTTATCGGCGGAGCCATATCTCCCATTGATGAGAATATGTTGATACACTCGAACTCTATGGTACTTGACATCTAAAAAATATTCATCACGACAAATAATGTTAGAGGAAGAAAAATGAACAATCACATTGCACTGCAGATAGCTGCATTGTTTCACGGGATACTGGGACAGTCGAGGAAGGATGTGTTACAACAATACACTTTTTTATTTGATGTGGCTTCATGGCATAGAGAGAGGAATTAGGCTGCATTACATAAGAATGGTATAAGTCACGCGCCATTGTGCAAAGATGGAGGGAGGACGCATCGTAGCATGAAGGGATGAATGGCAATGGGAGAAATTGTAGTAACAAAGTCTGTTTGGGTGCACCATTGCACAGGAGTGACTGAAGGTAGACTACAATTGCTCCAAGATGTTACTGGTGCATTCAACCCCGATGTTCTTACAACATTGATGGGGGTCAGTGGCGCTGGTAAGACAACTCTCTTGGATGTTTTAGATGGAAGAAATACTGGAGGATTCATTGAGGGTAATATCCGAATCTCTGTATTTCCCAAAAAACAAGAAACCTTTGCTCACATTTCAAGTTACTGTGAACAGAATGATATACATTCTTCACAGGTTACTGTATGGTAATCCTTGATATATTGAGCATTCCTCCGACTTCCAAAGGATGTTGACAAAGAAACCAGAATTGTAAGTCTACAACTATCATTTTTTCTGGTCTATCTGCAATAGTGTTTTCTTTTGACCTGGTGTCAAATTGTCATGTTACTAACTTGCAAAACATTCTAATTTTCAGGTCTTTGTTGATGAGGTCATGGAACTAGTGGAATTAGACAATTTAAGAGATGCACTGGTAGGCCTGCCTGGTATATCTGGATTTTCTACTGAACAAAGGAAAAGGTTAACAATAGATGTGGAGCTTATTGCAAATCCTTCTATAATTTTCATGGATGAACTCACATCTGGTTTGGATGCTAGAGCAGCTGCAATTGTGATGCGAACTATTCGTAATACAGTAGCTACTGGAAGGACTGTTGTCTGTACCATTCATCAGCCTAGCATTGACATTTTTGAAGCTTTTGATGTGGTAAACCAAGGTTAGATTATAAGATAACTCGATATCGTTTGTTTCAGAGATTGGTGTTGATTTATATCTTACCATGATGGGTTCAGCTATTGTTGATGAAAAATGGAGCGCAAGTCATTTTCTTCAGGCCACTAGGGCAGAATTCTCACAAGGTTATTGAATACTTTGAGGTAAAAACTTGGCAGATTCTTTCAGTCAATAGAGAAGGAACAGTTTTGAACAGAGCACTGCTAATTTAAAGTATAAATATGAGTTAATTTTTTTATCTGTCGTGACAACTGCAGGCTATTCCAGGGGTGCCAAAGATCAAAGATAAATACAACCCAGCCACATGGATGTTGGAAGTTACATCTGTTTTTGCTGAACATGTTTTGGGGATAGACTTTGCATAGCATTACAAGAACTCTTCCCTTTATAAGCAAGCATTAAACTCATCAATATTTTTGCACTAGAATCCTTATGCTTATAATAGCTAGCATTACAAGAAGTCTACAACATAAAAGATATCAGCTTCAAACTCACATTCTAACAATCATCCATTTTTTTTCACAATAAAGGCGGAACAAGGAATTGGTGAACGAGCTCAACACTCCATCTCCAGGAGCAAAGGATCTTTACTTTGCAGCCCAGTAATCACAATAATTCTTTGGACAGTTTAATCTGTGTTTCTCGAAGCAATGGTGGACATGGGTAATCGTTTTAATTAACATTGTGGGTCGAATCCTTAGTCAGCGTTCACAGCGAACCATTGCATAGATAGTGCATAGAAGAGTGACTAACCCCGACCTGGGTGAGACCTGTCGGTCTAGTTGAGCTCGTTGAGAAGTCAGGTCTACAACCAATTTGAATTTTCCCAAAACCAATTTGAATTTTCCCAAAAGAGAAAGGAGGTCAGACCTCCGACTAGGGACTCAGCCCCAACCTCGTAAATTGATTTGGGTTGAGTACTCGACGTATATTTAACTCAATTTGTGTGTTTTTTTAATGTATTTCTATATTTGTGTTCAATTTAATTAAGGGAATACCTCTAACATGCCCTGCACCAAGAGGTCACTCAAAAGGAGTGTGTGTGGAAAGTGAATTTGGAGAACACATGGAATGTGATAAACTTGGTATCACAGGTTTACAAAACGGAACTCATCTACCTGGTAGAGAAGGAGTTTCACAAGTTGGAGCACATGAGAAATCAGCAGAACCGTACAAGAGAAATCAGCAGAACCGGGCAACTCCTCCATCTCTGCCCGGCTTACCCGCAGTGGGTTTCATAAGTTGTAGCGCAAGAGAAATCAACAGAACTGGGCAACAACATAAGTGGCTAGCGATATCTGAACTAAATATCAAAAAATGGAAAACAATTTGAATGCAAAATTTAAATCAATTTCTTACTTGCAAGATCCTTTGGCATTTCAGTGCAAAATGGAAACATTCTTCGACAGCTACTGAGATTTGAGGCTTGCAATAACTACATCTACAAAGTTGGAGAAAGTGTCTGCACATCAATGCAAACTTGTTAAAACCCCACTCCAGCAATAATAAAAAAATAAGTGTTCAAAATACTCGTGTTGAAACATTTTACAAGGTCCACTATTTCTATGATGAAAAGGTTACTCTCCCAACAAACCCTACCATTTTACAGGGTCCACTATTTCTATGATGAAAATGGTACTCTCCGAACAAACCCCACCATTCTCTCGAGCCAGAAACTCTGACATAGATCTCATTTTTAGTTTTGCACTATTAGGGGTTTCAGAATGCGAAATTTCTGAAACAACTTTGGAAATGTCAGACGACGAACATGAAGGAGGAGTCAGGGGCAATGCCACCACAATCTCGAGATCTGAGCAGAATGATGGTGAATCAAGCGTTTCGTTCTCCAGATGGGTATTCTCATCCGATAGTGTCTTCATGCTTTCTGCGGGAGAAGAAGGGCACCTGTTCATGAGGGGTTCGGTGCCATTTCGGTGGGTTCTCTTATTTCTTTGGTTGAGGGTCAGAGAATCTGCCTTCCTCTTGTATCCGCCATTTCTGAGCCTTTGCAAGCGATTTGGCAACGGTTTTTCCCATTACCCATAGCAGCTTGTGAGACCCGCTGCCGGTAACCCTGGGGAGTTTTCCCATTGGCGGCAGAAGGCTGCGAGCGATTGAATGAACGAAGAGGGTAGTTGTGTGAAGGACTCTAAAGACACTCGAGGGGTGGAAAATTTTTGGAGGGAAGTTGGCACTAATTACTATTCAAAAGTTTCAATTTTTTTCCACCAAAGTTCAAATCGTCCCACCAACTCCTTTTATACTGCTCACTTCCCGCTATTTATTTAAAATTAAATTAATGCAGCCATCACAAAGTGGTGTCTCCTAATGATATGAGTTGCTTTTGAATTGCTTTTTAAGTAGCCAAACATGTTTTTATAGAGTGGAAGAAAGTCAAAAATGTTATATTTTGTAAATTCTATAGAGTGAGTTATCAATACACAAGCAAAAAAGCATTTAATAGTATATAGCCATGATATATATTATTTAATTTGAAGTTAAACAATATATAAAATATTTAGTGTTTTCTTGCAAGGTGCATGTTGGTTTCTATCTTGGTTTTTTTTTTGGGTAATTTCTAAACTTTTTCTATTAGAAAGGCTATAAGGAATATTTTTTAAACCATTTATTTTTGTAAATATAATTAAGATTATTAATACTTAATAATCAGTATGGATATCATGTCACACTTTATCATGATGTAAATATTCTTTCAAATTTATGTATTGTTGAAATTGAAGGGGGGAATATAAATGAATCTCGACATCTAGGAGAGAAACATCATTGAGGGAAATTTGTGAGGGGATTGGGAAAATTTTCTATTTAACTAAATTAATTAATCAAGGGACAAATTTGAGGAATAAGGAAGGGGGAATAAAAGAACTTTTGGGAAAAAATAGAGAGAAAGTGAAGATTAAATAACAATGCAAAGGGAACAAGAGGAGAACCATGGACAATTGTTTACCGTAGAAGCATTGTAACCTGTGAATTGGGTGCACAGAACCTTTCCACGCTTGAGTGTAAGGAAGTGATGTGCAATGGAAGGCAATATGAAGCCTCTTGAGTTAGGAGCACTTGGTGTGGAGGTAAACACTGAAGTGAATGGGGATTCTGGCAATCAATGAGGGGTTTCACCAAGTTCAAGGACCTGAAATAATTCTAAAAAGCTGTTTGACTAAAGAACATAAGGCATAATTGGAGAAGGGAAAAACTAAAGGTAGGGCTCCTTTTTTTGTTATGCAAGTTTTACATGGCCCTTTTTTTGTGTTGCGAGGCCCCGACTTAGCATTGAAGTGTAATTATTTAACCTTATCGGAGGAGAGTGGCCTTAACCATGAGTAGTGTAACAAATGCTCCTACTCCCTTGGGTTATTCTTGGGTAGTGGAAGGTGTTACTTTAAAATTAACCGAATCTCCAAGGTATATTATGAAAATGGGGTCACAAAAATTATATTTTCCCAAATTCCTTGAAACTAAAAACCAATGCCGCCATCTTGTTCGATTAAACCAAATGATTAAACCAAATGTGGTGTAATCGTCTGTAATTGTGGTCAATTATACGAGGAGAGGATTTTACGAGGAGGCACTGGATTTTTAATGTGATATGCAAAAAACAAGTACCGAACCTAACCATTTCATATTCACCAATGTTCTATCTGCATGTGCTAATTTGGTAAATTTGGAACATGGCAAAGGAGTCTTGTTTCGTGATCACCTCCCACAAGGATTCACCAACACCTCATCCAATTATGCTAGTATAAAAAGTCTCAAGCTCCCGGCAGCGAAAAGGAACATAATGCATTTGCCCTGATTCTCTTCTACATACTTGTAGCTCTCCTCCCAAACCAAAGCCACTAGTGTTTTGTGTTCACTTTTCCCTAAATCTTATGCAAACACCTTGACGTAAGGAACTGTTGCACCAAGGTATGGATCCATTATGTGTCATATCCACTGAAGGAGAACATGTTCAAAACAATAGGTAAATTCTCACAACTATCCCTTTGTGGGATGTTGAGAACTCCAAAATGCCACATGCTCATTAATGAAATCCATAAATTGAGAACTTTCGTACTAGACTTGAAGTCATACTGAACTTGAACCAAAAGGCTCAGGATTTGGGTAGCGCAAAGGAACATCTGCAATATGATTTGTACTATTCTCATCTAGATCATTTTGCATGGATATCTCCTAGAGTTGAAATGCATATTCCAGGTTCCATAGAACATCTCCCATGGAAGGCCTGTCGAAGCCCATCTGTTCCAATAACTTTTTGGTATTCTCCCTAAACATTTTCAGAGAACCAGGGTTGATGGTCCCAACAAGGTGAGGGTCAATGATTTTTTCAAGCTTGCCCTTTTTCTGCCAGTGCATTTCCCTTGCACACAAGAACTCCAGTAACACTACTCCAAAAGAATACACATCAGATTTCTCTGTCAGTTGCTGCCTTTTGAAGTATTCAGGATCAAGGTACCCAAGGGCCAAAACTACATTTGGATCCAGTCTTTGAATGTCCAAAGTCTTCCACCTTTTCCCATGAGCCTATTATTTAGATAACAGCAGAGGATTCACAACAAGGGAATTATATTACATTGACCATATATTGGAGCTTCATTGGTATCTCGCGAGTCAAATAGTTTTCCAACAAGTCGAGGGAATCTAAATTGGTGCAGTTGAAAATGAAAGGAAAGATTGTTCTGTCCAGGCCAAATCCCACGATGCTAAGCTTGAAAACCCTCTCATTATCGTAGGTCACGCCTTCGAGGTCCAAGATGGTGATGTTGCAGGGTTTTTGATCTTGTCTCCAATTCACGGTCACAACTTCGAGCTCTAAGATGGTGACATTATTGTAGGGTTTTTTATCTTGTCTTTGGTCCTCTGCGTGAGCTTGGGTACATAAACCTGGCACCATGTCGGGTTAAGGGGAATTATGAGTATTTGACTAATAAATCTGGATAGAGAAATGGAATTCTTGAGACATTGGATATCATACATATTTGGTTTCCTCTATCAATTTACCAAAGTCATCATTCCTCCAAAAGGAGCCTTCTTCCCATCTAACAGTGGGAGGTGTCTTTGTGCTTCCCTGTAGTGGTGGGAGACGACATTTGGCTCCTTCGCTGGTGGTGTTTGTTTTCTATAGTGGGAGGTCTGGTCTCTGGACTCTACACACAGTGGAGTTCCTTGGCCTTAGCGAATTATGAAGCCCCCAGTGTGGTGTGGGTGTTCTCCCTCTCTTGTCGTCCATGGCCCTGTGGGGGTGGAAAACTCAGAAATAATCATGGTGGCTCCACGCCAAGGTGGAAATAGAGTGGCGACGTGCGTGACTCGCTAGTGTGGGTGTGCATGGGGGTCTTGGAGGAGGTAAGTGGGGGGATAGCAGAGGTGGGGGTTTGAGGGTTCAAAAGCAGAGTCGTAGGGGCAGAGGAGGCTATGGTGGCAAGGGGAAACATGGTTTTGATTGATTTGAGATAAATGAGGGGCAAGTTATCCAACATTGTTTCCTATAGAACTATCGTGCATTTATCAACAGCCTGATGGAAAGAGTGGACACAACTAAGATATTTTTTCGTAAGGACCATGCAGAGCGGATGGAAACATTGGACTGAATGCACTATTTACAGTGCCAAGTCTCTCCGACTAGTAGTGGTTAGGCGAGGCCAAAATCAACTCATTGAAAAACTAGAAAAGTTGGAGACTTGGTTGGCACACTTTGAAGGGCATGGTCAGTGTGACTTCTGTCCTCCACCGCATCTAGGAACAACCTTGGACAACCCTGTATCCATCACGTTGGATGACTACTATGCTATTTGGTGTTCTTTATGTTTTATATGTGTTTTGGTTCCTCTCGCCCAACCATTTATGGACAATGTGCCTAGTCCCTCTTTTGTATTTTTTTGCATATGGTGCAAATTTTTGTCAACAAACCAAGTCGAGGTGAGACCACCTATTTTGTAACTGGCTTTATGTAATCCTTTTTTCCTACATGAATATAACATTGACTTAAAAAAAACAAAGTTTCATACATCATTAAAATTTTAATTTAAGTTTCATACTTAAATTAATAAATTTTCATACCTATTTACTAAATAGGTCTATAAAAATATATTTTAGGTTTATCTATTTAGTATTTATCAAATGTAAATATGACGATTTAATACTATATTTAAATGAAATCACATGTTTAACATAAGAAATGTTATATTTATCTATTTATTGAATGTAAATATGAAGATTTAACCTTAGATTTAAAACAACTCACACTTTTAACATAAATCACTGAAGTTTAAAAATTAAACTTTATGGCCAAATATTAAATATAAATATAAATATTAATTTGGATATCTAATTAATATTACCTTTACTAAAATTATAATGAAGGCGTTACTGTAAAATTGATAGATGATACATGCAATTATGTTAATTGTAGATGAATCCATCTACACTATTAAACTTTAGAGACAAAAGGGTATTCATAATTTGAACAATGTAAATTCAGAGACCTATTTGTCTCTAAATTTTAACACTGCAAATGGATTCAGAGACACCAATAGTGAAATGTAACACTTCGGTACCAAAAGTGAAATTTTCCATATATGGAGTGACACAATTAAAAATTACTGACATAAATCACTAATTCATATACTTGTTGTACTTTTTATTTGGGTGCCATCTTTTTATTCTTGGACTATAATAGTCATTTACATTAATCCTTATTAATTTTGTCACTTATTGTCTAGTCATATATTTTAATCCTAGACAAAATTAGTCATTTAAGTTAGTCGCTTTTACTTTAGTCACTTATCATCTAGTCATATATTTTATCCCTAGACTAAATTAGTCGTTTAAGTTAGTCGCTTTTAGTTTATTCACTTATTATCTAGTCGTATATTTTATTCCAAGACTAAATTAGTCATTTAAGTTAGTCATTTTTAGTTCGGTCACTTAAAATTTCTCAAATTTAGTAGTAATTCACTTGAAATCATTGCGATGACTAACATTTTTAGTCACCTAGTCATTAATTTCATCATTTTTTACTAGTGACTAGATTTTTGGTCGGAGGCAGAGAAACCGACGTTAAAATTTCAACTGAACTAATAGTTCGGCCAAACCTTTTTTTTATAAATATAGTGGCTCTCAGCCCAGAAGAATATTTCCAGTCATTTTCTGGTTTGTGACCGTTGGTGCATTTGTGCTCGTTCACTTGTCCACTCTACGTATGTGCTCATCCGCTCTACGTCTGTGCTCGTCCACTCGTCCACTCTAGAGAAAAAAGAGAACACTAATAACAATAAAGGAAAGAAGAATTTAATTAAGAAAAGTAAAAATACATCACAAGCAGTTATCCAAGTAAGAGAAATAACCTTATATAGCTGCCCTAGGTGAATGTATGAAGGTGGGTTACACTTTCATGAGAAATGCGCAAGAAAATTTCACTCTCCTAGATGTTCATTTGAACTTTTAAAAATTCGACCAAACTTTTGAAATTAATTCGGCCAAAAATTTTCTACCATTAATCGAACTTATTCTATCGTTTACGTTGACAACAACGACAACCAAATTTTTGGTTGGAGGCAGAGAAACCGGCATTAAAAGTTCAACTGAACTAATAGTTCGGCCAAACTTTGTTTTTATAAATATAGTGGCTCTCAGCCCGGAAGAATATTTCTAGGCATTTTCTGGTTTGTGACCATTGGTGCATTTGTGCTTGTTCGCTCATCCACTCTACATATGTGTTTGTCTGCTCTGCGTCTGTGCTCATCCGCTCATCCACTCTGTGCTCTGGGTATTCTTCGGAAGCATCATTCTCGTCCAAGTATTCTTTGGAAGCATATTTCTATGTGTAATTTATCTCTATGTAAAGTTGCGATTTGAAAGTGTCGTTCTCAGTGTAATTGATCTCTGTGTTAATTCATGATTTGCGTTCTCTGTTTAATTGATCTCTTTGTAAGGTTATTTTTCACTTTCTCTGTGTGGCTCTATCTGAATCACACCATGTAATGGAAGTGGCTCTGTCTGAATCACAACATCCCTATCTAAATCACATGGAGTGTACCTAATTGAATTTTAGTTTATTACTGAATTGCTGAATTTTCGAATTCTTTAGCTTTATTTGGCTGAATTTTGTAATTTTGGGTCAAACTACATTAACTGTTTTTTTAGAAAAAATATACATTATCAGTTTAGATTGTAAAATGAGTTTGGAAGATTGGAGTAATTTGGTCTACTGGTTAGGGTAGGTTTGGTCCTCACAGATTTTGTGATCCAATTCTGAGTAAAACTATATATACCTAAAAGCTAATCCAACCAAGATTTCTGCAATTGAAAAAAAAATTGTAAATATGGATTTCCATAATAAAACATATTTTTTCTCTACAAAAAAAACACATGTTAATAGAGCTTATCCATAACTTAATGTTCAGAAGTTAATAAATCTATTTTCGAATAGATTACCTAGTTGTTATAAATATTCGCTCCATTACTATGTTTACAATTATTTGAATTATAAAAAATTTCATGGAATTGAAGGCTCTTACGTCAATAAATCAACACAATCATGCAAGTGTGTTGGAATTGTTTGCCCAGAAAAACCATTCATGAATCACACTAATGACGCAGAGTGTCATTGGACAGATTCACTGGATTGTCACGGGGATCTGTAACCACATAAATCTCGCCATTTTTGCCTCCAAGGGCATCCTTCCCAAATCCAATGTCACAATATGTGAGTCGATTTTTGTTTAGAAGTATAAAAGGCTTAAAAAAACTATTTATATTTATTTTATTTTTATTATAATGGAAGTGGCTTTATTTGAATCACACCATGTAATGGAAGTGGCTCTATATAAATCACAACGGCTCTATCTGAAACACACCATGATGCAAAGTGTCATTCGCTGGATTCATCGGATCGTCGCGGGGATCTGTAACCACATAAATCTCACCATTTTTTCCTCCAAGGGCGTCCTTCCAAAATCCAATGCCGCAATCTGCCAGTCCTTTTATGTTTAGAAGTATAACAGTCTTACAAAAAATATTTGTAGTTTTTTTTAATTGTAATCTTGTCTAAAAACCTTTTTATTGTTGCTTTGAAATTTGATGCTTAATTGTTTCTCAGTCATGAAATTTTAGAGTCTATAATGTTTCCAATTCAACTCCATTTGAGACTAATATGAAGTATCATTTTTTTCCTCTCTATTTGTTATCTCAAACAACCATCTCTCTTTATTAGTTCAGAAATCACTGGTGAAATGACAAACAAGAAAAGAAAAGAAAAGGATGGCAACGCAGAAATATCATTACACATCTTCTTAAATAGCACATTTTGAGTTAAACAAGAGATTTTGTTTTGGTCTCCTTGAAAGTTTCATTACCACTTATACATAAAAGTTAATGTTGTCAAAAATTGTATATATTTTTTTTATTCTACCATTATTTTATTGAGTCTGCTCCTCGGGATGGTCATTTTAATATAAATTACTCTTTAAAGGGCAGAGAAAAGTGGATAGTATCTAGAATGCTTATTATCTTGTGTTTCTTGGAATATTTTCTCTTTAATATTAGAATGTACATCTTACCATTACTTTCTGTTGTACATTTTCAGATTTGCACAGTAGTAATGCAACCTAGTTCTTTCATGATATGCATTGTTTCAAATGATTTCTCCAACTAGCTTATTTTCAAGTAACCATCAACAAGGATGCCATAAATATTTTCATCGTGAGTGCAATTTTTCATTTTTATGGCATTGACTAACTGCATAGTAGCAACCAAGTTATGTGTAAATCAAATTCAAATTTAACACATATTATCGCACATCAACAGCTCATTCTTTTACTACCATCACACATACAGAATTACTTCATCAATCTTTTATTTGCTAGACTTATATACAAAGGTTAGATGTTAGTATTGAAATAAGGGATTTTTTTGCAGAATGAATTTTGTCTCTTCTTCCTGTGTCTTGTTACTTGTGCTCTGTCCCATAGTATTCTCAGTTTCCTCACATTGTCCACCTTTTGATTCTTACACGTTGTTGTGATTAGTTTCTTCCTCTTATTGTTTATTGTTGTCGATCTCTTCTTCTTGAGCATTTTTGTCATCACTCCAGCTACTCGTAGTGGCCTCCTCCTCTTCTGCTCATTGTTGAGTTAATTTTTCTAAAAAAAACATATTCAATATTGTATCTCTACTTCCTTTCTTTTACTACATTTGTTGTACAATACATAGAATCACTTTCTATTTGCTAGACTTATATACAAAGGTTAGATGTTAGTTTTTAGATTTTAGTCTTGAAATAAGGTTTTTTTTGTAAAATGAATTATGTCTCTTCTTCTTGTGTCTTGTTACTTGTGCTCTGTCCCACAGTATTCTCAGTTTCCTCACAATGTCCACCTTCGGATTCTTGCGCATTGTTGTGATTAGTTTCTTCCTCTTATTTTTTATTGTTGTTGGTCTCTTCTTCTTGAGCATTGTTGTCATCACTCCAACTCCTACAGCTACTTGTAGTGGCCTCCTCTTCTACTCATTTTTGAGTTAATTTATCTAAAAAAACATATTCAAGATTGTATCTCTACTTCCTTTCTTTTATTACATTTGTTGTACAATACATAGAATCACTTTCTATTTTATAGACTTATATACAAAGGTTAGATGTTAGTTTTTATATGTTAGTCTTGAAATAAGGGCATTTTTTGTAGAATGAATTATGTCTCTTCTTCCTGTGTCTTGTTACTTGTGCTCTGCCCCATAGTATTCTCAGTTTCCTCACTTTTTCCACCTTCTGATTCTTGCACATTGTTGTGATTAGTTTCTTCCTCTTCTTGTTTATTGTTGTTGGTCTCTTCTTCTTGAGCATTGTTGTCATCACTCCAGCTCCTGCAACTACTCGTAGTGGCCTCCTCCTCTTATGCTCATTTCTCAGTTAATTTTCCTGAAAAAACATATTCAAGATTGTATCTCTACTACATTTTTTGTACAATACATAGAATTGCTTTCTATTTGCTAGACCTATATACAAAGCTTAGATGTTAGTGTTTAAATGTTAGTCTTGAAATAAGGGAATTTTTGCAGAATGAATTCTTGTAAGTACTGGAAATAAAATAAAATTGAAAGAAACACTCACCGAGAATAGTAAAAATATGGGACACCTGGAACTAGAATTTTTATCTTTGTTCTCTACTTTTTAAGTGTGACTTGGTCTTCAGTAAACTAGGTATTAAGAGCATGTATTTTGGAGTTCATTTTAATTTAATTTGTTTTTCCTAAATTGTAATATTATTTTGGAATGAGAACTTTTGTATAATAATTTATTAGTTTAAATGATTATTAGATCTGGTTGTAATAATTGGATTGATTTATTGAGAAGATAATTTTTCCTAAATTGAAGTATTATTTTAGAATGAGAACTTCTGTATAATAATTTATTAGTTTAAATGATTATTAGATCTGGTTGTATGAATTGGATTGATTTATTGAGAAGAAATCCCTGAGTAAAATCATTTTTCCATATTCATTTACCCACTATTATATAAAATTGTTTCAAGAGAGATATGAACAGGTAGCATTGGATCGACCCGTAGTTGTTTTTTATCAGCTCATCAAATTATACGTCATTATAAAAGCTTCAACTCAGCAATTTAGTTGTCATGCCTCCCAAAAAATAGCAAAACAAAAATGTGGTAGGAATTCAAAATTATCTTGATGGTCATACACAAGGATAGTTTGTTTAGTATTTATGTAATTTTATTCTAAATTCTAGAATATTTAAAAATTTTGATTTATAAGTGAAGTTAAATAAATAGTTATATTTTTTAAATATTTATGAGATTCCTAAAATATTTTAAAATCTACGTAAAACTACCTTTACAAAAGAGTGTTTTTGTCTGCCTTTGAAATCCTATTACTTCAACCAAAAAGAGTAGGGGAAGGCATGCTATTCACCCTTTCATGAAATGAAGGCACCTATAGACTCTTATTTCCAATTCATCCCACTAGCAGCCTCTAGTCACTCAATAGCTCATTGAAATCAAGGTATATCACAGGGTTCTAGTGTCATCATAGTAGAATTCTCCCTGTGATTCCTAGTTTATAGCAGCCATCATCTGTCCATACTATACAGATCCATCATCTCACGTATATCATAAAAATAAAGTCACCACGAGATGTTCAAATAAAAATTGAAATCTATATAATTTAGAAACAAAATTGAACAACTATGAGATTATTTTCATAATGCTTGGCGCTTGTATGTAGTAGCAACCAGTATTCACTATGGGATTACATATCCAATCAATTTCTACTTGCAATTTGTCCTACCTCACAGAATTTTCATTCATCCAAACAATTGTGAGTATTCAAGCATATAAACTTTCATTACCATATTTCCAGTAGCTTTTGAAATGATCTTAGAATTATGACATACTGATCATTCCATTATTTTAAGATATAAACATTATAAATGCCAATAAGTTTCATTAACTAAATATGCATTACTATAATAGAAAAGCATTCACATAATGCATTCAAAAATATGGGCTAATCATTTATACACAATCAAAATTTTCACATCAACGTAGTATACTTCATGCACATTCACACTTCTTTCACATTCACAACATTCACTCACTACACCCTTGCATGACATTGAATACCATCCCACGTTGCATTCATACTCAATCCATCTTGATATATGTATCCTAGCTAACTTTGTATCATTGTCTTCATCATTTTCACTTCCTATAAATTTTACAAATCCTCCAAGCATATAGACATACATCTTTGTATCATTGTCTTCATCATATTCACTTCCTATAAATTTTACACATCCTCCAGGAATTTATATTTACATATATGTATCGTTGTCTTCATCATCTTCACTTCATATAAATTTTACACATCATCCAGTCATCTAAACTTACATCTACTATAATAATTACAATATATCCCATGTCATACCATCCTCCTTGACCGACTTCAAAATTCACCTTAAGTCTTTAACACATTTGGACACCTTCTTCAATCAACACACACAAGGAATTTACCCTCCCTTCATTTATCAAAAATCCCTAAAGAGCCCTTCCTTTCACTACTGAATAGTCCCTCGGGAAACTCTTCCTTCTATTAACCAACTCAACATGACATATTATCATATGAACGCATAAAATATATTTTGTCACAATTTTGAAATGTCCTCTAGGCTTCCTTCCTTTACCATACCCCTACCTGGGAATCAATTCACATACATGCATTCATATGGCATCGCATACATATCAATTGAGATATTGAAGCATAACTCAAGGAATTCTTACCCAATTCCTTTCAACTCACATGATATATTGGCATGAACAATTCATACCTGTATGGTTTCCATCAATATGTATAATCTTACATGATCATCTAATGCCCCTTTGTTGATCAATGGACAATGTACATATGTTTTCCTGAAGTTAAATATCTTTTTCTATTGACTCTAAAAAAGTTTGAATAAAGTTATCAATTCATTGGTTGAAAATTTGATATCACATTGTAATTAAAATTCTACTACCCACTGAATCGATAACCTTCACTTTATAGGGTCTATTGTGCTTCTAATTGACAAATTCAACTACCTACTAAATTGATAGGCCTTCACCCAATAGGTTCGATTGCGTTTGGAATTGACAAAGTCAAATAAGTACCCCACTGATGACAACTTAAACAACATAATCCACTAACAAACCAACGAATTTTGGTACTTTGTTATGTTTTTGCATCCTCATAGTCACCAAGTTGAGAAGTATTCAATGCCATGCCAAGCCACACTATTCTTCCGCTTTTAATTTTTGACAAAAAAAATTCAGAATTAACTATGCAATTCGAAAAGAAAAAAAATTACAATTAAAGTCTATTATTTTATTGTTCAAAAATTGCATTTATACATGTATGCATATTTGTTTTTCTTAAATTGTTAAATTGTTTTTCTTTAAAATTGAACTCTATTAAATTGTTAAATTACATGTTTAAAATCGTGAATTAACTTTTATTTCTTTGCATAAATAATTCACCTACTGTTATTTAAAATTTATACCATTAACCAGTGGTATTTTTCCTGAACGATATCAACTAGTGGAATTTTTCATGTCATATCGTCTGGACCATACTTCTGTTTACAATGCCTAAATTTACACAATTGACATACAACACAACTTTGCATTTTCGTCTGCTTATCATCCCTTTCAAAACTTTCTTTAAACTATGAGAAACATTGGAAGTCGACATATTTAATGTCCATTTCACAGAAGGTAAAATTTTCACGATATTCAATATAATCGTTTTCCTTGCAACCTTCCTCTTCTACATTCCAGGTTTGCAGGACTTCTGGACTCTCCTCTTTGGTGACAACTCCATTTTGTTGGAAGATTTTATACCCTATCAAAATTGTAGGCACAAACCTAGATTGTCATCAGTTGTATCAATGGGTGACTATAAAATTCCATCCTATGCCTCGGGAAACTCATCACCTCCTATGCCCAACAACACCATTGACATTGTTGACATCAACAGTGCCACCATTTTCATATGTATCGTCGTTTTGTGCAGTTAATGTCTTGTTATTTTAAACATCTTCCATTGATTTAAACTTTAGTTTTGGCTGTGTAGTTTCTTTGTTAGACTCACTCCCATGAACCATGTACATGTCATTTATCCTTGGGAACCATGTACATGTCATTTCTCCCATAAAATTTAAGGCATTTGCTAGTGTTTTTGGGAACCATGTACATGTCATTTCTCCCGTAAACTTTAAGGCAAACCATGTACATATCATTTCTACCATAAACTTTAAGACATTTTCAATAAATTTTCATTTAATATATTTTATTGAATTTGTTTCTTTTTAGGGATCAAAAATCCCACTAAACATGGTTGAAAAATGGAAATTATGCATAGATGTTTCTTGCTATCCCAGTCCATGGAAAATAGTGATTACATATGTGCTTTGCAATATTACAACTAACAAGGTCCTCTAAAGGAAAATGAATATACCAGGAAGAACAACAAACAATGAAGCATATTATATTGCATTGATAGAAGGCTTGGGAACAACTAGGGAGTATGGATCAAATGGAATAGTATTTTACACCAAATCTGAACTTGTGTGCAACCAAATGAAAAACATGTACTAAGTTAAGAAGGAGAGGCTAAAACAACTACATGGAAAAGAAAACAATATTGTTAGATAATTTCAATTTTTTTAGTATAAAACATTGTGCAAATGTTAATAAGATGTCTGGTGATCTATTGTGTGGGGAAATGCCAATTCAAGATTTATCTATCAAAGATGAATCAATATTGTATGGGGAAATGCCAATTCAAGATTCATTTCTCAAAGATGAATTAGTGTTGAGATGCTCTCCTTCAAAATTTATTGATGGACATTGTAACATATCTTTGAAATGTGTGTGTTTTTCACTTATAAATGCGTCAGTTTTAATGACCATGTGTTTTTTTCAATTATATACCAAGTGTGATCCCACCATGTAAGCGCAACTTGGTGAACTTCATGTTTTATAAAATTAAAATGTGCAGGACTTCAAAAAAAAAATTGTTTAAAGTGAGTTTTACACATCAATTGGTGCTTTGAAAGTTTTGTGTTTTACATAATTTGTGTTTGTGCTCAACATTTGTGTACTAAATTACATTAATTTTTTGAATTCTTTTGAATTTATTTTAAAAATAATTGTAAATGTCCACTATATATATATATATATATAATAGAGGATGAAAGGCAAACATCAGTAGAATCTCATGCCTCTACGAGAGAGGGGGATCATGGATCGAGGGATGTTCATGGTATTTATATTAAATGTGCATGTTTTTAAATGACATTAGAATATATAATATTATCTCCATACATATATGTATACATGTGGAATTAATTTTTTTATTGAATATATATAATTTAATCCCCATGTACATACATGTATACATATGGAATTGATTTTTTATCAATTTTTTGAGTTAAATTAGTTTTTAATAAATTTCATTTTTTATTTTTTACGAGTTCGGAGGACAAGAGTATCTACTCCATCAATGAATCTTGTTCATGGTTCACGCAATCGTGGTATGGTTCACGCAATATAATCAATCATATGTACATGTATTTATGTGTATGTATGTATTTTTGAATTGATTATAAATTCATATTTTTTTATGAAGCTTCTCTCTCGTCATGTGAGGGTGATGGTGGTATACATTCTCCTGATGGCCAATCAATAAGTGGTGGCCAATTTCATGAGGGTGGTGGTCTGCATTCCCTTGGTGGCCAATCAATGGGTGGTCATGTTGGTTCTCAACCAATGGGTGGTCATGTTGGTTCTCAATGATCTCAGGTGGGCATGATGCTGCCCAGCCATCTCGAGGTGGCCATCAATCTGAATTTTATTTTCATTCAAATATTAATTTGTTTTAAATTATTTATATAATTTTTTTGTGGTTAAAAGGAAAATTTGTACAAATTTTTTCACATTTTTTTTATTTATACATTATATATTGATGCACAGGGTGAAAATGTCGCTCAAAAAAGACGTAGGCCAAACCTCGTTATTCAAGAAGAAGGTTGTACACCAACCACGACTTATCCTTCTAAAATTTCCGATTTACCATAGGAAACAAACATCCAACAATGCACATTACAAAGGTGTGAACATCTTTATTAAAATTTGAAGAAAGATATTATGTTTTTGAAACTCCCTACTAAGAGTCGAGAAAGATTAAAAATAGTTACACACTTTTTAAGCACACTTGTAGATGTCTACAAAACGATTGGGCCAACCACTAATAATTTTGTAGAAGTGATGAGGAAAAGAAAGGAAACAGTGATGGGTCCCAATACATGGAAGGATGTTAAACACAGAGTTACAAAAGAAATAGAAAAATATATGTTTAGTTTCAAAGAAGGGCCGAAAATAAAGATGCTAAAGGTGCAATATTTCAAGCACCTTGATATATCTTGTCATTTATATGATAGGCACCTTGCTACCTATGGAATACTACCATGGAACGACAAGGTTCCTCTTTATTTTGCAAAATTATTTTATGCAGAATTCCTTTTGATAATGAAACCCAATTATAATAACCTTCCCTTTAAATTTTTTAGTCGTGGGAAAGGTCAATTATGTGACTATGGGGGCACTAAGCGTGATGTTGAGTTGCCTCGCCTCGAGACACCATTGGTAAGCCAACATGTTCGTGCGAAAACTTTGCGGTCAAAGATGGATGCCACTTCTCAAATTAGTCGAGAAGCAAGGGATGTCATCATCTACAATGTTCAAAGTGGACTTGTGGAATTGATGTTTGTTTGAATCGACAAAGACCACGAGAGAATGCACATGCTAATTTTGTGTATCATGCAGATGATGAGATAAACAACATGAGTATTGAAGAGTTTAGAACATATGCAAAGCATTGTCACAATGGTTGACAGGACTTAATTATTCATGAGAAAGAGGACATGGGATCGATATGTGTTAATGGTTAGGGTGAATATTTTAACATGTACGATTTGTAATAAATACATATATACATATTTATTTGTATATGTTAATCTAACAAAAATGTATCACATGTGAACACCATTTGCAGTTAACATGCTTGATGAAGGAAGATTTTGATAATATCATGGTCAAAGCTTCAAGTTCTCACAATCAAGATGATATGTTGGAAAATGTTAGTGTTTTTTAAGTGTTCATGGTGTTGGTGTACAATTATTAATCTATTATTATATCGGTACCATGATGACATATTTTTAAAATAAATAATTGTGTACACATGTATGTATATAATTAAATGTTAACAGATTCTGATTTCGTCTAATGTTTTCACAATGGAGCCACCCTCTTCTTCCCTGTTAGGATATGTGCCAAATCCACCGTCACAAGTATGAACAAATTTTCACTTAAATATGTTTTTAATTTATAAATTGAAGTGAAAGTTTCATTAAAAAATGAGATCTAGATCTTAAGTTATTTCACAGTTTTAAAATTTTTGAATTTTAGGTTTGTGGAGATTTTTTTCGTTTGGAGCTACCCTCTTCTTCCCTGTTAAGAGATGTGTAAAATCCACCATCACAAGTATTCAATTTTTCACTTATGCTTTTAAGTTATAAATTGACGTGAAAGTTTCATTAAAAAAATGAGATCTAGATATTGAGTTATTTTATAGTTTTAAATTTTTGAATTTTAGGTTTGTGGAGATAATTTTCATTCGAAGCCACCACGTTCTTCCCTATTAGGAGATGTGCCAAATCCACCGTCACAAGTATTCAAGTTTCACTTATGTTTAAGTTATAAATTGAAGTTCAAATGTTTCACTAAAAAATGAGATCTAGATCTTCAGTTATTTTACAGTTTTAAAATTTTTGAATTTTAGGTTTGTGAAGATTATTTCTGTTCTCCAAGGACTCTAGCGATGGAGCGTATGATAGAGATGGGAACATACAAACAATTTGAAGAAAAAGTTGTCTAATTTTTTTTTAATATTATTGCAAATTAATTTATGCATTTCCATTTAAAAAAATTATATATATATACACACACACACACACACACACACACTTGCACATGCATATTGTACTATTTACCATGGAGTATGTGCTGATGGACGACCAACACGAGACAATGGAGAGAGAACTACATGAAGTATTGCATGATTTTTTTTTTCATTTTTATTTATTTATGAAGTTCTACGTTCTCATTCAATTTTAAAATATTAAATTTTAATGTTTACATGTTGTGTACAAGTTCCCCATTCTATAGATGATAGCACAAGGAGGCTCAATACGCTGCTAGAAAAGACACTACATCCATCTCTATTTGATTGATGATGCACATGCAATATTTTATTTGATAGATAGCCTTAAATTTACTTTTCTATATAGATAATCTTATTTATGTAGTCATATTTACTTTTTTATATAACTTGATATTTGTAACACTATACGTTGTTATATATATTTATTTTTATTGTTCATGATATAAATTTTAGATATATTGATTTTTATTGTTCATCATATAAATTTTGGACATATTTTACATTTTGGATATACTTGAACTACATTTACTTTTATCAAGAATGATTTTAAATTTTGGATAGTTGAACTACATTTGGCATGTGATCACATGTTGTGATATAATGTTTTGTTTTTAAAACTCAAGTTGTTTTGTTATTTGTTAAATATAAAATGAATCTAGATGGAAATTTAAAATTACAAAACACATGTATATTTAGGATAGTTGAACTACATTTGGCATGTGTTCACATGTTGTGATATAATGTTTTTTTTATAAAACTGAAGCTTTTTTGTTATTTTTTAAATATAAAATGAATCTAGATGGAAATTTCAAATTACAAAACATATGTGCTACATGTTATGCATTTGAACATGTGTGAATGTTAAATAATTAGGATGTCTATTAAAGGTGATATTTTTCATTCAATCACATGTGTCATTTAAAACAATAATAGATGGTTTTACATATTTAAGTTCATGAATATATGTAAAAATTATTGAAGTAAAATACATATCGATATATATATCTATAAACAATAACACTATACATTGTTATATATATATATATATATATATATATATATATATATATATATATATATATATAAACTTGTACTATTCATGATATAAATTTTGGACATATTTTACATTTTGGATAGTTGAATTACATTTACTTTTATCAAGAATGATTTTAAATTTTGGATAGTTGTTACATTTGGTATGTGATCACATGTTGTGATATAATGTTTTGTTTTTAAAACTCAAGTTGTTTTGTTATTTGTTAAAAATAAAATGAATCTAGATGGACATTTCAAATGACAAAACACATGTGGTACATGTTATGCATCTGAACATGTGTGAATGTTATATAATTAGGATATCTATTTAAGACCTGATATTTAGGTACATTTTTCATGATCATACATGTCATTGAAAACAAACATAGATGGTTTTACATATTTAAGTTCATGAATATATGTAAAAATGATAGAAGTAAGATATGTATATATCTAAAAACAATCATAAAATTCTAGGTGTTCATAGATGTGTCAAACAATCATAAAATTTTAAAATTGCATTAAAACATATATCCAATACACAACATTTTTCATTAATGTACATAGAAAAGGTATTATGGATGTCAGTTGATAGTAAACTGGAAATCACAAAACATGTACCACACATTTTTCATTCAAGAATGAATATTATAATTCTCTTAATAGATGTCTAAAAAAAAATCACAACTTAAAATTTGCATTATATCAACTATGTTAGATACACATGTACATTTTGCAATAATGACATTATGACATAAATTGTACGAGAGAATGTATGAAATCGTTAAAGACCGGATAATCTACATGTGTATAAATTACTCATGCAAATGTACCAAAAAAATGTACATGTGCAAACACTTGTACATATAACATAAAATATACATATTATGATAATTGTAAAACTTATGAATGCACAAAAAAAGGCAAACAATTTCTAGTTGAGTTTTGTACGTTCTAAAAGATGAATCCAAGGAGAAGAAATTGTTGGGCAGTTCAATCAAAGAAATTCTAATGGAATGTCGTCTTCAATGATCCGTTCATTATCGGCTTTTGACATTTTCCATTTCTTAATTTTTAAATTTTTCTTTGATTGAACTTCTATCAACTTTATGCGTGCTGCACACACCAAGTGACTATAATGACAAATTATGACATCAGGTTCATAGTCTTGAAAATAAACAAAATCCCAACTTTGATGAGTTTGTTGGAAAAAATATTCTTTCAGTATAATAGACCCTGTTTCATATGTAAACCTGTTATCATCATATTTTTCCAATAATTTCATCCTTCGTTCAGTGCAACGCATCAAATAATACTTCACATTTTATGTGTTGGTAGTAGGTGCAACTACAACAAAAACATCTCCTGCACAATAAAACAAACTTGTAAATAAATTTAGAACATAATTAACATGAAAATTTAACTTTAAAAAATTAACATATGTACTTGATTTTATTATCTATTTATAGATCTATATCATTTGAAAGCAATTAAAATTTTACCTTCTCTAATAATATCATAAACTTGATCACCTTCAGATGATATTATTGTCTCCTTTGATTGCATTTCTTCAAAGTTTGCAACGGAGATTTTCCCTTTTGTATTTATTTCTATATGTTGCCAATATTTTACATACATTTTGTTCACATACATCAATGGATTATGTGTTGTTTATGCAAACATGACAAAAACAAGAATATTATCTTTTATCAAATGTAAACACATTGTTGTACTGCTTTGTTTTAATCGAATGCAATTTTCGAGTCCCTTTTATTGTTTCAACGTAATCTCCAATCGATTTATCTATATCTTGGACCCCAATATGCCAAAAAAATCGATATGGAAAATTCAAACAAGAATATAAATTGTTATTAAAAATACCATCAAAGATAATCATTATGATAAATAATTTTTAAAATTAGAAATCCAATAAAAATTAGATCATGTACATATTAAAGTTCTATATGTGTGTGTGTGTGTGTGTGTGTGTGTGTGTGTGTACATGTGTCTTCATACTTCCCTTGACCGGTTAGTCTCATAACTTAGTGCAGCGATGTACCATTCAATAACTTGTTCAGCTGAGACAAGTCGGTTTGCAGAGTGGTCCATTTGATATCTTTGAAGTGCTCGTTTTATACATGCCCCTGCACTATCATGTTCTCCTTTTTCATGACCAGTCTCAAAGGAATTCCAACAATGTTTAATGGGGTTTTTCATATGAAGATGACACAACCAAAAGAATGATCGTGAAGATTTGAATTGACTTGTGCATCCACCTAACCATATCAAATATTCATTGAACTTTATTTCACGACTTTTCAAGGAGTCATAAATCTTTTCAAAAAAAATTTGTACAAAATATGTATCATGTCTACGATCATCACTGATATAAAAGTGATATTCTTTAATAACATGTCAATTTTCACTGGTGCTTTCTATATGATCAAGATTTTGTTCAGCGTGTTATATAGAATATGGAAAAGCATGGAGACTTGGTCAGAATGATAGTATTCACTCTGTATTTCCTTTTGTGGAACAAATGTGTAGTTGTATGAAAAATCAACTATTGAAAAAATGGTCCATGGTGGAAAAACTTTGCGGGATTTTTTGAATTGAAAGTCCTTACATTGAGCTCTATGGGAATGCTTAGTGTATTTATAAGTTTTTGCCACAAAATTTTTTAGGTCCCTATATTACTAGTATAGTCCCTTATTTTTGTTAGTGTAACCCCCTTATTGTTATTATTGTACCCTTGTAACCCCCATATTGTTATTATTGTGCCCTTAAATTATTATTGTTAGCTCGGCTAGGATTACATTGTGGCCCCATGGACTCCTGTATATAGAAAGGAGGTTTTGTAATTTGAATCATCCAAGAATTATTCATTCATTTAATGTATTGGAGGTTGCCCCCTCGAAGTGGCTTATTTATAAGGCGTTGATATCTCTTTCCTTCTCTTTTTAGAGCTGGTTTCACAACATTTGGTATCAGAGCTTTGAGATTCCAGGGTTTCGCTGCTCCAAACAGGTCATCGTGGCATTTTCGCTATAAATTTTTTTCTACTAAGGGTCAGAATCTAAAAATTTTAGAGTGCGAAGAAAAAATCCTGAGGAACATCTTCACAAAATTTCAAAGCTTGGTTCGCAATATTTTTGGAGATATGATCTGTGTAAGTTAGGTCATTTTGCAGGCTCCTGAATTTAACCTAAACAAGTCATCGTGGTATTTTCGTAATAAATTTTTTTATACGAAGGTTCAGAAGCTGAAATTTTTAGAGTGCAAAGCTGCAATCCTAAGGAATATCATCGCAAAATTTCAGATATTTTTTCATAATATTTTCGGAGATATGATCTATGGAAGTTAGGGCTTTTTGAGGATTTTGAATTTCATCTCAAAGAGGTGATCGTGGGAAAATCTTCATAGCTCTCTCTCTGAGCATCGATTGGAATGTTGCAAAAAGTGGCCGCAAGTACACGGACTGCAGTTTTCGTTCTATAAATTTCAGAGCCAAAGGAGGAAACAGTGACACGTGGTAATTTGTACAAGTTCGCTCTATTGAACTAGTCCAAAATTGGGTCATTGTGGGAGATTTGACATAACTTTTCCTTGAAGAATCCAAATCAGATCAGACCTATGGCATTTGAAAGAAGATTCAGAGGGCTACTACAGGGCTGAATTTCAAATATTTAGGATCCATAATTATAGATATCATTCAATTTCAATATCGAGCTCCTCAAAAGCAAGTAAAAGGTGTGTATTTTTTTTCCGAACTGCATAAGTCTTGTTTGAAGAATCAAGTTGAATTGATTCCAAGGGCATATTGTAGAATAGATATCAGTATTGGATTCTAAAATGGCCCCTAAAAATAATTCAACACCCATTAAGCCTTTATAAGGCTCTACTATGACTCATGAAGACAAAGAATGGCAACATGACATATCAAAATTACAAGAGCAAGTGCAACAAATTTCGCTCTCGCAAAGAGCAACAAAAAATGACATGAAAGTTTTGAAGAAAGGCGTGGAAACTAAGATGGATGGTTTGAAGAAAGGCGTGGAATCTAAGATGGATGGTTTGAAGAATGTTGAGATTGCAACAAGATGATGAGCTTAGTGAAAAGAGTCGCCTTCACTAAGTGGGCCCGCAGGCTATTTTTGGCACAAGTCTATTTTTAGACTATGTATATTTTTAGACATGTCGATCATATTCTATGAGTTGCAGGATGCTATTTGTGGATGGTTGGTCAAGTTGGAAAAATAGATGGACTTCTATTTTTAGACATATTGGGCGGAATATATTTTTAGATTTCCAATCTAAAAATAGATATGTCAAATATTATTAGCTCTTAATAATATTTGGACTCTAAACATTATCTTATTCTCTTAGAGCACTTCGATTAAGTGCACAAATGTGGCACACGAGCTGACGAAGGATTTACGCTATTCCTGAGGGGTTAAGTGGAGCTATTGCATGGACTTGATTAGAACTCATGTGATAGAGTTTGGTGGAGTTGGAGAAGTAGTTGGTGGAGTTGTGTTTATTTTAACTAGTTAGACACGGTTGAGCTAGTTGTATCTAGTCTAGGCAGTTGATACACTAGTGAGAGTGGTGTGAATTAATTATTAATTAATTCACTAAATATTAACTCATTAATCAACTGAAGAATACATCAGTTAACTACAGTGCATGGATAGTTTCAGTGGAGACCAGTGGAGAGGTAGGTGAAAGAGCAGGTTGACTATCAGTTGTGACTATAGTGATGCACTGATTGCATCCAACACAGAGTAGAGTTGCCAATGAGGATTGAGTGAGCAAGGCTGGACAAATTCAAGTTCATTCAGAGCCATTCTTTAGCAGGGATTGCGCAGTAGAGCCAGGCTAGCAGGTGGCAGAGATCGGTGCATGGATTTTCTAGATCAGGACCTGATTAGTGTGTAGTGATTGGATTGTACTGAGAGCTTGTGAGAAGCTTTGTATGAGGATTGTTACATGATCTCTATGACATATATTATATACAGATATTTTGGGTTTTTAGCTTCAGGCTTTCCCGTAAATCACTGTGTTAATGTGTGTGAATTTTTATGGTTTTAATGTGTGCATGCAATTGATTTAATTTCCGCAAGTAATGATCAATGGTAGAATAGATTTTGTATTGTGCATGAAGTTAAAATAGTGTGTGATAAGGAGAATCTTGGATGTATAACACATTAGTTATGTAATTTCTACAGGCATGGAATCTAAAATAGATGGCATGGAATCTGGCATAGAATCTAAGATGGATGACATGGAAGCTAAGATCGATGAGAAAATGGAAAACATGAAGAATGATCTAAAAGCAACCATGGAAGGTTTGACAAAGTTTATACAAGAAATGTTTCCTAATGGTGAAAAGATAGTAGAGGAAACTCATGATGAGAACAAAATAAATGTTAATCGTGATTTCATAAAATCTAATGTTGGCGGGAAGAACCACCATATTCCAAAAATGGATATGAGGAAGTTTGATGGAAAGGATCCTATAACATGGATACTACAAATGAGCAATATTTTGATCTCCATAATGTGCAAAACACACAAAAGGTACGCATTGCAACTTTACATTTAGAACAAAATACATTTGTATGGTATCGATGGCTTTGCTCCCGTAAAAAAATTGTCACTCGGTCAATTTTTACGAAGGAAATGATAGCACATTATGAGGATACAAAGAGAAACACCTTCTTTAGCCAATTGATAAATCTCAAACAAAAGGGTTTAATGGGGGAGCACATTCAGGACTTCCAAAAATTGAATATAAGGGTAACTGATATTCCAGAGGAACATAGGATTGATCTCTTCATAGGTACTTTAAAGGATAACATCCAACATGAAGTTCGTGTTTTGGAACCTAATTCATTGGAGAAGGCATTCAGGTTGGCAAGAAAATTTGAATGTAAAATTATGGCGACAAGGAAGCCTACCACTCACTTCTATAAAGAGGGAAGTGTTGCTACTCCTAGATTTCCACAACCTACAAGGTTGACACCACAACAATTGGAAGAAAAAAGAGCAAAAGGGCTTTGCTACAGTTGTGATAGAAAATACACTAAAGGTAATAAGTGTTCTAAGAAGAAATTATTTTACATAGATTGTGAAGAGGAAGAAGAAAATGAACAAGAAGAGGATATACACCAGGAACCAACCCAAGAAGAGGAAGAAATGAGTCCGACCATATTGTGTAATGCATTGGCAGGAATTGCCACTCCTCAAAATCTCAAGATAGAAGGACATATCAAGAAGCAAAAGGTAATAGTGTTGATTGATTCAGGTAGTACCCATAATTTTATTCATTGTAAGGTAGCCAAGGAATTGAATTGTTTCCTATACCCAGCACCAGAATGTCAAGTGATAGTTGCAAATGGAGGAACTATAAATTGCTCTGGAAAATGCCATAATATCAAGCTAACCATGGGGGAATATGTATTGACTAGTCCAATGCTTTCCATTCCTATGGGAGGTGCTGATGTTGTACTAGGAGTACAATGGTTACAATCTTTGGGGACGGTAGCTTTTAGTTTTCAAGAACTTTTCTTGAAATTTTTTTCAGAAGGAAAGGAAGTCGAATTACGGGGTATTGAAGGGAAGCCAGGAAGGATAATAAGCTCTAATGTCATGACAAAGCTTCTAAAGAAAGAACAAAAAGGCATAATTGCACAATTATGCTCACTAGAAGTTCCGACATCAAAATCATCTATTTCTGCAGATCTCCAAAAAGCCTTGGACAATCATTCCAAGGTGTTTGAAACTCCCAAAAGACTCCCACCTATTCGTGATCATGATCATGCTATTCATTTGATTCTAGGAAGTTTTCCTCCAAACATCAGGCCTTATAGATATCCTTATGTCCAAAAGAGCGAAATTGAACGTATGATTGCAGAAATGTTAGAGGCGGGTATAATTCAACCTAGTTAAAGTTCTTTCTCTGCTCCTGTAGTATTGGTACACAAGAAGGATGGATCATGGCGCATGTGTCCGGATTATAGGGAGCTCAATAAGCTCACCATTAAAGATAAATTTCCCATTCCTGTGATTGATGAATTATTGGATGAATTACATGGAGAAATTTATTTTACCAAATTGGATCTTCGTTCAAGGTATCATCAAATTAGAATGAAGACTGAAGATATTCCAAAAACAACATTTCAAACTCATGAGGGTCATTATGAATTTTTTGGTCATGCCTTTTGGCCTTACCAATGCACCTTCTACATTTCAAGGGTTGATGAATTCCATTTTCAAACCCTTCCTTAGAAAATTTGTGCTAGTATTTTTTGATGATATACTAATCTACAGCAGGTCTCGAAAGGATCATGTTCAACATGTTGACAAGGTGCTCAAACTATTGCAGGAGAAACAATTATATGCAAAAACATCCAAATGTTTCTTTGGAGTACAAGAGGTGGAATATCTGGGTCATATTGTATCTCACGAGGGTATTAAGGTAGACCCTAACAAAATTAAAGCCATTAAGGAATGGAAAGTCCCCACAACCATAAAGCAGTTGCGAGGATTTCTCAAGTTAACAGGGTATTATCGAAAGTTTGTTAAGAATTATGGGAGAATAGCAGCACCTCTAAAAACATTATTGAAGAAAGATTCATTTTCATGGACTCCTGAAGCAACTAAGGTCTTTGAACATCTTAAAGAGGCAATGTGCCTAGCACCAGTCTTAGCTACGCCAGACTTCACAAAAACATATATTGTGGAATGTGATGCCTCAGGAAATGGAATTGGTGTTGTTTTAATGGAAGAAGGAAGACCCATTGCTTTTGAAATTCGTCCAATCAAAGGAAAGTATTTACAAAAACCTATTTATGAGAATGAAATGTTAGCAATATTGCATGCACTAAAGAAATGGAGAACTTACCTAATGGGAAGACACTTCAAGGTAAAAACTGATCATGATAGTCTTAAGCACTATTTGGAACAAAGACTATCTTCAGAAGAGCAACAAAAATGGGTCACAAAGATGTTGGGTTATGACTTTGAAATAATATACAAAAAAGGGAAGCTAAATTTTGTTGCAGACGCACTCTCAAGAAAGAATGAAGAGATGGAAGCATTGCTTTGTGCCATTTCTATTATAAAACCAGATTGGATAACCGAAGAAAGAGATGAATGGAAGAAGGATGAAGAAGTGTGGACACTCATTCAAAATTTGCAGCAAGATCCTACTACATCTGATACATTTAGTTGGAAAAATGATTCCTTATGGTACAAAGATCGCTTATATCTTTGTAAGAATTCCCAACTAAAACAAAATATTCTTTTGGAATTGCACACTTCTCCTTTAGGAGGACACTCAGGATTTTAAAAACTTACCACAGGGTGAAGAAAGAATTTTTTTGGGATGGCCTTAAATTTGATATTCAAAATTTTGTGGCGGAATGTTTGGTTTTCCAACAGAATAAAGTTGAGACAATTAAGACCCCGTGTCTTCTACAACCTTTATCCATTCCAAGTCAACGTTGGGAGGAGATTTCAATGGATTTTATCACAGGTTTGCCTAAGTCCGAAGGAAAGAGTGTCATCATGGTGGTAGTTGATAGACTTACCAAGTATGCACACTTTTGTGCATTATCTCATTCATTTAAAGCAAGTACGGTTGCTACTACATTTATGGACACAATTCAAAATCTACATGGAAACCCACAGGTTATTGTGAGCGACAGAGATCCCATTTTTACTGGAAATTTTTCGACAGAGTTATTTTCTTGTTTGGGTACTCAATTAGCTCATAGCTCATCTTATCTTCCTCAATCTGATGGTCAAACTGAGATAGTAAATAAATGTTTGGAAGGATATCTTTGTTGTTGTGTATCTGATAAACAAACACAATGGGTCAAGTGGTTACCTCTAGCTGAATGGTGGTATAACACTTCCTTCCATACTGCAACAAAAATGACCCCATTTATGGCACTTTATGGATATCATCCACCATCCATCACATCATATTTAAGAGAAATTTCGAAGGTTCAAGCAGTGGAAGATCACATCGAGCATCAACAAGAAGTTCTCCAACTCTGAAAGGACAACTTGAATTTGACACAAAATCGAATGAAACAACAGGCAAATCAACATCACAATGAGAGAATTTTTGATGTAGGAGACTGCGTATTTTTACGGCTACAACCATACAAACAAATGTCCCTCAAGCAAGCTAAGAAGGATAATAAATTATCGCCAAAGTACTATGGTCCTTACAAGGTGTTCCAAAATATTGGTACTATGGCATACAAATTGGAGCTTCCTGCTTCTTCACGAGTGCATCCAATTTTCCACATTTCATGCTTAAACAAGGTTATAGGTGAAAATCTTCCAGTTCAAACAATATTTCCAGAACTTGATGAGGAAGGAAAAATCATATTGGAACCTGAAGCAGTCATGGAAACAAGAACTCGACAGCTACGGAATCGATCAATTTCAGAGTATCTCATCAAGTGGAATAACTTACCCACTGAAGATTCTACACGGGAGGATGGGAATTTTATATAGAAGCACCCAGAGCTACTCAAGCGTTGAGGACAACACTTTTTTGAAGGAGAGGGGCATGTTAGGTCCCTATATTACTAGTATAGTTCCTTATTGTTGTTAGTGTAACCCCCTTATTGTTATTATTGTACCCTTGTAACCCCCATATTGTTATTATTGTGCCCTTAAATTATTATTGTTAGGTCAGCTAGGATTACATTGTGGCCGCATGAACTCCTATATATAGAAAGGAGGTTTTGTAATTTGAATCATCCAAGAATTATTCATTCATGTAATGTATTGGAGGTTTCCCCCTCGAAGTGGCATATTTCTAAGGCATTGATATCTCTTTTCTTCTCTTTTTGGAGCTGGTTTCACAACAAACTTTCTCAAAAACTCTATCACAAAAATTTCTTCTTCTTGTAAATCAATTATTTTAGCTCTTGCAGTACTACTTGAACTAATCCATGTATAAATATATTCATATCTCTTCCATTTCATTTTTATGTTGTACAATGATTGATCATTTATGTCAGTACGAGATTTGTTTTGAAATAAAGTCAAATTTCCACAATCATCGCTTTTTTTACCACCAACATATTTCTTTTGGTAAAATAATTCATGGCTTTCTCTTCCACATAGAATTTGAGATATGAAATCATGGATAGTGGAATGAGGAGGTGAATCTTTTCAAAATGTTTTACCAAAATTAAGGAATGTGTCCTAATATAACTGAAATTCCACATGATAACGACAACACCAAGTGTCGTGTACAGTGGTAGGTTTAACATACCATGGTTTTTGTTGCACAAAAGCGCTTATTGAGACATTAATTTCATGATTCTCTTCTATGAATTTGTTGAAAAACTCTATCTGAGTGGTGTCCAATAAATGTTTTGCATGTTCTTCATATTGATTTCGTGGTATTCTTCTTTGCATCACATCCCTTGCTTTTGGTGAAACACGTGAATTTTTCATCCAATATTCATATATTATTTTTTTTACATCTTCTCCAAGTTTATCTTTGTATGGTTGCATAAAAATAACTATCCAGCAAGCAAGTTCATCATTTACATCTATTTGCAATCGAAATTTCTGATGTTTGTGCAATTTTTTTTGTGAGGTTCCTAATGCTTGTGCCATAGATTTTACCAAGCGATTCTCTTTAGTACTTGATAAAACCACTGCCATTTGTATTGCTCTACGTGCATCTAAAGTACTTTTCTTTCTAGATCTTTCAATTGACTTTAGAGCACTATTTATATTTTGTATCACATTTTCCTTCATTTTTTATCTTTTGTTGATTTTCGAATACCCAATAAAGCCGTAACTTCTTTTAATTTATTTAATGTTAAGAGACTTTTCAACATTTGGGATTGAACTACCACAGTTTCATCTTTGAAGAACGTATCAATAATGTGCTTAACACAATATCTTATAACATGGTCAACTTTTTTATCTCCATATATGTGAGTGTCAACATTTTCTAACATCTCATCATCGATATTGATTTTATCTGTACATATTAGAATTAAATGTACATAATGAGTTTACATATTCAATAAATAATTAAATTAATAAATATATATAATTTTAATAATACACATTCAACATATATATACATTCCTGGTGATTCAATTTCTTCACTTGAATTTCTTTCAACATTTTCAACATCTTCAATCATTGGTTCAATATCTCTTTCACTTTCTCTTTGAAAATTTTCTATCTCATCATCAATGTTTTGAGGAATATTTCTCTCTGTTTACATTGCAAAATAATTTTCAAATTAGTTCATCAAATAAAAATTAAGTTTCACAATACACTAGTCAAATTTTAAATATCAAATTTATAATATTTACATTTACATACCTGCTTCAACTTCTAGTTGAAATTGATTTTCCCTTTCAATATTTGAGCGTTCTTCTCTCTTTTTTTTGCGATATTCTCTCCCATGTTCTCTACGTTCCTCAGGGTCTCTTGTTTGATCATATTTTCTCTTGCAATTCTTTTGATTTCCCATGATAATTTAGTATGAAGCTCAAAAAATTTCCTTCAAAATCCTATAAAAAAACTCACTAATTCAAAATTTAGACAAAAACTCAATTAAAAAAAGCATCACAAAAGATTTAATTTTTAAAAAATTATTTTAAAATTTTGCACAAAATACATACTTCAACCCAAAACACTTACTTTAAAAATTCCGCTAAAAAAATGTATTTTAAAAATTAAATGAAGCTCAAAATATTTCCTTCCAAGTCCTACAAAAAAAAGTTCATTTAAAAAATTAGACAAAAACTCACTTTAAAAAATTATTATAAAAGATTTAACACATTTCTTAACACTTCCAAGTTCCTTGACATCACCTTCTCTACTTTCCAGTCCCTTGGGCGATCCATCCCTTGGCAAGGTTTCTTCGCATCGGAAGGTCCAAAAACCAAGGCATATCCCAACCTTAAAACCTTCATAACATTCATAGCATGCATATGGAAATCAATGGACACTACTGCGTACCAATGTCCCAAAATGGCTTGCTCCTAAAGTGCTTTACCAACATATTGTTGCATGTTCCAAATCCTTTTGTTGTTGTTGCTAACATTCTTATAGTTGGTTTCAACAACCCAGACTAAGCATTTCCATGTTTTTATGTACCAAGCACATAATTTCCATTTGACTCAAAATGAATTGTAATAAATTCAATCATAACTCATTGGTAGCTCATCAATAACGTGACAATTGTAATTTTGTTTAATTCCTTTCGCAGCAAGTCAAATTAGCTTCCTTGATCAAATCATCATGTATAAACATATCACATCCAATTAGCTCAAAACTCAACCATCATAAATCAAAATCTTAGACTATGTGCATATTTTTAAAATTAAAAATTGAAATAAAATATTGATACTTATCTTCAAGTTCTTCTTTTCTTTTTCCTTTTTTCTTTGTCATTTCCGTACACACTGAATCAGTTTCCAAACCTTAAAAGCACCCAGTGCCTTCTCTTCTCTTTGACCACATGCATACACTAGATCGGTCTCCAATCTAGAAAGCACCATGTTCCTTTATCTTCCAAAGAAATAATGGAATCTGGAAACTATACCACCTCCTCCCTCAATATCAACATCAAGGGTATCAAGAGACTATATCGCCTCTACCCTCAATACCAGCAACAAGGGTTTCTAGGGACTAGACCACCTCTACCCTCAATATCGACAACTAAAGATTGGTCTCTTCCCAATCTATCCAAGGCTCCAGGGACAACTATATCAACCTCTAGGGAACCCAAGTTGTTGTAGAGCTATAAAAAGGGTCTCTTTCACCTCTAATTACCTCACATTAATATGTCAATCCGGGAGCGTTTTGTTATTCCAAAGAGTGTCTCAGTCTGAGGCTATCACTTGTCAGAGTAATGCTAGTAGTACAGTGTTTAAAAATACAAGAGTAAATGGATGCTGGTCTATAACTAAGTTACTTCAAAAGAATAAATCACACATTCAGAAAACTAGGCAGCTTATCAGTCAAGGGTTCGGCAGCGATAACCCATCCCTTTGGAAACCGATGGAAAGGAAATTAGAGCATAGACCACGGGTCTGGGAGCTAGACAATGAATGCCAAAGCTCACTACAGCCTTAGATCGTCTCTCACACCAAAACAACAAATGCGAGTAAATGGAACAGCAAATAAAGAATTGAACAGCAAATCTGGAATGAAACAGTAATTCTAAAATGGAACAGCAATCAAACAACTAAGTCTCGCGAGTCGTAACCAAACTTAATCTATTAACCCAAATGCACTCTTCGCAATCAAATAACAATCTTTCACTCTTAAGGAAAATCAAGCAAAACACACTAATGGAACAGCATTAACTATTGATAAATTATGGAACAGCTCTAGTAAATCATATACGCACACAACATGCTGGAATAATAATCTGACCAACCTTAATCAACAGGGATACGACTGTGCTTCCAAATAGAACAACATTATTTCTGAATCCAACAATTATGAAGAACACTACTTCAAATGAATCTATGACACGAATGTTCAGTATAAAATCTCTGTAACAGAACAGTAAGAATATTCGGTTAAGACTAATAACATGCAATTAACTCTGAAAGGATCAATAACATAATGCAGAGTCAATACACAATTCTATCTGTAAAAACCTTAATGATTTAATCTTAACAGAGCATGTAATAGCAACTTATAAAGCATGTCAGATTACCGAATAACAACGATAAACAAACCACGCAGAAATCAAATCGTAGTGATACAGAAGCAAGTGTCCTCCGGGGCCGGGCCCTTAGCCTCCAAGGATACACCGCCTTAAGTTAATCCAGACGCAGAAATGAGATAATCACCAAGCTTATGTTAATGCATAAGACAAAAGTACAATGAACCAGTTCTCAACGAGACTCGATGATCAAAGTTGATTTTTAACAGAAAATTACATAAGAAGTATATCTCAAGCTAACAGTGCTGTCCCTTTATATAAAGGTGACGGCGGAGATGTCCAAGTAACAAGATAAATAAAGCAGCGATCCCTCAGGATCAAAGATCCTGAGGGATTCGCCAAACTGTTAATCCTTCCTCTTTTCTTTTCTTCTCCGCCGAGCTGGTGTCTTCTCCTCCTTTTTCGGGCCGATTTGCTTTGATCTGCTTAGCCTTGTTTGCATTCGGTTCCCCTTCAAAGGGACAGCAGTTATCTCGTCTTTGTCCTTTCCTTTGGAACGGAAACTCCTCATTTTCACCTTTTCCTGCACAGAAAAATAGCAATTATCAGCGGTTAAGTCTTACATATCAACTCTCACATGTTTTGTTATAATTCTTTATTATTTTCCAAATTCATGATGCAAAAAGGTTTACAAATTCTACTAAAAATCCACTGAAATGATCATCAAAAGCATACCTTTTTAGTACTCCACACACCCCCCTGCTTACCTTGTTTCATGTCCTCATGAAAACATTTTAGTTGACATGCAAGGCAGTGAGAGAATAGGCTGGAGAAGGAATCTCATGCGGAGGCCTACAGCCATGATGAGTGACTAGATAGTCAAAGAACTGACCCGTTTGCCCCTCAGGCATCTCATACAGGGCTTGATATCCGGGTGTAGGGTGCCAAATAATTGGATTGCGAAATCTATATCCTAACCAGGATGGCCCTGCTTTCAAAATGCTCTCGCCATAGAGGTTCAAACGGTTGGCAGCTAATTCAAAATTCTCATACTTAAATGGTTCCCTGAGCTGGATGTTTGGATTAGAGATTCGGTACCGAAATTTGGCTGCATCAATGGCGAGGTCTTTGATGGAAAGAAAATATTCTAAACTCTGTCGAATGAGTGCCTCATGCATGGGTCCTAACGTTTCAATGACACCTGGAGTCCTCATGAGGTTTCTATGTGCTTTCCACAACTGCACTGGGTTCCTAGGCTCAGCCCTTACCCGTAAATCTAGGCCATTTTCCTGCCTCTGGAAAGTATTATAGGCTTTGAGCCACTTAATCTGATTAACCCCGAATGAAATGAATGCTTGTAATTGGATGTCTCCAAAAAAAGGGCCAGGGTTCAACTCAGTCTCCTGATCTAGCACAAGGTCATGCAAATAAAGTTCACACAGCAATCTCTGGACCTTCACTCCATAATGTTTACAGCAGTCTATAAAGTCATTGACAGTGTTGATTTGTATAGGGGTGCCTGCTTTAACAGCTTTTATTTTTAATTGTAAATACCATTCTAGTAAAAACAAAGCATAGTTTTTAGCAGGGGCCCTACATGCTAAAACGTCATTGTAAAAAGAACACAAGGTATTCATCTGCTTGATAACAGTATCTAGTCTACGGGTTACCTTTGCAACTTCCTCTTGTTCCTTTCGCCACCCTTCAAAGGCCTGGCTTTTGGATTGATCGACGTTCGTTAGTTGCTGCTGTAACTCTTCATATTTCTCTCGGGGAACCGTTTGCTCTCTAAGTTGTTCAGCTTCTTGCTGGGCTTGCTTCATCATCTTATGCAAGGTTCTTGTTTTCGGATCTTTTTTCCATAGGTCAGTGGAGGCCGGGAGTTTTACCTGAACTTTCTTATTACGCTGTTTGGAGTTCAGAACCCTTATTACCCCTGAGGGTGGTGCCTCTGTCTGGATTTTCTTGTCACTGGTCCTCATATCATCCCTTTCTATTTTAACACGAATATCAGTCTGTTGCTCAACATCATTTGGAACGGCAGCTGGATTTTCAGCAGGGTTTTGAACAGCAGGGCGATTGTTGGTCCTTCGCCTTTTTGCCTTGCGGGATTTTATTGCAGTGGCCCTCTTTTTCTTCCCTACGGTCTTTCTTACCCTCTGGTTTGCTTTCAGAATTCTAATTTGCTGTCTGAGCTGGGTTATTGTATTCAATAATTTCTGCCGTTCCTTTCGCAATTTCTTAATTTCCAGCGTTTCATTAGAAGGAACAGCAGGCTGTCTGCTGCGGTTTGGACAATGACTAGTTTCTGGATCTTTCTCTTGGGGTGCTTCCTCGCTGTTCTGCTCTGGCTGTTCTCGGGTAGGAATCTTGACTGGTTCCGTCCCTTCCTGGGCAACTGCTTTTTCTGCTCCTACTCCCTCTGGAATTTCCTCTAGTGTCTTGGGAACAGATTGTTCCCGTTCAGTATCTCTTATCTCCTCTTCATCATGAACAGGCAGATTTCCTTTTTCTGCCTCTTCTGCATGTGATTTTTCAGATGTGTTTTCTTCTTGGGGTTTGTCGTGGAGGTCTACTGGACTAGAAGGTTGGCCATACTTACCCATATTGGCTAGGACTACGGCCAATTCATCTTCTCCCACTGGGTCTTGTAGTGGGCTACCTTCCTGCTGTCCCATTTCCCCCTCCTGTCTGGATTGTTCAGCTTCTGCCTCTGAATGCTCAGCTTCTGTTTCCGAATGCTCAGCTGCTTCCTCATTTTCCTCTTCGCATTGCTCGTCCTCAATTACCACTGGTTGGCTGGTGCTTCCCTGGAGCTTTTCCAGCCTTCCTCGCATCCGAGCTAACCGGGCTGATTTTCTGGGCTTCTCTGGCTGTTCGGGTGTATCGGTGGCATGCTTGCGCTTTGCCGATTCCTGGTGTATTCCTGGTCGTTCAGATGCACTAGCAACATGTTTTTGTTTTACTAATTTTCTGCGTTTTTCCGGACGTTCTGGTGTGCTTGTAGAATGTTTACGTTTTGGGGATGGTGCTGTCAATCCCCCCTCAATCATTACAATCAGCTCTTCCCAGCTGCTCTACTGCTGGGTGAGACTATGACTAACTACTAATCGTATTAATCCATGGTGACTGACGACTGACTCTACATGCTATGCCTTTTTTATGCTTCGTGCAGCATCATGCAGTAATGAATTCAGAAGTGCAGGTAGATTTACAGAGAATTTCTGCTTTAAAACAGCTAAGAGTTTAAGATGTCGTGGTCTTACCACGTCTTTCCTCCCCTCGCAGGTGATGTAGCTCTGCACTGTTCTTGCTAATTCCATCCAGGGTTCTCCTAGGGTTGTTGGCAGAACTCCCTTCCCCTTAATTGTCAAGCTCTGGCCTTCGTCCTGGAAAATTTCCATGATCTTCTGTAATCTTTCCTTCTTTAATGTCCATACTGGTCCGGTGGCTGGTAGTCTCGAAACTTCTGCAATTATATCGTCGGTGACCGCTATCCGCTTCCCCCTTACTGTGGAGTGATCCTCCTGCAGGTTCTGCAAAAATTCCATCGCTACTGTTTCATTAGACTCCTGCAGGCGACTGAGATAATTCAGCCATCCTGCTCTTTCCAGGATCTCCTGGGCAGCAGCGGAGATTGTCAACTTCTGAGGTTCGCTTCGAATTGCCCTTCCTCCCATGGTTTCACTGTGGATTCTCAATGGAACAGCAACTGCTTGTGCTGTTTGAAACACAGAGAGGGTGATAATCGCAAGATTTCGAAAAAAGACACAGAGTATGCAACAGAAATGGATTATGAACAGCAACTTGTGTAAAAATAGAAATGTCATGCCGTTAAGCCATGCCATACCGTCGTACACTATCTTTCCCGAATAGTGAGCTGACACGTAATTCAGGGAATAATGAGGTTAACCTCCCCCCCGCAATGTGATCGGCTGTCCCAGCCGTCAAATAAAGGAGCAGCACCCGATCTGCAACCGAGTCATAAAGGAACAGCGTATGAAATTATGCCATGTTTAGAAAGACAACGAATTACCGAAATCGAGGCGGAGAGTTGATCGCGTATTACGTAAGAGGCTGCTGTGATATGATATGAGGCTGGTGGATAGGATGTCTGTCGTATTTGGCAAATCTCAAGTGGCCATGGTCACTTCCTTTGCCATGATTGGTGGTAATAAATGTTCATGTTATGTATAAATCGGGAAATAATATATGATTAGTTCCTAGGATATAAGAAACAAAAGAGTATTAGTATCTTACCCATTGGTGTAACCAAGGTGACTTCAATACCATTAACAGTTCTCTGCTGTCGACAGGTGTCCATAACCTTGGCAGATTTGTTTTTTCACCCTTGGAACCATGATCCTTTGTGTATACTTAGGAATGTTGTTATGTCAAAGTGTAGACCATTATGCTGGCTTGGTGACCAGTTAACCATAATGCCATTCACGAGGAAGGAGCGAAAAGTGGGCAGGCCGGCTCGTGATGAGACCTCCTGTTCCAAGGTTCGATTATTTGATATACCTTTTGGACCATATCCTTGGTGTGGTGGCCATAGTGGGAATGCCACTTCACTTCCATCCTCATGATCATGGTAGGCTGGCTCTTGATGAGACCCCCTATCCCGCATTTGACATCTCACATATCATGTTCACATATTTTTTTTCTTTTTCATAGAGTACTTTTCCTTATTTATACACAAAGGGTGGTTCAACACTCCTTAAGAGTAGGAATGGTGGAAGAAGTCTTATCATCTCAATAGGAATATATAAGCCCTTTGCTCTTATTCCTAAATAATAATCAAAGAGGGTTAAAGGGATCAGCATGATAAAGATAACCAATCAGTGCAAAATTAGTAAAACAATGACAACAAAAGATAAGAAATAAGTATGTCCTTCCTTTTGTCCTCTTACTAATGCAGAGCCTTATAAATATAGCGATTTATGGTTTGCGGATTTCGGTATGTTGTGATTTTATATTCATTGCACAAGTACATAGCTGTATCTTAAAGACTTGAAAGAAGATGGGCAAGAAGCATCCTCAATTTAGATCAGCAAAAGGAATAAGTTGTTTCACAAGGAGAGCAAAAGTATGCTAGTGGTGTTCCTTTTGAAAAAGAAACAACGACGGACGATAGATCACAAAAATGCAAATGCCGTTCCTTTGAAAAAGGAACAGCAAAAATAAAAATACTATAAAAACACTCAAAATGCCGTTCCTTTGAAAAAGGAACAATAGCAACAAAAGAATGTTGTTTCTTTGAAAAAAAAAGGAACAGCAGCAACCAAAAATGTTGTTCCTTTGGAAAAGGAACAACAAAAGATGCAAAAATGCCGTTCCTTTTGAAAAGGAACAGCAAAGACACGCAAATGCCATTCTTTTAGAAACAGAACGGCAAAAATCAAAATTTTGAGAAAAAGAAAAAAAATGACAAGAAAACATTTAGTTCAAACATATGTACAAGAACGACTCAAAGACAAGAACTTATGTACAAATTGTAAAAATAAATGAATTCCTTAATGAATTACAGGTGAGGAAGATTTCTCTTCCTCTCCTAAAATCTCCATATCAGTGTCTCGGCGTAGCTGCTGGCAGAAGGATTCCCGAGTGAGTGGTTTGCGATAGAGACGAACTCGGTGGCCATTTACTTTGAATGCATATCCATAACCGTCAATGGTAATTAGAGTAAGGGTTCCGTTGTCATGCACCTTCTGGATTTCGTATGGTCCCAACCATCGAGTCTGAAGTTTTCCAGGGAAGTCCCGAAACCGAGAGTCGTATAACAGAGCCCAGTCTCCCTCGTGGAAGACTTTGTTTTTGATGAGCGCATCATGCCATTTAGCTCGCTGCTGTTGAATCAATGCTGTATTTTGTAGTGCAGAGAGCCTAATTTCGTCCAATTCATTGATCTTCTGTAGTCGATTGATTTGTGCCTCGCTTAGATCTAGGCCAACTTCCTGTGTTGTCCGTAATGTTTGGATTTCGAATTCTATGGGAAAAATGGGTTGTTTTCCAAACACTAATTGATAAGGTGAGTAATCGGTGGTGCTCCTCCATGTGGTTCTATAGGCCCAGAGTGCTTCAGGTAGTCGGGTAGCCCAATCACGCCTATGTGACGCAATGGTTTTCATTAGGATTGATTCTATTATCTTATTGCTACTTTCTACCTGCCCATTCGCCTGTGGGTGATATGGAGTAGTGATTTTATGCTGGACATGATAATTGTTGAGTGTTGCAGCTAATTTATGCCCAACAAATTGTGGTCCTCCATCTGTAATTACTTCCCTAGGAAGGCCATAACGAACAAATAGATGGAACAAGAACTGTATGACAGAGTCCTCTGTGGCTCTTGGCAATGCTTCTGCCTCAACCCATTTGGTGACATATTCTGTTGCCACCAAGATATATGTTTTCTGATTTGATGAGGGGTTGATGGGTCCAACGAAATCAAGAGCCCATCGCTCGAATGGTTCAATGACTAATTTTGGTTTCAGAGGCATCTCATCAGCTAGACCAGGTCGTCCTGCTCGCAGGCAGCTGTCACAGGCTTGGACAAATTTCTTTGCATCTTTGAAAATCGTAGGCCAGTAATATCCTGTCTGCAATACTTTGTGTCCAGTTCTACGCTCAGCGAAGTGTCCACCACACGGTCCATCGTGACAGGCTTTTAGGATGTCAAAGATTTTGTCTTCTCGAACACATCGCCTGATATGCATATCTGCCCATGTGTGAAACAAATAGCCCCCAATCCACGAGAATCGAGCACTCTTCTGAACAATCTGCTTGCGCTCATTAGGGGTTAAGTGTTTTGGTAGTTTACCTACTGCGAGGTAATTGGCAACATCAGCATACCAGGGTGTTTGAACGGCAACAGAAAACAGGCGCTCGTCCGGAAATTGATCTTCAACTGCTGCTGCATCGATTGGTTTTGGTATCCTCGAAAGAAAATCTGCTACAGGGTTTTCTTTGCCAGGCCGATCCTTGATTGTGATATCGAATTCCTGTAATAAAATCAAGCATCTAGTTACTCTGGCATTTGTGACAAGCTTATTTGCTAAATATTTTATGGCAGAATGGTCTCGTATACAAGATAACAGGATAGCCTGTAATATAATGTCTAAACTTATTGACAGCATGTATTACAGCTAGGAATTCTTTTTCAGTAACAGTGTAATTTAATTCAGCAGGGGATAAATTTTTGCTGATGTAATAGATAGCATATGGTTTTTTATCCTCTTCCTGCCCAAGGACTGCGCCAATAGCTGTATCTGAGGGATCAGATGATATCTGGAACGGTAGGTCCCAGTTTGGTCCTCGAAGGACTGGGGCTGTGGATACGAGCTTCTTTAAATCCTCGAAAGCACGGTCACATTTTTCTGTCCAAAGAAAATCAACGTTACTAGTTAGTGCATATAAAGGAGCAGCAATGTGCGAATAATGTTCTATAAATCGTCTATAATAACCAGAAAATCCAAGAAAGCTGCGTACCTCTGTTTGAGTAGTAGGAGTGGGAATGAGCAAAAGTATTTGGATTTTGGCCGGGTCTACCTGAATGCCGGCTGCCGAAACATAATGTCCTAGGATAATTCCTTCAGTCATCATCATGAAACATTTTTCGTGGCTTAAGCAAAGCCTGGTAACAATGCAGCGTTGTAGGAATTTTTCTAGGGTGTCTAGAGCCGGATCAAAATCATCTCCATATGGTGTAAAGTCATCCATGTAAACTTCAAGTCCATCATTTATTAAATCTGCAAAAATGCTAAGGATAGCCCTCTGAAATGTGGCAGGAGCATTACATAGGCCAAAAGGTAGAACTCGATAGGCAAATGTTCCCCATGGACAAGTAAAAGTAGTTTTATCCTGGTCTTCAGGGGCAATCTGAATCTGATTGTATCCACTGAAGCCATCCAGGAAAGAAAATAATTTCTTTCCTGCTAAAGTATCTAATACTTGGTCTATGAATGGGAGAGGAAAATGATCTTTCTGTGTTGCCTTATTCAGTTCCCTATAATCCACACAGATTCTCCATTTTCCATTCTTTTTTGGTACCACCACAAGCGGAGAGACCCATTTACTATCAGAAATAGGATAGATAAAATTGACATCTAAAAGTTTCTGAAGTTCAGCTTTTACCACATCCTTTAGATGAGGATTAAGTCTCCTTTGCGGCTGACAAACAGTTCTGGCATCTTTTTCTATATAAATGTGGTGTGTACATAATTGGGGATCGATTCCTTTCATATCAGGGTAATCCCATACAAATGCTTCTTGATATTTTGTTAACAGATGGATGAGCTTTGTTTCTTGTTCAGGCGTGAGATTGGCATTGATGTTTAAAGTTTTTCCCGGTTCAATTTCCACAGTTTTACTATTTGCAACAGAAGTAACAGGTATCGTTTGGTCATGCGTATCTTTCAGAGGATCTTCCTCAAATTCATTATCAAATGCTGCTTCTATCATGTGACATTGTGTGTGAGATTCAGTTTGACTAATGAAATTATTAATGGCATCATCTTCTGTTTGGTCTTTAAAATCAAGTGCCTCTTGTATAGTTAATGGAGATCTGATGTTATCAGTAAGGTATGATACAGGGTGCTTATTAGTTTTGATTATTGTGACACTTGGCTGCGCTGGAGGATATAGAACTAAATTTTTGCTATTCGGTCCTCTGGTTATGGTCATATTTCCCTGCCGACAGCCAATGTAGGCATCAGCAGTGGCAAGCCAAGGTCTACCTAAAATTAGTGGGTGTCCATCAAGTCTGGTTTTTGGATTAATTATCAGGAAATCGGTTGGATACTCCTAGGAATCAACAGAGACCATGACATCCTGTAGAATACCCTCTGGTCTAACCACAGATCGGTCAGCCAATTCTAACAAATTAGAGGTGGGTTCTACTGATGTAATGCCGAGCTTTTGGCAAGTAGTGGTTGTTAAAATATTAATTGCAGCTCCTAGATCAACTAAGGCATTAGACAGGGTCTGACCATAAATTTGAACAGTTATAATTGGATTTCCTGGGTCTTCGTATTTAATGGGTGTTTCTTTCCCAGATAATAAGTCAGATAAAGTACCAACTACTTGGACTCTTGGATTATTTGTTATATTCCTCCTTGGTTTCTTTATGCACAACTCTTTGATAGTTTTTGCGTATATAGGAATGTCTTGAATGGCTTGGAGGAATGGAATTTTTATGTACATATTTTGTAATTCTCCCAGAATGTCAAAGTCAGGATATTGTATGGGTCGAGGTATGACTAATCGTTCTGGGAATGGAGGAGAGGATGTGGTTGCTTGATTATGAGTCTGCCGCTTATTTACATCCTCTTGTTGCAACTGATGTTCTCTTGGTAACTGATCTTCAATATGAACTGTTTTATCTCCCTCAGTTTCAATTATACGTCCAGATCTTAACTGAAGATCATTGTACTCCCTCAGGTCGGGTCCTATTTCTGGTGATTCTATGATTTGGAGAGATTGGACCGGTCTGTTATTTGGATTGGGATTGGGTTGGGCTGGGAGTTGCGGTCTCAGGTTAGAATGGGGATTTTGTTGTAAGGCTGGCAGAGTAGGTTGAGGGAGCGGAATAGTTCCAGCTGGCTGGTGCATCGGTCTTTGCCAGCTTGTCTGCCAGGGTGAACTTTGTGAAGTAAGGGGAGTCCATTGTGAAGGATATGGGCCATTTTGCCAATATGGTGGAGTGTAAGGAAAATTCGGCCAACCAGATTGGCTTGTCTGATTCAGCCATGGGTTTGAGGAAGGAAACGATTGTGGTGACCAGTTTGAAAATGGGGGTTGAGATTGATTTTGCCACATACCATATTGTTGAGTATTATACTGTGGAGATTGAAAAAAAGAGGTTGAGTCCGGAAACATACCAGATTGTCTCGGCTGCCACTGGCGACGCTGGTTGATCAAGTACGCCGATTTTGGTTCTTCTTCCGCTTCCTTATATACCGCTTTCAATCCAGGAAGTGAGGGGCAGCTCTCTGTAAGGTGATCTTTTGTACAGATGGCGCATGTTTGGATTGTATCCAGTGGACATTCCTTGTGGCTATGTTTTTTTCTGCATCAGGGGCAGAAGATCGCAAAATTCTGTTCTGCCTCCATCTGCTTCTGTTTAGCCTGCACAATATCAAGTTGTGTAGTTAGTGTCCCCAGAATATCAGTTTTGAAATTTTCTAATAAATTTCCAATTTCTGCACGTGTTACTCCTTCTGTTGATACTTTGTTATCTCTTGCAAACCGATCATATTCTGTCGGTTTTATTCTTGTGCTGCCTCTCGAACTCCCGATACATAAATCAATGATGCCAACAAAATTCTCTTGATAAATATCCCCTTTTCCCATGATGTTTAATGTTTCAATCCATTGTTCCTTCATGCCCCTTATTAATGCAGTTTTTAACACATTATCAGGTAAAGGTAGCGATGCATAAGGAGATCTTTGTAGATTGTACTGAAAACGTTCCACATACTCCTCCAATGTTTCATTCGGTCTGGCTGTCATTTGGAATATTTCGTATTTTAATTCTCTAGACCTACAATAATCCTGATATTTTTTTAAGAAGGATTCTTTCATTTGATCCCAATTGTTGATAACCCCGCCACCTAGTCCCATAAACCATCTTAAAGCAGCCCCTTTTAATGTAGAGGGAAATAATTTCAATTTCTGGGGATCGGTGGTGTAATCATACCCCCTGCATAACACATTGAATTCGAATAAAAATGCATCCGGATCTTCTGATGTGAGACCGTGAAATGTAGGGATATGCTGAAGAGGGATAGCTTTCATGGGTGCATTTGTTGCAGAATCCACTATAGGATATTGTAATGTAGAGGTTTGAGCATTTGGCTGATTCTGAGCCATGGGATCGAATATATGCCAATAACCTTCTGGGATATCTAGGAGAGTATTCCTAGGTTGAGAGGGAATGGTTTTGACAGGGATAGTTTTAATAGCACTTCCCTTATCTGGAATAATGAGAATACCAGATGTCTGAGGAGATTGGATTCCTTCAACAATGATTTTCGCAGCACTCCCCTTATCTGGGCTATCTAATGGCTGATTTGTTCCAATAGGAGATTTTGGTTCCTTGGTTTCGCCTGTTTCTCCTTCTCCTTCACAAAAGTTGCTGGAATTCCCTTCCTGCAATAGTTCTGGAGTAGAATTTTCGATTTCTTGAAAGTCCTGCTCTTCAGTTTGACTATGCACCTCAACAAAGGCCACAGATGGTGATCCTGTGGCCTGAAGGGAACTAGTAGGCTGTTTAGAAATGTTTTTCCTGGGGCCTACTGATGGCTGAGATTCTGTTTTCTTATAGATTTCGTCTATGAAGGTCGTTCGGCCAAGGGTCACCGGCCCCTTAGCTTTTTCAGGCTTGGATGGGGGTTTGATATTCTTTTTTGGTCTTTTCTGCTTAGTCATGCACTCAAATGAACTACCAAATTCTATTCAAACAAAGCAAAAACAAATCTGTTAGGAAAGCGGATAGTGGAGCAGGGCTTTTACATGCTCCGCACGTAGGTTCTTACCTTCCGTTTTTAAGATCCAACTCTTCCCTAGCAGGTTCGTACACTACTCTGAAAAAGACAAATGGCTACACTCTTTCCCCGGCAACGACGCCAAAATGTAGAGCTATAAAAAGGGTCTCTTTCACCTCTAATTACCTCACATTAATATGTCAATCCGGGAGCGTTTTGTTATTCCAAAGAGTGTCTCAGTCTGAGGCTATCACTTGTCAGAGTAATGCTAGTAGTACAGTGTTTAAAAATACAAGATTAAACGGATGCTTGTTTAAAACTAAGTTACTTCAAAAGAATAAATCACACATTCAGAAAACTAGGCAGCTTATCAGTCAAGGGTTCGGCAGCGATAACCCATCCCTTTGGAAACTGATGGAAATGAAATTAGAGCATAGACCACGGGTCTGGGAGCTAGACAGTGAATGCCAAAGCTCACTACAGCCTTAGATCGTCTCTCACACCAAAACAACAAATGCGAGTAAATGGAACAACAAATAAAGAATTGAACAACAAATCTGGAATGGAACAGTAATTCTAAAATGGAACAGCAATCGAACAACTAAGTCTCGCGAGTCGTAACCAAACTTAATCTATTAACCCAAATACACTCTTCGCAATCAAATAACAATCTTTCACTCTTAAGGCAAATCAAGCAAAACACACTAATGGAACAACAATAACTATTGATAAATTATGGAACAGCTCTAGTAAATCATATACGCACACAACACGCTGAAATAGTAATCTTAATTAACAGGGATTCAACTGTGCTCCCAAACAGAACAGTATTATCTCTGAATCCAATAATCATGAAGAACACTACTTCAAACGAATCTATGACATGAATGTTCAATATAAAAGCTCTGTAACAGAACAATAAGAATATTCGGTTAAGACTAACAACATGCAATTAACTCTGAAAGGATTAATAACGTGATGCAGAGTCAATACACGATTCTATCTGTAAAAACCTCAATGATTTAATCTTAATAGAGCATGTAATATCAACTTATAAAGCATATCAGATTACCAAATAACAACGATAAACAAACCACGCGGAAATCAAATCGTAGTGATACAGAAGCAAGTGTCCTCCGGGGCCGGGCCCTTAGCCTCCAAGGGTACACCGCCTTAAGTTAATCCAGACGCAGAAATGAGATAATCACCAAGCTTATATTAATGCATAAGACAAAAGTACAATGAACCAGTTCTCAACGAGACTTGATGATCAAAGTTGATTTTTAACAGAAAATTACATAAGAAGTATATCCCAAGCTAACAGTGTTGTCCCTTTATATAAAGGTGACGGCGGAGATGTCCAAGTAACAAGATAAATAAAGCAGCGATCCCTCAGGATCAAAGATCCTGAGGGATTCGCCAAACTGTTAATCCTCCTCTTTTCTTTTCTTCTCCGCCGAGCTGGTGTCTTCTCCTCCTTTTCCGGGCCGATTTGCTTTGATCTGCTTAGCCTTGTTTGCATTCGGTTCCCCTTCAAAGGGACAGCAGTTATCTCGTCTTTGTCCTTTCCTTTGGAACGGAAACTCCTCGTTTTCACCTTTTCCTGCACATAAAAATAACAATTATCAGCGGTTAAGTCTTGCATATCAACTCTCACATGTTTTGTTATAATTCTTTATCATTTTCCAAATTCATGATGCAAAAAGGTTTACAAATTCTACTAAAAAGCCACTGAAATAATCATCAAAAGCATACCTTTTTAGTACTCCACAGTTGTTATAAGGATCCACCCCACAACCTTCAAGGAACCCAAGTTGTTACAGGGCTCCAACCCACAGCCTACAAGGAACCCAAGTTGTTACAGCTCTCCATAGATCCTATCCCAACCCATAGCCTCCAAGGATCCTGAGACCAATCCCCTTCATAACACATACACATACACAATGTACAACACAACACATATACGTACACATGGTACAACACAACAAAAACATATGTCACAATACAACGACTACCCAATACATGTGACACAATACCACATGTACAAAATGTACACAACAATAGTACTGCATATCCAGATACCAAATCATCTCTGCCAGGAAACCTTGCCTCTACTGTCTTTCCCATGCCTTACTGCGCGCACCCACAACCCAAGTCTCGGGTTTGTGTCTATTTCCTCTATCCATGTTGCAGATCAAACTGCTTTCATTCCACTGGTGTATCCTTCAGATTATGCATACCCACATAGATAAAAATAAAAAAACACATTAAAAAAATGTGTTGAATACGTTTTTTTTAATATATCTTCAATTTTAATCAATGTGGGTATTATCAAAGGCATGCATGATGGGTACTCGCTGGATGTGGGATTTAACTTCACATCCTACAAGTGTCTATACTTGAAATTTGAGTAAACCTATAAGGATATAAACCAAAAAAAAAAAAAAAACTTTTCTTCTTTTCCCTGCAAAATTCATAACTCCTATTTTATTATTTTAACTATTATTTTTCCTTAGGACACCACTTTTAGGCTATAATTTCCTCTAATGATAGCTAATAAGTAAAGTGTTTAACCTGCATTATGAAAGGGACCATGAGTAGTTAGGGTTTTGAATCTCATGAAACTATATATAGTCAAATATAACAAGGGAAGTGATACTTTTGTTGTTGTAATTGAGCCTATTCTACTAGAGGTTTCCCCCTCAAAGAGGCAAGTGAATAATATTGTTGCATATCTTAATAGAATATTTCCATTTTCTGTCATCACATTATGTTATTTTCTATGATAACTCTAGCATATTTCACACTTCCGATATTTTCTGCAGGTTAAGCATATTACAAAGAAGACTATCTCCTCAATTTTCTTTAGCTGCCAAGCAATCCTTTTCAAAATTGTGAAGTTATGATTTCCTCCCTCTTATTTTAAATTTAAATCTTTCCTTATAACAATCATTGAATCTCCTAATGCTAACATTCTCTTTGTCTTAATTGATGACAAACTCCAATCGTTTCCAAAGTGCCAAAAATTCAGCTTGGTTATTTTTTCAGAGTACCCAACTCCTAGAAATAGTGTACTTTAATTTGTTCATCGGGGGAAAATGTTACCCCTACCACTCCTGCAGCCCCTGACTGTGTCATTTTGTTATGGATATCTAAAAATAATGATTATTTTTCTACCCCGAAAAATTCAAAATTACAATATGATAAAACAACTACTAAATAAAAGTGACAATACATGCAAAAAAGTATATTCTCAAAGTTGTGCTAGTCACAAATTCCAATTGCGTATTAGATTTAAGTTCTATATTTGGATCTTCTCTGTAGTGAGGTCTATGTATCAAGCATAATTTTTCACTTACATTACCATCTTTGATAGATCAAACATTGACTACTCTAATTCCTTTCTCTTCTTGGTGGGATGAGCTTGGGTGGCTTTCGATTCCTTCATCCATTTCTTAGCTTCAAATATTCTACTTTACATCTCCATCTTGTAGGAACATTTCTTATCTTCCATCTCTCCCAATATATTCTCCAATTGGGATTTCCATCTTGTAAATTAGTGTATTGGATGTCATCTTGATGGTTTCAAATATCCTTGTGGGAGCCATTCAAATACCTCTCGAGGGCACACAACTTTTTGGTGAGGATAAAAAAGTAGCGAAGGTAGCAACCTCTATCCATAACAATCAAGATGATGAAGACAAAGAGGTGGAGAGGAGGTAGTGTAGAGTCGAGGGCTATCAAAGGAGGTTTCAAATTGAATATTGTTTACCAAAAATCCAATACAATTATGGTAATTGATATGAATACCTCTTGTAAAGTTAGATATTTTGTAGTAATATTTAACTTAATTTCATACATAAAACTAACTACAAATTTAATTATTATTTAGAAATATTTCAAAAATATAAATACATTGATAAATATAATATTTCTAAATTAGTAAAAAAAATAAGTTTCCATTTACTATCTTGTATCAAACTAATGAGATCATACAACTAAGCTTAATTTGGGAAAATAAAACTTGTTTTCACATAATCTCTATGTATTCCACTTTCTTATATTAGATAGAGTATTTTTTTTAAATGTATCTAACATTGGAATTTACATGTCAATATAGAAAAAAACAAAGAAAATAACTACAAAAGCATATTTAATATTAATATAAAATGTATTACACAAAGATTAATCATAGATATAATTGGTTGATAATTTTCAATAACATGTTATTCCTTTTGCTTGCTTGATGAACCATAGTCCCTTCAATATGAATCAATGGTTGGGTTATAGTAATATGTAAATGTAGTTACTGGCTCTAATTTAGGTGATGATAGTTATAAGGGATTGCCAATCATTTTTAAGTGATATAATGATAGAGTTGGTTGGTTGTATCTGTTACACCATTTTTTTGGTCATCTAACTCATAATCATTAGATGAACCCAAGTACACCATGTAAGACCAATTTTACCCTAAGTAAAATTGCTTTCACCATGTCAAATAACATTGGTCCATATTTCCTGGTCATATTTAACCCAAAACAAGGAAATTAATTAAATTAATCATTATTTATTTAATTATTTCCTAAGAACAAGTTATTTAAATCATTATTTAATAACATTCCTAGTTAAATTTGACTAAATCATTAAATAAATCATTATTTATTTAATTATATCCCCATCATCTCCCTAAAATAATAAATAAATCATTTATTTATTTATTGTTTATAAATAAAGGAATTTACCCACGTCAAAAGACCGTTTCCCTCCAACAAATATAATAAAATATTCCTAAAGGGTGGTTCTAGAATTTGATTAATAATATTTTATTCATGTAACAAGTTCTAGATAACCCTAATATTTTGTTATAAATAGGAGGGTTTTCCCCATTCATTAGTCACCTTAATTGCATTAGATCACACTAGATCTATTCTTGGTCACCATTTTCCATTTTTGCTTTGTGAGCTCCCATTGAGTTCTATGTTTGTCAGGATTTTCTACCACAATAAGAGAGAGGAATTTTAGATCTGAAACGTTGAGGACTTTCAAGAACCCATCCCATTAAGGAGAACCGGAAAACACCTTTCTTGTTTTCCTCTCAAGTGCCCCATTCTTTAATATAATACAAACCATTCTTTTAAACACTTTGTTCTTGTCTTGTCTATTGGATGCATGGAGCCATATTATATTTTATCTGCTTAATGTCTTTTGTGCTTAGATCTGAATTTGTGCAGCAAACTTAAAGATATTTTGTAGCCATAATCAATGTTAGGGCTATTTGTTATGCGTAGCTAAAGTAATCTTTTACGACGAAAGATTCATACTAATAGTATCATGATAAGATTCTATGCAATGTTTTCACATTTATATTCTATTTTTGAGAGAGGTCTCTTAACCAAGCTTGAGTTGTCGCTTTCGATCATAAGTCTTGTCCTTTATGTGTACATTACTAAAATAATTTTTTAACCCTAATTAAGAGAAAGGTAGTCATAAGGTTGTGTCAACATATCACATCAGAAAATGCATTGGAAAAGTGGGTTGTCACTTCTTTCATAAGTCTTATCCTCTATCTGTACATTGGTAACGACAATTTCTAACCCTAATTAAGGGAAGGGTAGTCATAAGGTTGTGTCAACACATCTTTAAGTCCATTGGTTGTCTCTTACCAATTCTAGGTTGTAATGTCTCCCATAAGCCAAATAATCTCTATGTATGTATTGGTAAAAGTGATTCTTATCTCTATTAAAAGATAACAGTCATAAGGTTTACTACTTTTAAAAGATGATTGATAAAAACTCAATATGCCACAATGAAACACTATAAAATGTTCTTACATTTTATGTTTGTGTTATCTTGAAATTTTATTTTAATAAGTTTTTTAATTATTTTTTAATAAAAAATGATTAATTTCTCTAATGAAATTATTACTTTTTATAATACTTTATTTATGTTTAAAATTTTGAAAAACAAAAATTAAACTAAAAAACATTATAGTTAATCATAATGACATGGCATCATCAAACCATTTTGAATGTCCAATAAGACCATCTTATTTTTCCTCTACTTAAATGCAACAATAACATTTAATGTTAAGTAGTGATGCTTTTTAAGGATAAAAGCCATTGTGATAAATCATATGTAGTAGAAAATTCTCCCACCACTTGCTTAAAAGGCAAAGGATTTCCATGTCATAATTTTAATTTTAATTTATTAATATTTCATCCTTATTTAATTATATATCACATTTTAACTGAACCTTAAAAATTAAATGTAATTTTTTTGTCAAGTTATTAGGAGTTATAATTATTATCAATTAAAATAGCTTTTTGAATGTGGGTTTTGTGTTTTGTTAAATTTATTTCAATTAATAGTTTTGATAACTTTTCATAGTTTTTTTAGCCTCGATATTTCCATAATAAATAAATGGTTAATGTTGAGGACTTTACGATGTGTCACAAAGATACTCCAAAAGTCCTCAACATTAACAAATCCTCATATTTTATGGTTTCCAATTATTTTTCAAAGTTGAAGTCCCTAGTATCTTGATAGGGATAAGGTGGTTGTTTCTTTCAAGTATCTAAAGTTTTGGGATATGAAGAATATTTGGGTCTATAATTATGCATACAAGGAAATAATGGTTAATATAGTGAGTCTCAAATTGTGTCATGTGTTAATTAGTACATGTAAGGAGAAACATAAAGGGCATGACCATCAAATATCAAAGGCATAGTGTGGCCTCACTAGTGGTTGAGGCTGTAAGAAGACCCAAGTTTTTCATGGAAGCAAAATTTTAGGATCAATAAGTAATGGAATCAATATTTAGTTGTCAAAATAAAGGGAGAAACCAAGCACATTTGGAACCCATGCAAAATTACTAGAAGAGGCATAAGTACTTATGAGACAAAGTGGATCTCATGTACTCATTAGTTTTTAAATTCATCCAAGGATATTGCTATTAACTCATTATTTTTTTTTTTAAATAATTTTAAATTTATAATAATATTTTAAATATGTAAAAATTAATATTTTAATAAGTTTTGTTACCATATTTTTTTGCTCAAATATATTGTTCATTTTATTATCATAAAATAGAAATTATAATTCATTTGGATATTGTAAAAAATTGAATGAAAGCACAATTGCTAGAATTTTGAAATTATAAAAATTTCCGTGCTATGATGCATTAAAGTGCATCATTCTCCCATTCCCATGTTAAAAAAATTGGGTCATGAGATCAATCCTTGAAAAACACAATACATTTAATCACGTTTTACTTGTTAAAAGAGTTTGTCTACAATACTTGTTTTCAATGTACTATATTATCTTCTTAAGCATCATCCTCTCATTTCCATGTTAAAAAAATTGTGTCATGAGATCAATCTTTGAAAGATGCAACGCATTTAATCATGTTGGTACTATATTATCTTCGTAAAATTTGAAGAGATGTGTTTGGAGATTCTGTGCATTACCACACAAAGATATCAATTCACACTACAAGAATGGTGAAATACAAATGAAATAAATAATGAAAATAAGGGGGAAATCAAGTAAAATATAAAATTAGAATAGAGTGAAAATAAAGAGAAAATGATATTACATCCAATTCCTTATGTAGCACCATATAGGCTTTTTTCCTTTGTAAGTATATTGTACCCTCCTATAAAGAGTCAAATGGATAGAGAAATATAAGGTATGCTATTTGAAATCCTAACATTTATTACTCAAACACATTTACGTTTTGTAATGTTAATAATTATAAGATGTGATTTTAGTAATTTGTCATATAATTTTGAAAAAAAATGCTAAAACAATTCCAAATTCTAATACATTTAAGTTAAATTTATAAATATATATATATATATAAGTACATATGTGAAAAATCTAAATAATGTGATCTCATTCTCTACTTAATAAATAACACAAACTTTATCAATCTCACTTATAAAAATACTTGTAATAATATGCATTAACTTTGAAACTTATTTACTTAAAAATAAACTCTAAAACCTTTTCTTATGCATCTCTTATACATTGTTGGGATTTATAGCCAAATTTACAGTGTGAGTATTTGTAATGATTTTATTCTACATTACTATTAATAAACATAGAACAATTAACTACATTACCTTTTCGTATTTTTGCATGGTCTGTTGTGTAACTATCTTTGACACGTTTTCACTGCAAATTTTTTTTGCCTCATCCATAGCTTCTGCAAGTTCTTCAAACTCTTTGCTGACAAAAAAAAATATTCAAATTCTCCAATTAAGAAATTCATCATAAACATGAAATCCAATACTTTATTCACATGCCTAAAGTCATTTTAAAGCCATAATAGTGGGGGTTTTCAATCATACATTGTTTCCAATAGTTGGACTCTCATAAGATCATAACAAGCATGTCGCTTCTCAAATGCCTGGATATACTCCTCATATCTGTAAACAACATATTTATTATAAGTTACTTGTCAATTATAACATCACTTTAGATCTATTGGAATTTTCAAAATGAGTGGCATAGATTGGTAGAAATTAAGTACATGTATTAAAAGTTATAAAAAAAAATTAGAGTAATTAGTTATAGTCACACAAACATTAAGTATTTAAGTAGAAGAAGGTTTTGATAAATTGAGTGACCATATATATATATGTGGAAATAACAAGTTGAGTTAGTTTATAAATTATATTTTTATATACATTTATATTTTATTTTTATAATAAAAAAATAAAACAAACCAACCTATTCATTTCATAATTTATTATATTAAAAAATATAAGTACTCTTTCCTATGAATGAATATCACTGTATCAATAATATTAAATAAAATATTAACATTTAAGTAGTTTTTAAACACCTCTCAATGGAGTGCTTTAATATATAATATAGTATTTAAACACTCTACTATCATCACATCAATTATTATAAAAACAAAAATAGAAAAAAACACATTTAATTTTTTATCACGTTTTCATTTGGAGTTGTTTTTAATGTGATTTTTTGGAGTTTAGGTGTTAGAATCTCGTAGAAAATTCTGAAGTAAAATCTCAATTTGTGTTATTTAAAATGGTTTTTTTGATTATATAAATTCAACAATCTCAAAAATTCTAACTGCATTTTTATTGTGCAAAATTATCTATTACCCATCAAACTAGTGATTTCAATAAATTTCTGTCAAATTTTAAAGAAATTATACAGATAAAAAAAAAAAAAAATCTTGCAAAAATTCACACTAAAAACCACTCAATTTTCATTTCACCCGAAAAACAAAAAAAAAGCCTAATAAAAGATAACAGAAGTGATATAAATCCATAAAAAAACTTCCAAAAAATCACACTCAAAACAACTCCTTTTCATTTCACCAGCAAAAACAGAAGAGATCTCAAATTCTAAGCCTAATGAGCCATAACAGAAGTGAAAGAGAACTGACATTTTTATGTTGGCGATAGGTTCCCAACTCTCTGGCACATCCTTTTGATATTTTTTATAACAGTTGCTTCCGCAATCAGTAGAGTATATGTTGTGCCTCTTGCCATTGTTATTTGTTTTGGGCTTCTCCACGGAGGCGGCTTCCTTACGATGAATGCCTCTATTATCTATTCTATCCTCTCCCGAGGCGGCCTTGTCGCCTTTTTCATCGCTTTTGGTGATTTCCCCTGGTTCAGGCAATTGATCCCCGTCACCATCTCCGGCCTCTGGATGCGACCCTGGTGATATTTTCCCCTTTTTTCTTGTCCCATTGACTTCGTGGAGGCCTGCAACCTTTTTCTCCTGCTTGTCTCTATCGATTGGAATCCGAATTTCTTCACCTTTAGTCGGGATCTTCGGTGGATTCGGAACTCTATTCTGCAATTTCTCACCTATTTTCACTGCTTGTGAAGGATTCTGAACTTTTGGCTGAGAGGTTTCACTGCCATCTTTGTGGGATGTTTTCTTTGGGATGTCTTGGCTCTCGTTGCGTTCTTGCTTCATTTCATGTTTCCTTGAAGGCCCAGCTTCAATGCTAGTTAAGGATTTCATAACAGGCCCCTGAGAAGAATCTTCTCTATGCGTAAGGAGTTTTTCCTTTTCTGGGATATTATGGGGTTTCGTCTCTGAATTCTTCAGGCCTCTCGGTTCATTTGCTTTTCTTTCTTTAGGATTTTCCCCGGCCTTAGAAGCCTGTGGGATCTCCTTCTTTGGGATCCCAACCGTCCCTTTGCTTTGCTTGTTGGGTTCCTTCTCTGATGCCTTCCTCAGATCCTTACCCTCAACTCTTCCCTCATCTGTTCTCGTATCTTTAGCCTTTTGCGCAGCAAAAGTGTGTAGGGTTTGGCCCTTCGAGATCTCAATTGCTACATTGTCTGGCTTCTTCAAGTTCTCCTCTTCAACTTTCGAAGAAGGCCATCGTTTCTTTGTTACAGTATTTACCGCTCTCGGAGTAGAGGAACCTACCTTCTCATCAGTCATGGGTATTTCGTTGGATAGGGTTACCACTCTCGGACTAGAGGAACCTTCCTTCTCATCAGTCATGGGTATTTCGTTGGATAGGGTCCTTATTGGCACTCTACCGGGCTTCTTGGGTTCCGCATTTTCAGAGTTCATAGAGAGTCCTTGTTCCGTTGCTAAAGTGGTTGCAACAATCCCATCTTTGGTGAGTGATTCCTTTGATAAGGACTCAGTTGATGACCCTTTGCTGGGCTTCTTACATTCCTTCTGATCAACTTCGCTGGGCTTCTTAAATTCCTTGTGATCAATTTTGCTGGGCTTCTTAAATTCCTTCTGATCAACTTTGCTGGGCTTCTTAAATTCCTTAGATTCCTTCTTTTCAGTTTTCATAGAGAGCCCTTCAACAGCTTTTGTGGCTACATTGGTTGCAAAAATCCCGTCTTTGGTGTGTGATTCCTTGGATGAGGCTTTAATTGATGACCCTTTGCTGGCCTTCTTGAAATCCTTTATTTCAACAGGTTTTGTGGGTATTTGTCTTGGTAGTGTCTCCACAATCCCTTTCTTTGTCTGCTTGGGATCCCTTTTGTTTTCTACGGAAAGCCTTGGTTGGTTTGATACAGGCTTCATAGGAATCCGCGTAGATAAACTTTCTGCGTCTTTTCTGGGCTTTTCCATAAATGGGGCCTCAATGGGCCCTTCCTTCTTTTCAGTTTTCAGAACCTTCTTTTCAGTTTTCAGAAGAGGCCCTTGCTCGTTCTTTTCACGTTCACAACTTTTCATGAGTGTTTCCTTGGATAATTCAGAGCCCTTTTGTGATGCTTTCTTTTCTAGTTCTCCTTCTGTTTTATTTCTTTTTATGCTTTCCTTAGGCTTTTTCTCCTGGGGAATACCAACCTGAGCTTCCTGTGCAGTCTTCACATACTTTTTCTCTCTTAAAATGGGCTCTTTCTTTTCTTCTATCTTTACCCTTGATCTCTTAGAACGAGGATGGACAATCTCTCCACTACACTGAGCTGGCTTGAAACGCGGGTGATAGTAGCTAGGATCGATAGTTTCATCCTCTTTGTCATCATAATATTGTTCCTTCTTCTCGCTTTCATCATAAGCCATATTCACATTAACATCGATTTCCCTATCATTTATATTCACATATTCTTCGTTTCCTCCAGTTTTACCCTCTGAATTTATATCTTTCTCATCATCCCCTTCATCATCTATAGATTCATTTCGTCCAGAATCACTCTCTGCATTCACATCTCTGTCTTCGTCAGAATCAAAAATTTTGTTTACATCCCAATCTTCATCATTAATGGATTCATTTCTTCTAATGTTATTCTCTGCATTCACATTGTCCTCAACCATTTTGTTGTTCTCCCCTTCACCATCTATGGATTCATTTATTCCATCGTTACTCCCTGCATCCACATCGTTCTCTCCATTATCAGAATCAGCGATTCCCACTTCCTTTTCATCATCAGAATCAGTAATCTTCACATCTTCATCATCTACAACTGCATTTCTTATCTCTATGTTCATTTCATTTTCTTCTTCGTCAACATTATCAAAATCAGCGATTTTCACTTCCTTTTCATCATCAGAATCAGTAATCTTCACATCTTCATCATCTACAACTTCATTTCCTCCATTTCTTATCTCTATGTTCATTTCATTTTCTTCTTCGTCACCATGATCAGAGTCAGCCATTTTCACTTCCTTTTCCTTTTCATCAGAATCAGCGATTTTCACTTCCTTTTCATCATCAGAATCAGTAATCTTCACATCTTCATCATCTACAACTTCATTTCCTCCATTTCTTATCTCTATGTTCATTTCATTTTCTTCTTCGTCACCATGATCAGAGTCAGCCATTTTCACTTCCTTTTCCTTTTCATCAGAATCAGCCATTTTCACTTCCTTTTCATCATCAGAATCAGTAATCTTCACATCTTCATCATCTACAAGTTCATTTGCATCCCCAAATTCATTTCCTCCACTTCTTACCTCTCTGTTCTTTGCATTTTCATCTTCATCAGAATCATCGATCTTTACTTCTTCAGATGGGGATTCATTTTCCCCTGTTCCCTGCTCAGGTTCGTCCCCAGGTGAGGCAGAGTTAGACCTAGCAGGGTTCGAGCTACGGCTGCTACCACCAGCGCTCCTGCTGCTTGAACTAGTTTCACTACTACTTGGACTTGATCCACCTCTGCCATCCCCTTTGTTATCACTTTCACTACTACTTGAACTTGATTCGCCTCTGCCATCCCCTTTGTTATCACTTTCACTACTACTTGGACTTGATCCGCCTCTGCCATCCCCTTTGTTATCACTGTCATGCTCTTTCCTGCCATCCCCTTTGGTATCACTATCATCCTCTTTCCTGTCTTTCCTGCCATCATCCCCTTTGTTATCGCTGTCATCCTCTTTCCTGTCTTTCCTGCCATCCCCTTTGTTATCACTGTCATCCTCTTTCCTGTCATCTTCAATATTGTTCATGCCATTTCCATCGGATTCGGGAGAGGAATTTAGCATCTCAATATCCATCCTTTTAGGTGGGCAACTAGGGTTCGATTTTTGCTGGAATTATGAATTCATGCAAATTTAAAATAATGGCGATCTCGATAATTTATGTCTGGCATCGAATTTGAGTAAATTGATCATGTGAATCCGAGACTGGTCGCGTCCGCCCGCCCGCATCCCAATCAATTCACAGATTCGGTTTCAGATCTTGCCAAGCGATGCCGAGGTTCAGTTCTCACTGGTCGCGTCCGCTGAATTGCGAATTTATTCGCAGGTTTCCTTCGTTTTTGAATGGTCGCGTCCTTTCACTTGCTATTTGAAATCATTTCGCAAACCTTCCCAAGAAAACAAAGGGGCGCTTATTGTTTTATTCAGGATTTTTATAATCGAATTTAGTGTGATTTTTGTGATAAAAGGAAGTTGGTAGAAATTCATTGAAGTGATCATGCTGTAGAAGTTTTTTAAGTGCGGAATTCATATATAAAATCAAAAAATTAATTTAAATAATACAAATTAAAATTTCACTTAATTCAAATACTAAAAATTCCCAAAAATCATACTAAAAACAACTCCTTTTATAATATTTATATTAATTTAATTCTACATTTCTACTAATATAATACAAAGTGTACATAACTAACTTGTGTACATATTACAGAGGTTGTGGGAATCTCCGTTTGATGGCAGTGGCCACTTGAATTTGGAGGAAATTTATAGGATGTTTTTATAATTAGAGAATTTTATAGGTTTTTTAATAATTAGTTTTTGTGTGGATTTAATTTGAAATAGTTTTTTTTAATTTATTCAATTATTTTTAATAATTAAATAGACACTGCTTAAGTTTTTTAAAATTTTAATTTAATTATTTTTAATAATTAAGTAGATAGTACAAATTTAATCTGTATAGAATATTAAAATTTTATTTTAATTATTTTTAATAATTAAGTGGATAGTACAAATTTAATTTGTATAGAATAATTGGTTTGCCCAAATAAACTATTAAACTAAACCGAAGGTATTGATCAAACTTAACATAATGTAATGGATGCCATGAAGTAGAGGGCATACGCAATACTAGGACTACTTGGAGTCAATACCTGATACACATTCACATTCAGTGAAAGGTTGATCAGTGATGTAGGAGTATTTTATCTTGAAATTGGAAAAAAACAATTGAAATGTGGATATTTTATTAGTAAATTAGTTTTGTTTTAGTTTAAATATCAGAAAGTTTGGTTAGGAATGATGTTATTGAAAAATAAAAAAATCTTACTCTTTTTTTGAATGATGTTAGTGAAAAATAAAAAAATCTTACTATTTTTGTGGATAGAGATGGAAGTAAATTTTTTCATTAAGTTTAGAAAATAGATTAGATTTGTTAAAAAAATAAAAAAAAAATTAAAAAAAACTTTTTGGAGAAAAACGGGGAGCTTGGATTCCTTTTCGGAAAATTCCAACTCATTTAAATTTTAGTAATTTCAGTAAAGATAGAAGTGGAATTAGATATGTGTGATTATCTATGAATGTATGTAAACAGTTTTTTCAATTCAGAAGAAAATAAAAAATATATATTGGAAATTTGTTGTAGAAATATATATAAATGAGTTAATGTTGTTTGTACACTTCAGCAATTAATCTTGTTTAGAGGCAGGCAGCTATTATTGTTTTGTCTAATTTTATAAGCCAGAGCCTAAGTAGTCTTTAAATTTGCAGTATTTTAAATTTTTGCAAGTCTTGTTTATAGATGTTAAGTTTCAAGATTTTGATTGTCCATCTGTGTTTTATGGTGATGAATCTATTTCTTCAATAAAAACACTATTCAAACAATGCTAAATTTTTTGCAAAAGAAATTTGCTGAATTCAGAGAATTTTTAAATATCTATCAAATTTATCACTTCAATAGACAACAATCATCAATTAGCTCCTAAAGTAAATCTTAACAAGTGAATAGGTTGGTTTTGTTTTAGTTTTCTGTTTTTTTTAATAGAATTTTACCACATTGATTCTTCACATAAAGATATGTTCCAAGGAAATTTTATAAGTTGTTTTTATAGTTAGAAAAATTTATAAGATTTTTAATAATTAGTTTTAATTTGAAACTGTTTTTCAAGATTTTAATTTAATTATTTTTAATAATTAAATGAATAGTACAGATTATGATATCTTACTCCGCCATTTTTTTGGATCAGATAGTAAGATATCATTTAAGAGATAGGAATGTTGCTAGAATACGTTCTGAAATCATGGTTGTATGAAGCATAATTGGAATCATGGTTGTATGAAGCATAATAAATGACCCATGAATACTAGTAAGTTCTCTTTTTTTGGAAAGCATATTTGCAATGATATTTTGTTCCAGGTATATATGATCATATGAGATGTTCTGAAAGGATTTCTCTATGGATTTTATCTCCTTTATCCATTGAGACATTACTTGTGGTTGAAAGCAAGTATGACTCTTGAAAGCAAGTATAACCCTTAATTTAGTCGATATATATTTTAGAGTCTTCAAATATCTATATGCCCTTGATGTCGAACCATTGTGTTAGGAATAAGATGCTTCAAAATGCTATAATTTCACTTGTTGTTTGTACCTATTCCTCTCTCCCACCAGAAGTGCATGTATTGTCCCAATTCTCTTACTATGAGGACTCTGCATCCACAAAAGATATTGTTGCATGCGACATCTAAGAAAGGGATATTGTTGCATGTGCCATTGAAGAAACCAACCAGAAACTTATTTCAAAGAGTCTTTTTGATACTCTATCTCTGCTTTATCTCATATTTCTTGGGTCCAAATTCAGTGAAATATGCTACAATCCCCAGTATAATATATTTAACATTCGCCTTTTTTGTTTGTTCAAAAATTATTCTATTTCTGCATTTCCAGATACCCCATATGAATGATGTTAAAGGGTAAGGAAAAATATTCCTACAATGGAGAACCATTTTTTGAAGTATTCATCTAGGGAAAGAAGTGTCCAACTCCCTTCAATCTGAAAATGTTGTAGTATAGACGTCCAAATCTCTGTGGCAAATGAGTAGTTTATGAGGAGATGTGACCCCTCTTCCGAGCTTTGCATACATAAAGAACAAGGCCAAGAAAACCCCTACGAGTTAGATTCCCCAAGTAAAAATTTTATCGTGGATGGTCAGCCAACCAAAACAGATTAGCTTTAGAGGAATATCCCACTTCCAAATCTTGTGAAACCAATGGGGAGTTGCTAGATCAAGGATATTATTTGTGATATGTTTGTAGATATCACTTACTGAAATATGATTTTGATTAGATTTCTCCGTCCATGTCAGTAGATCTTCATCTTCTGAAAGGTGTATCTTCATTGCCTTAACTTACCTGACATAATTATCCCATTTTGTTGCCAATGAACTTGTTAGATCCAAATCTATAGCCTGAGACCAAGATTGTATGTGTGGAGAAGAAAACATGTTAGATGCAATGTTAGATAAAGAAAACATACCTCTATGGTGAAGATAATGGAGAAGTGGTGCCCATAGGTAATGTTTTCTTATACGAGTAGTTTATAGTGCGATTTTTTGAAGGCTTTTACAGTAATTTTTTCTGGTTTAATTTCTCTAAATTCTGGCAAGAATTTATTGAAAATAGAAATTTGATAGGTAACCTTGCACAATAGAAATGCTCTAGGAATTTTTTTAGGGTGATAAATTCATATATATAATAAAAAACCAATTTAAATAACATAAATCAAGATTTGATCTCAATTTTTTTCACCAAATTCTAGCACATGAAACTCCAAAAAATCACATTAAAAACAACTCCTTTCCCATAAACCTTTTATGATATCTAAGCTTGCACCAATGTCGTGGCCATTACCTAGCGCCTAGCAGAGTCCCCTGAAAATCTAGTGTTGTTTTTTCATCATATTATGCCCTTCGGTATAAGAGCTAGAAACGTAGCGTTAATGGCTCCAGAGATATACTCGTGCACCCTAGATTCCCCGACCACCTCTAGGAGATCATCTAGGAGATCATTAGACATGATGTCAAAGTAATTCAAGTACAGTTCCACCCCCCAACTGATCGGGCCATGACTCTTTTTCTTGGCACAAGCGAGGAGGAAACTATTTATTTCCTCAACTGTAACAGGTTGTAATGTTCCCATTTTAGCACATGGCTAAATGGAACATTAGAATTTTTCTTTTATAATATTGCGGCTAAATAAATGGGTAAGGAGGCCCATGGTTATGAAAAACATCAATAAAATACCTCACATTATGAAAGAGGAGCATCATTGGAGCTTGTTTGCACACCCCATGTGTGAAAAGGGTTAATTGCAAAGAGGGCTAGGTCATGTTGACCAAGTCAAACTACGCAATAGATGGAGGTGTGGCTTGTTTGGGAAGCCTATGAAATTGCATGAGGAGGAGGAAACCCTAATGTGTGGGGTCCATGGCTAAGGAGCCTTCATTTGCATAAAAGGAGGGGAAAGCATCCATTTTGAGCTAGCTTGGATATTTCGAATTTCTTTCCATAGTTGCACACTGTGATAGTTGTATTGTTCAGCACAAGGGATTTCTTGTTCAAGAATTCCCTCCCTTCTTGAGAAGCTCTTGAAGGTCTAATATTCATCTACTCCACATCTTGGCTCAAGGCCAAAGCTATTCCTTTCAGTGCAGTGATTCTTGCAGCAAGATCCATTGTGTTGCTGAGGTTGCAGTGGAGGTTCCCACATTATCATTCCGAAGCTCATATTTCAAAGGAGGAAGCTTTTATGCATCCGGGAGATCAATAGGGAAGGTTTCAGCTCCTTTTCTCATATCTTGGCAAGAGGCCAATCTCTTCCCATCATCTACAGCGCAGTTCCTCTCCTTGACTACGCAGTTCTTGAGTGCAATTGTAGTGAGGGGTTGCACCGGCATTTATGGAGGGTGAATCTTTAGTGAAAGGATCAACCTTTCACTCTAGATTTCCATTGGAGGAGGTTTATACACTTTATGCAGCATTATTCAGCTACTCCAACAACTCCAGCATTTTTGCAAATTTTCCATTTTGTATGTATTGTAGCCAATCCCTTTAGGGATTGTTTATTATAGTTTCCAGGGGTTGAGATCCATCTCCCCCTTTCTTATTTGAGCTCATTATTGCCATATCTTCATTGTATCATAATTTTGCAGCAGTCTTCCTTCAGTGACTGCACAGTCATAGTTGGGCACAATATATGTAGCAATGTATTTCATGTTCATTGTACTTGTGTCTTTAGAGAAGGATTTGCTTCAGCTTGAGTGATCATTTCCTCAAGATCTTGTACACATTTCGGCTACCATATTATCAATAAGAATGCTATGAGGGTTTGTTGCATTTCTAAAGTTTTATACATTCACTGATATTTTCCAGCTCATGTTTATGTATTGTTGTAGCTCTTCCCTTGAGAAAGATCTTCCTAAAGGAAGAAATATTTGCATAGCTATAGGTAGAGTCTGAGAAAGGGCCAGGAAGCCTCTGGTTCTCATCCTCTCTTTAGAGGTGAAATAACTGGTAAAATCCCTCTCAGTATATCTTTGACATAGCCTTGTTTATATTTCCGACAAAGGAACATTTCAGCGGTGAAAAAGCTGTTGATTTCCATTTCGGGAAATTACAGTGGTATCAAAGCATCGAACTTGGCACATTCTATGAAGTTCAAATTTCAGAAGAAAAGAGCCCAAGGATGAAGAAGATGAGATTGCTCTCATCTATTTTTAGATCTAGAGGAGACCTCTCCAAGGAGGTCAAGAAAAATGAAGGATTTGAAGAGGAAGGACCATGCACTTCCTATTCTCACAGTGAAGCAGAGCAGAAGCATGGAAAGCACTTATAATTCGAAATTTTAAGTGAATATCTTGTTGCATATAGAACAAACCCTAGAGTCTTCCAAGAGACTCTATCTTTTTCACACTTTGTTCAGCAGAAAGAAGAAGGAAGACCCTACAGCCACGGGATGATGAGAGGCAATAGATTTCTATTGTCCACATTTGATGGATCACTCACATGTGCAGCAGAGGTTTGGGTAAAGAAGCTAGAGGCCTCTTTCTTGCTACATCCTATAGCAGACAAAGAGGCAGTAAAAGTTGCAGCGCTGCACTTAGAAGGTGAAGCAAAGATTTGGTGGATCAGCCATCTAGACCATGCAAGGGTTTCAGATCTTGTTGAGTTTTCTCAAAGATTGATCAGCGGATTTGGAAAAAAGAGGGAGGATGACGCAACAAAACTGAAAGGTCTGTCGACTATAGTCGTGGTCTGTCGAACTTCTCTTTGAAACCCCGTTTCTTATTATCAATTTCGGTCTACTTTCTCCTTTTTATGAAGTTATTATCAATTTCGAAGAAATTGATAAAAACTATATTCCGCAACTTCCACCAATATTAAACATTTGGGTTTTAAATCTATTCTCCATGCGCTATAACCAAAACTTTATAAACGTACAAGATTTATAATTACTCGTGGCCCTGGGCCCCACCTCCTCTGTCAACGGACCAATCAACGCGCTCTTCGTACCTTGGTTAACTTCTATGCATCTCCGTTCAACGACCACCCTATGATGCGTCTGCGCCAGATCGACGGCTCGGAGTGATTTCGTTCGGCGTCCACGTACTGACGTTAACGTGCGAAATCGATACGGAAAGGTGGTTTTTGGATGGTCCACTCTGCCACGTGTCGGTTTCTCTGTGGATTCGCTTCCCGTTCTACGGATACCACTTACGGTCGAAAGGCGGTGCGGAATTGGGGAAATCCTCTCTCCAAAACCACTCGCGGGTTTCCACAGTGTTTAACCAAAGTTAATGCGGGTTACGTTCTCCTTCGCATTCGTTAACTCCAGGTTCCGACACGAGTTACTCAACAGAATGTATTGTAATTACACAATAGGTGGGTTTATCTCTTAATAAGCGAGTTTACTACCTCAAGGTTAATCTCGGTTATAATCTCTGATTAACGATAAACCAAAATAGTCTCATTACACGGAAATTTGTTAATATGAACCAGAAGTCTCAACACAGACCTCGCCTGCATGTGGGTGAATTTACAGGGATATCCAACAATTTCATATACAGAGTTAAATCACTTCGCAGTCAAACAAAGTCCTTCACAATTTCTAACTCAGACAAATTTGGAAATCAACGAGAACCGGAGTCTATTCAACCGGAAGCAAATTATCAATACACAGAATCTACTACTGCACTCTCTCTCCCCCTCTGCTTATATCTGAGGGATTACATTTATATATATCAACATATGTCCTTTCGGTTCCTCTGTGGGGACCGTTTAGGAAAATCAAACGCCTAAGTACAATTATTCAACTACTGAATATGATAGATGGATCGAATCCAAATCTCTTCGACTTCTACAACTCTAACTAATCTAATTAGAAAACATTCAGCTGAGGTATTGACACCTAGCTGTTACAATTTGATAGATTTCGAACCCTCCTAGCCACAACATGTGGACAAGACCTCCTACATTGTTGGCTAGTGTCTAATGCCCCTGCATCAGAGGAGCCCTCACCATCATTTTATGAGGCATGTACCAGCGTTGTTGAGACCATGGAGGAGCAGCCTTCATCTTCAGCAGTTTGGGAGGCCAATATTCATGAGGGAGCAACACTTGCAACCTTGCAAGGAGCTTCCAAGTTTCACCAAGGTATGATTGGAGATCCATTTCTTGTCATTTCAGCAAACACCTTGGATGGGTCTACATCATTGCATGAAGGTGACTTAGAGCAGCAGAATAATACTGTGTTGTACAAAATCAGTGATGCAAAGGAGATCTCACAGAGAGATTTCAATGGAGGTGCACTCCCACACTTTTTGGAGTGCAAGGTTCTTCAATAGTTGGAGGAGGGTTTTTCCTTCTCACACGAACAAATAGGAAATGGGGGACATCTTCGGATGGATAGCTTCTCTCATGACTGTGATGGACATTCCTTGTGCCACACATATCATGATGGGAGGTTTTTTCCTACCAACTATTTGGATCCTCATAGGGTCAAATTGATCCTCAGGAAATCTGTATTTCAAAATCCCATGAAATGCAAAGGTTTGATTTGGGATGAGGGTAGTCCTCAAGGGAGGAGTACCAAGATGAAGGAAGGAAGGAGACATCCACACATTGTTGAGTGGATGTGGTGGAGAAGTAGCAAGGGGCTAGTAAGCCACTTGCAGATTTATGATACCGGGCAGCAGGAGGCTTGGCTGCGCTGGTTACTCTTGAAGGAGTTTGGCCATCACTTGGCATGCTCTCTTTCTAAGAGAAGGAGGAGGCAGCAAAGGATTTTTTTGCTTGGATGGTGTTAGAGAGAGCAAAGGCATATGTGCTCTCACATGATGTACACTGTTGCAGGAGTAGGAGATGGCACTATCATGTGCAAAGGGGATACTCCTTGGCTTTTGATGATCAGGAACCGCTTCCACTTCGAGAGAGATTCAATATTTGCAGCAGCATTGTTAGAGGGTTTCCCAAATATGTTGAGGGAGTTGAGGGCAACAACGTAGTGCTATCCAGAGACTATCTATTGCCTCATGCAGAGGAAGGAGGAGCTATTGCTCCAAGGAGAAGGAATCTTGCATCCTTGCAAGGAAGTCCCCGGGATCTCATGCATGGAGATCAAGGCACACATGTGCCATTGTTGAGGATGTGTATCACCATCGAGACACAAGGAGGAAGTGGGGAGAAGGCCCAGCATCTTGAGATGAGGAGTACACATCCCTACTCATGGTTGGAGGATGATGCACCTAAGAGGTTGATTGGATTGTGCAGTGCAAGCATGGACAGAATTTTTCATCCATATATGCAGTCACCCCTTGAGGACGATGTCTCACTGCATGGAGACATTCTTCCAGGGAGACTACTAGATCACCAGCTGATGGGATATGCTTCACCTGTTGGGGCACCACTCATTGTTTTCAGAGGAGTGGAGACCTTGGGAGATAGCTACACAACGTTGAGAGTCTTGGGTAGAATCAAGGAGGAGGGGGCCATTCCCTCAATATCATTTCCACCCACTCTCATTTCAGATTTTGTGTTGTGGCAGAAGCAGCAGGGGAAGGATAACAACCTTCCAACTTGCATCTTTGGCATAGGAAATTTCAAAGGAGGAGATGACCATATGACAGATGCTCTTCATGAGGGATCATCAGCGCTGTCACTATAGAGGATGGATCCATGGGGGAGCTTTGGATTATTGATGGAGTATTCCCAAGATCATTTTGCTTGCATGATATTGACAGATCAACATATGAGGAGATGCACAAATCATGTGCAGATGGAGGAGTTAGCAAAACCACCTCTTTTCTCTTGGAGGATGAGGGGAGACTCATTTTTTAGCCACTCCATTTGCATAAGCAGATCTTATGGTAAGGGAATTGTTTATTCACATGATGATTTATATATCCATCCCTTAACCATATATGTACAGGATGTTGCTCCAAGGAGGGGCATTCTTCTTTTTGGACCCCATGGTATACTTAAGGCCATGAGCACTATTGGTGACCACTCCCTAGGAGGAATTGGGGAGGAAATGTATTTTGGAGGACCTACTCACCTTGTACCATATATCATTCACTTCCTCCATACATTTGAGGAGAGTCAGACAGCAAGCAAGTGGTTGAGAGGCCACACTTTTTGTCATACTCTTATGCAGTTGAGGGTCAAATTTCATTGGTTACAGTTGAGGGACCATTGTCTTTCTCCCTTGCTACATATGACAGCAAGAATGGTTTTCATTATGGTTCATTATATTTTTGATGCCTTTGTATTTGTTGAGAGCATGATTGGGAGAATGGCACATTGGTTGGATGAGTCCCTTGGGGGAGAGATCTCCCACATTATTTGCATTGCATGTTCTAATGGGAACATGAGAGAACATGTGGCCACTACAGCAACACATTTGTTTTCATTTGAGGTGAGCCATATGATTGACTGGATTCCATATGATGGTGAATTCCAACTCACCATGTATGAGATGATTTGGGACAGCATGTTTCATAACGCTGGAGGAGAGATCCTTGGAGGTCTAGACTTCATCTTGCCTCTTGAAGGCAACATTGTGGCAGTCCAATATCAGAATATACTCTACACTTATCCTAAGTGGAGAGGAGGACAGCGTGGGGTAGACTATTTTGTTTACCAAGATCATATTTTCATCCCACCTACATTGCGGGAGCCAAAGGTGGAAGATGATTGTCAGGAGATGCCATGTTGGAGGGTAACTCATTTGTATAGAGCATTGCTTGGGGATGGAGGATCTACATTGGGGAGGTGTTCCTCAACATATTTCAGACTCCATGCCTTGAGTGAAGGTTTTTCCAGTTCTATCCTTGCAGTTGCTTGAGGACAAGCAACATTTGGGAGGGGAGGACTGTAATGTTCCCATTTTAGCACATGGCTAAATGGAACATTAGAATTTTGATTTTATAATATTGTAGCTAAATAAATGGGTAAGGAGGCCCATGGTTATGAAAAACATCAATAAAATACCTCACATTATGAAAGAGGAGCATCATTGGAGCTTGTTTGCACACCCCATGTGTGAAAAGGGTTAATTACAAAGAGGGCTAGGTCATGTTGACCAAGTCAAACTGTGCAATAGATGGAGGTGTGGCTTGCTTGGGAAGCCTACAAAATTGCATGAGGAGGAGGAAACCCTAATGTGTGGGATCCATGGCTAAGGAGCCTTCATTTGCATAAAAGGAGGGGAAAGCATCCATTTTGAGCTAGCTTGGATATTTCGAATTGCTTTCCACAGTTGCACACTATGATAGTTGTGTTGTTCAACACAAGGGATTTCTTGTTCAAGAATTCCCTCTCTTCTTGAGAAGCTCTTGAAGGTCTGATCTTCATCTACTCCACATCTTGGCTCAAGGCCAAAGCTATTCCTTTCAGTGTAGTGATTCTTGCAGCAAGAGGCATTGTGTTGTTGGGGTTGCAGTGGAGGTTCCCACATTATCATTTTGGAGCTCAGATTTCAGAGGAGGAAGCTTTTATGCATCCGGGAGATCAATAGGGAAGGTTTTAGCTCCATTTCTCATATCTTGGCAGGAGGCCAATCTCTTCCCATCATCTACAGCGCAGTTCCTCTCCTAAACTGCGCAGTTCTTGAGTGCAATTGCAGTGAGGGGTTGCACTGGCATTTTTGGAGGGTGAATCTTTAGTGAAAGGATCAGCCTTTCACTCTAGATTTCCATTGGATGAGGTTTATACACTTTATGCAGCATTATTCAGCCATCTCCTTCATGTTCTTATTTTAGAGTTGCAGCTACTCGAGCAACTCCGGCATTTCTGCAGATTTGCCATTTTGTATGTATTGTAGCCAATCCCTTTAGGGATTGTTTATTATAGTTTCCAGGGGTTGAGATCCATCTCCCCCTTTCTTATTTGAGCTCATTATTGCCATATCTTCATTGTATCATCATTTTGCAGCAGACTTCCTTTAGTGACTGCGCATTCATAGTTGGGCACAATATATGTAGCAGTGTATTTCATGTTCATTGTACTTGTGTCTTTAGAGAAGGATTTGCTTCATCTTGAGTGATCATTTCCTCGAGATCTTGTACACATTTTTGCTACCATATTATCAATAAGAATGCTATGAGGGTTTGTTGCATTTCTGAAGTTTTATACATTCACTGCTATTTTCCAGCTCATGTTTATGTATTGTTGTAGCTCTTCCCTTGAGCAAGATCTTCCTGAAGGAAGAAATATTTGCATAGCTTTAGGCTGAGTCTGAGAAAGGGCCAAGAAACCTCCGGTTCTCATCCTCTCTTTAGAGGTGAAATAACTGGTAAAATCCCTCTCAGTCTATCTTTGACATAGCCTTCTTTATATTTCTGACAAAGGAACATTTCAGCGGTGAAAAAGCTGTTGATTTCCATTTCAGGACATTACACAGGTCGACCCAGGACAACATTTTCTTCGTTTATCATCGTGGGTAGCAGTGGAATAAAATCCATTTTTTCATGGAATGATTGCTCTCTAGCCGAGAAAAAACCACTATAATGGTGAAGAGTATCATGTTCAATAGCCTTTTATGAATAATGAATGTGGTTCTTAGTGTCCCGAATTTTCCAAATATTGTTCTCATTCCTTCTCATAGATGCGAAGCTATGGAAAAACTTGGTATTTTTGTCACAGACCACTACTTAGTACCCATAAGGCCCTACTTTTTAATCTCCAACTCATTTCCTGTGATTTATAGAATGCACTCTGCCTGCTTCCAAGTCCATAATCTGATTTTTTTCGTGTATCAGAGTTATAAAGAGGATCATCCTGGTCAAATAGCACCAACAAGGACTCCTCAATGGAAATCAATTGTTGTTTTTCTTCCTCTTTAAGCATTTTAACCCTCTGATCGATAAGACCCACTACCATTAAATCTTTGATCAGAAAATGATTTAGATGCTTGGAGATGTTGTCGATCCCAGTCCTACTGTTGCTCCAGATAGGAACCATCCATGTTGGGAAAGGTTGCATTTCAGAAACACAATGTATTTCATTTTCATTTCAAACATTGTGTTTATTTACCAAGAACTGAATTTTCTTATCCTCTAGATAAAGATAAAATGGTGTGTGCTTTGAAATTATCTTTTTTTTTTTAAGCAAAACTTGATGCAAACTTTCCAGAACAATTTGTACAAAACTTCCATGTTGCAGGGTTTTGCCAGGGTAATTAGGATCTGGAAGGTTTTTTTAGTTAGAGGTGACAAGGTGCTGAAGAGCCTCCAAATTGGGCAAGGTTTTCCCAAAGAAATTAGGATTGAGAGATGTTTAATTCTTAGTTAGAGGTGCTTTGAGCCATCTAGCTTTTAAGCCATCTAGTTATTGATTGAAATTATTAAATATTTAAGAAGCCAAGAAGATTGTGTTTAAATCAAAGTTTATAAATCTTTCAAGCAAGAGAGTCTTTCCTTTACTTATTTATAATATGATATTAAATAAATAACATGTATCGCATCGTTACCATATGATACTCTATTCCCTGCATTGCTTGTTCTATATGCAACAAAATCTTCAGAGTTGTTCCTAGAGCAAAGCAAAAACTAGCAATAATGTTTATAAAAGCAATGTTTTCATACACTACAACACAAAGTGGGGTCTTAAGACAATATTTAAGACAATTTTTGGGTAAATTGTCTCAACTTGAGACAAAAGAAAACTTGTTTGTCGTCTTAAATATTGTCTTTAAGTGGGTGTCTCAAATTAAATTGTATTAAAATATGGTCTCTATAAAGACAATATATAACACAATCATTTTTCTCTCCATAAACAATTTCATTTTTGTCTCTCCACATACAATTTTTTTTTTTTCTCTCTAGAGACAATAGTTGTGATTAAAGACGTATTGTCTTTAAAGAGACAATGTCTTTGATCCTAACTATTGTCTCTCAAGAGACAATAAAAAATTACATTCAAAGATAATATAACAATACTTTTGTCTCTTTAGAGACAATATAAAATAATGAATCTAGAAAAATACCTCATCATTGAAATAAACCAATATTAAAAGTATTTAATTAAAAATAAACTACAATATCATTGATTAATTCAGATTAGGACATAGTGGAATCGAACCACCGACCCCTTGCTTATAAAGCAGGTGCTCTTCCATTGAGGTAGCACCCTTTAAATAATTATGTGAGAGTTATGGTAGTCCTTGAAATTGCATATATAGGCATTGATTTTAAAAAAATGCTCGACACATAATGTCATAATCTTGTAAAATCTAAAATCATGCAGCCCCTATTTTGAACTTGATAAAGATAACTCAATGGAGTTAGCTCAATGTCACACCCATGTAGCATGACTCACACAACAAGCTAATAAAACACAATAATTTACAAACTATTTAATCTAGGCATACAAAAAAAAGTAGCTAGAATTATCACAAGCCTTTAATATCTTGCCACAACTATTGAATGGTTTATGTTTAACATGTTTTCACTCTTCATATATTCCAGAAACATGATTTTTTCAAGGATTTTTTCACATCAAATGAAGATAAGGTACAGAGAAATTGGCATATCCATCCTCCTATCTATCCCTAAACTTTTTGTAGCAAGCTAGATAATCCAGCACAGTTATCATTACTTGTTAGTAACAATAAAAAGTGAGAGTCAACAATATCCTCATATTTAACTTGCACACTAGAAGAGAAGGTTAGTGCACAACTAGCATTTGCTTGGTCATTCAATGTAACCAATGCTAACAACTTGCTATGCAATTACACTTCCAAATAAATTATGTGTAGCTTTGAAAGCTCGAGTTAATCCTACTACATGGCAGTCAAAAGAGTATGATATTTGTTTTACCACATATCCAAATTACACCCAGAAACCACAAAGGTTGAAGTCCTAATTAAAAAACAAATTGATCAAGTTGCCTTGAATTCATCTTCAAGAGCTGCAACAAGGTCCAACTCACAACAATTTTGGGGTAAATTTGGGGCTTCTTCGCCCAAAAGCCTCAAATAGCACCAATAAGGATTCCTCAATGGAAATCAATTGTCTATTTTCTTCCTCTTTAAGCATTTTAACCCAATTGAAGACCCTATCATTTTAATTTGAAGCATAAGGATACCATCGGGATGTTTTGCGATATAGGCTCCCACCATACCTATTGGACCAATTCCGATAATTCTACGTGATCCATCCAAGTGTGATTAAATTTAAATGGTAAGGTCTTGTGGCCCATTTCTCCTATCCAAGTGAGGGTGATCAGAAGGTGATCTGATGCAAAGGATGGGATTACAGTTGATGAAAGATAGATTAGACCCACAACCATTAAATCTTTGATGAGAAAACGATCCAGATGCTTGGGGATGTTATCGATCCCAGTCCTATCGTTGCTCTAGGTAGGAATCATCCTTGTTGGGGCAAGGTTGTGTTTCATAACCACAATTTATTTCCTTTTCATTTAAACATTGTGTTTCTTTACAAGGAACTGAATTTTCTTGTCCTCTACATAAAGATAAAATGGTGTGTGATTTGAAATTATTTATTTGTTTTTAGGGAAACTTGATGCAAAATTTCTGGAACAATTTTTACAAAACTTTCATTTTGCAGGGTTTTGCCAAGGTAATTAGGAACTGGATGATTTTTTTAGTTAGAGGTGTCGATATGCCAAAGAGCCTCCAAATTGGGCAAGGTTTTCCCAAAGAAATTAGGACCGAGAGATGTTTAATTCTTAGTTAGAGATGCTTTGAGCCAGCTATCTATTGTTTGAAATTATTAAATTCTTTGTGTTTTAATCAAGGTTTATAAATATTTCAAGCCAAAGAGTCATTCCTCTACTTATTTACAATATGATATTAAATAAATAACATGTATCACATCATTACCATACGATACTTTATTCCCTATATTGCTTGTTCCATAGGAAACATGATCTCCATAGCTGCTCCTAGGGCTAATGTAAAATCTAGCAATAATGTTTATAAAAGTAGTGTTTTCATACACTACAACACAAAGGGGGGTTTTAAGACAATATTTAAGATAATTTTGGGTAAATTGTCTTAACTTGAGACAAAATAAAACTTGTGTATTGTTTTAAATATTGTCTTTAAGCGGGTGACTCAAATTATATTGTCTTAATATTGTCTCTATAAAGACAATATATAACACAAGTATTTTTGCCTTTCGATAGACAATATTTTTTTTGTCTCTCCAAAGACAATTTCAGTTTTGTCTCTCTAGACACAATAGTTTTGATTAAAGACATATTGTCTTTAAAGAGACAATGACATTGATCCTAACTATTGTCTCTCTAAAGACAATAAAAAATTACATTCAAAGATAATATAACAACACTTTTGTCTTTTTAGAGACAATATAAAATATTGAATCTAGAAAAATATCTCACCACTAAAATAAATCAATATTAAAAGTATTTTATTAAAAATAAACTAGAATATCATTGATTAATTCATATTAGGACACAGTGGAATCGAACCACCGACCCCCTGCTTATAAAGCAGGTGCTCTTCCATTGAGCTAACACCCTTTAAAGAATTATGTGAGAGTTATGCTAGTCCTTGAAATTGCATATATAGGCATTTATTTTAAAAAAATGCTCGAGACATAGTGTCATAATCTTGTAAAATCTAAAATCATGCAACCACTATTTTTAACTTGATAAAAATAACTCAATGGAGTTAGCTCAATGTCACACCCATCTAGCATGAATCACACAACAGTCTAATACTACACAATAATTTACAAACTATTTAATTTAGTCATACAAAAAAAAGTGGATAGAATTATCACAAGCCTTTAATATCTTGCCACAACTATTGAATGGTTTATGTTTAGCATGTTTCCACTCTTCATATATTCTAGCAATATCACTTTTTTCAAGGAATTTTTTAACTAATGATAAGGTACAAATAAATTTTCATATCCATCCTCCTATCTATCCCTAAAAATTTTGCAGCAAGTTCGATAATCCAACACAGTTATCGTTACCTGTTAGTAACAATAAAACATGAGAGTCAACAATATCCTCATATATAACTTTCCCACTGGAAGAGAAGGTTAGTGCACAACCAACATCTACTTTGCCATTCAATGTAGCCAATGCTAATATCCTGCTATGTAATTACACTTCCAAAGAAGTCACACATAGCTTTGAAAGATCAATTTAATTCTACTACATGGAAGTGAAAAGAGTATGGTATATTTTGTTTTACCACATATCCAAATTACACCCAGAAACCACAAAGGTTGAAGTCCTAATTTAAAAAAAAAAAAAAAAAGTGATCAAGTTGTCTTGAATTCATCTTTAGGAGTTGTAGCAAGGTCCAAATCACAACAATTTGCGGTAAATTTGGGGCTTCTTCGCCCAAAAGTCTCTTTGTTGGAACCTGATGAGAAAATCGAAGAAGCTCCTTCCTGGGAACCAAGTTAACTGCTTGCTTCCTCTGATAAATAGACTTGAAACCATCAATCCTGAAAAGAGGAACCACACTCATTCCAACCTCTTCCACAAGTCATTTGCGATTTCTAACATTTCATACTTACATTTAACTTCTGGAGGAGTGCCTTTGTTCCAAGCAGAATTCCACTCTCTGTATAGGGCCCAAACATCACCCTTTTGAGTAAATATTTTGATAGTAACTTCAAGACTTTTCTCCCATGCAAAAATATGAGGACAAATATTTATCACGTTGTTGTTGGTAGATTTTCCATGCTTAAAATTCCCACAACCATGGTAAAAGACATCATCCAACCAATTAGTGACAATGTTCTCTTCGTTGGTGACAGCCTCAAGCCAAACAACCTTCATTTTGAACTTGCTTCGTGAAATAAATTTCTTAATATGAGCATAAAATTGCAACATTCCATCGTCATCATCATATATAGCCCAAACCTGATCTAGTTCAAAATTATTCCCAGCTCAATCCTTGTTAAAGTCATTAAAAATTAGCATCAAGTACATTAATATCCTGAGTTGATTCTTTTTTGTCGGTACTTCCCATATCATATTTCTGTGATTTCTTGCTTGTGGAACTTGCATCCATTGTTATTTAAATAGTAATAATTTCTTTGTATCTATGTGTTGCAGGAAAAGATCAACATCATTTATGGGAATATGAAGACATCTAGCATCTAGTATATAATTTCTAATCAAGTTGTTGCTCTAACCTTTCCATCTAAACAATGAGAAATGAAAGATGCTTCTCCAAGTTTTAACTAAGAAAATTTGTTGAACCCGAAATGCGGTCGAAATATGGTAAAAATCCATATTGTCTGAACTTTTCTTCCTTTGAAAGCTTCTTGTTCAAAAACCCAACTACAGCCTCATGTGCTCAAACTAACATCTTATTATGTGGAACAACAAAAGTTATGGCTTGGGAGAGTTATATATAGAAGAAAAGGCAAGTTGAGGATGAGAGTTATGAGACCCTCGCTTTGCTTTAATGAGAAAAAAACATATTTCTCTGTTGTTTTTAATTTATGTGTTTTACTGATAGCCCCATGGTAGATTTTATTAAGACATCATTTGGAAACGACCCATGTGGATGTCATTAATGGTTTTTTAAGCTTCGTAATGTGACTTAAAGGGATCCTCCTACTAGATGTCTTGATTCCAGCATTATCAAGAATATTTTGTAAGCATTGTAGATAGTTTCCCCTAAGCTCAATGGATGGTATTATGTGGCTATGTTTTATGGACCTTCCCACCATCAACATGCTAGGTAGGTCTACCCCAAGTTATTCAGTAAGCATCTTTCAAAGAGTGGATTTCACATTTAGAGGGATCTATGGGGTCACAACACTATCTTGGTTGGATTGGAGAAGATTTAATAAGCCCCATACTCACCAACTCAATACAAGAATGTGTTTTCAAAATGATACTAGAAATTTCAAGGTCCATTTATAAGCATTGGAGATGTAGTCATTTGGTGTTACACGGGTACGTGTTCCCCATCCTCCCAAGACTTGGGTGCCCCAAAGGGGATTGTTTACCCACGTTCTCTTTTGGGAAAGATGCAAGGGGGCAAAACATGGAACATCCCCCTCAAAAAAGTAGATGCCCCCATGCTCCCTTTTGACCAAAGTCACTGTTTTGGGGAAAAAAGACCAAAGAAAAGCAGACTAAAAAATAAAATGAGTGTAAACCTATTGCATTGTTAGATGAAGATGGGCCTGAAGCACAACTCAAGTTGGTTGGTGCTCCATTGATGAGTATTCTCGAGAATGTAAATGATTTTTCCTCAGATAGTGGCATTCCCTGTTATATGGAAACTCATATAATAGGGTTTTCTCATCTATAGCCTTAGGCATTTTAGATGTCAATCCTATGGAGAATTCAACATGTTCTAATTTGGCTACACATTAATTGAGCGGTATTATCATACTTCAAATGCAAAAGATATGTGGAAGGTGTGAAGACTATCAAAATCAACAATATGGGGGAGGAGATTTTATTACTCTCCTTGATGTCTCCTACAAAACTCTCGCCAAAGCATTGGTCAAGATCCTAGGTTGTTGGTTGCCATGATAATTAGAAAGGAGTAAATTGCAATGCTTAAAGGAAGATTAATTCGATATGATCTTATAACTAAATTGGCTTAGGTGACTAGCCAAATTGCTCTTTTTTCTGAAAATTGATTTTCAAAAGGCTTGTGATAGGGTTGAATGGAAATTCATACTTAACATGTGGGATGGCTCATTCTATCAAATATTAGTGGAATTTTTTTTTTTTTGTGATTGTCCCAATTCTCTTACTATGAGGACTCTGCATCGACAAAAGATATTGTTGCATGCAACATCGAAAAAAGGGATGTTGTTGCATGCGCCATCGAAGAAACCAATCAGAAACTTATTTCAAAGAGTCTTTTTGATAGTCTGTCTCTGCTTTATCTCATATTTCTTGGGTCCAAATTCCGTGAAATATGCTACAATCCCTAGTACAGTGTATTTAACATTCGCCCTTTTTGGTTTGTTCAAAAATTATTCTATTTCTGCATTTCCAGATACCTCATATGAATGATGTTAAAGGGTAAGGAAAAATATTCCTGCATTGGAGAACCATTTTTTGAAGTATTCATCCAGGGAAAAGTGTCCAACTCCCTTCGATCTGAAAATGTTGTAGTATAGACGTCCAAATCTCTGTGGCAAATGGGCAGTTTTTGAGAAGATGTGACCCCTCTTCCGAGCTTTGCATACATAAAGAAAAAGGCCAAGAAAACCTCTACGAGTTAGATTCCCCAAGTAAGAATTTTATTGTGGATGGTCAACTAACCAAAACAGATTAGTTTTTGAGGAATATCCCACTTCCAAATCTTGTGAAACCAATGGGGAGTTGCTAGATCAAGGATATTATATGTGATATGTTTGTAGATATCACTTACTGAAATATGATTTTGATTAGATTTCTCCGTCCATGTCAGTAGATCTTCATCTTCTGAAAGGTGTATCTTCGTTGCCTTAACTTGCCTGACATAATTATCCCATTTTGTTGAACTTTGTTAGATTGATGCAATGTTAGATAAAGAAAACATACCTCTATCGTGAAGATAATGGAGAAGTGTGCCTATAAGTAATGCTTTCTTATATGAGTAGTTTATAGTGTGATTTTTTTAAGGTTTTATAGTAATTTTTTTTGGTTTAATTTCTCTAAATTTTGGCAAGAATTTATAGAAAATAGAAATTTGATTGGTAACCTTGCACAAGGAATTTTTTTAGAGTGTTAAATCCATATATACAATCAAAAACCCAATTTAAATAGCAGAAATCAAGATTTTATCTCAATTTTTTTCACCAAATTCAAACACATAAAAGTCCAAAAAATCACACTAAAAACAACTCCTTTCCCATAAACCTTTTGATGATATCTAAACAAACCTGCACTGATGTTGTGGCCATTACCCGGCGCCTAGCAGAGTCCCCTGAAAATCCAGTGTCGGATTTTCATCATATTATGCCCTTCGGTATAAGAGCTAGAAACACAGCGTTAATGGCTCCAGAGATATACTCGTGCACCCTAGATTCCTCGACCACCTCTAGGAGATCATTAGACATGACGTCAAAGTAATTCAAGTACAGTTCCACCCCCCAACTGACCGGGCCAAGACTCTTTTCCTTGGCACAAGCGAGGAGGAAACTATGTATTTCCTCAACTGTAGCAGGTCGGCCCAGGACAACATTTTCTTCGTTTATCATCGTGGGTAGCAGTGGAATAAAATCCATTTTTTCACGGAATGATTGCTCTCTAGCAGAGAAAAAGCCACTATAATGGTGAAGAGTATCATGTTCAATTCCCTTTTGTGAACAATGAATGTGGTTCTCAGTGTCCCGAATTTTCCAAATATTGTTCTCATTCCTTCTCATAGATGCGAAGCTATGGAAAAACTTGGTATTTTTGTCACAGACCACTACTTAGTACCCATAAGGCTCTACTTTTTAATCTCCAGCTCATTTCCTGTGATTTATAGAATGCACTCTGCCCGCTTCCAAGTCCATAATCTGTTTTTTTCGTGTATCAGAGTGACAAAGAGGATCATCCTGGTCAAATAGCACCGATAAGGACTTCTCAATGGAAATCAATTGTTGTTTTTCTTCCTCTCTAAGCATTTTAACCCTCTGATCGATTAGACCCACTGCCATTAAATCTTGATCAGAAAACAATTCAGATGCTTGGAGATGTTGTCGATCCCAGTCCTACTGTTGCTCCAGATAGGAACCATTCATGTTGGGAAAGGTTGCATTTCAGAAACACAATGTATTTCTTTTTCATTTCAAACATTGTGTTTCTTTACCAGGAACTGAATTTTCTTATCCTCTATATAAAGATAAAATGGTGTGTGATTTGAAATTATTTATTTGTTTTTAGCAAAACTTGATGCAAACTTTCCAGAACAATTTGTACAAAACTTCCATGCTGCAGGGTTTTGCCAGGGTAATTAGGATCTGGAAGGTTTTTTTAGTTAGAGGTGACAAGGTGCCGAAGAGCCTCCAAATTGGGCAAGGTTTTCCCAAAGAAATTAGGACCGAGAGATATTTAACTCTTAGTTAGAGGTGCTTTGAGCCATCTAGCTTTTGAGCCATCTAGTTATTGTTTGAAATTATTAAATATTTAGGAAGCCAAGAAGATTGTGTTTAAATCAAAGCTTATAAATCTTTCAAGCAAGAGAGTCTTTCCTTTACTTATTTACAATATGATATTAAATAAATAGCATGTATCGCATCGTTACCATATGATACTCTATTCCCTGCATTGCTTGTTCTATAGGCAACCGAATAGAATCTCCATAGTTGTTCCTAGAGCAAAGCAAAATCTAGCAATAATGTTTATAAAAGTAGTGTTTTCATATATTACAACACAAAGTGGGGTCTTAAGACAATATTTAGGACAATTTTTGGGTAAATTGTCTCAACTTGAGACAAAAGAAAACTTGTTTATTGTCTTAAATATTATCTTTAAGCGGGTGTCTCAAATTAAATTGTATTAAAATATTGTCTCTATAAAGACAATATATAACACAATCATTTTTCTCTCTATAGACAATTTCATTTTTGTCTCTCCACATACAATTTTTGTTTTTTCTCTCTAGAGACAATAGTTGTGATTAAAGACATATTGTCTTTAAAGAGACAATGTCTTTGATCCTAACTATTGTCTCTCAAGAGACAATAAAAAATTACATTCAAAGATAATATAACAACACTTTTGTCTCTTTAGAGACCATATAAAATAATGAATCTAGAAAAATACTTCATCGTTAAAATAAACCAATATTAAAAGTATTTAATTAAAAATAAACTACAATATCATTGATTAATTCATATTAGGACATAGTGGAATCTAACCACCGACCCCTTGCTTATAAAGCAGGTGCTCTTCCATTGAGCTAGCACCCTTTAAATAATTATGTGAGAGTTATGGTAGTCCTTGAAATTGCATATATAGGCATTGAATTTTAAAAAATGCTCGACACATAATGTCATAATCTTGTAAAATCTAAAATCATGCAGCGCCTATTTTTAACTTGATAAAGATAACTCAATGGAGTTAGCTCAATGTCACACCCATGTAGCATGACTCAAACAACAAGCTAATAAAACAAAATAATTTACAAACTATTTAATCTAGGCATACAAAAAAAAGTAGCTAGAATTATCACAAGCCTTTAATATCTTGCCACAACTACTGAATGGTTTATGTTTAGCATGTTTTCACTCTTCATATATTCCAGAAATATGATTTTTTCAAGGATTTTTTCACATCAACTGAAGATAAAGTCTGGAAGGTACTTTAAGCCATCCACTCTGTCTATCCCTAAACTTTTTGTAGCAAGGATTAAATAATCCATCACGATTATCTACTACAGTAGTAACAATAAAAAGTGAGAGTCAACAATATCCTCATATTTAACTTGCACACTAGAAGAGAAGGTTAGTGCACAACTAGCATTTGCTTGGCCATTCAATGTAACCAATGCTAACAACCTGCTATGCAATTACACTTCCAAATAAATTATGTGTAGCTCTGAAAGCTCGAGTTAATCCTACTGCATGGCAGTCAAAAGAGTATGGTATTTGTTTTACCACATATCCAAATTACACTCAGAAACCACAAAGGTTGAAGTCCTAATTAAAAAACAAATTGATCAAGTTGCCTTGAATTCATCTTCAGGAGTTGCAACAAGGTCCAACTCACAACAATTTTGGGGTAAATTTGGGGCTTCTTCGCCCAAAAGCCTCAAATAGCACCGATAAGGATTCCTCAATGGAAATCAATTGTCTATTTTCTTCCTCTTTAAGCATTTTAACCCAATTGAAGACCCTATCATTTTAATTTGAAGCATAAGGATACCATCAAGATGTTTTGCGATATAGGCTCCCACCATACCTATTGGACCAATTCCGATAATTCTACGTGATCCATCCAAGTGTGATTAAATTTAAATGGTAAGGTCTTGTGGCCCATTTCTCCTGTCCATGTGAGGGTGATCAGAAGGTGATCTGATGCAAAGGATGGGATTACAGTAGATGAAATATTGATTAGACCCACTACCATTAAATCTTTGACGAGAAAACTGTTGTGTAACCAGCTCCAAAAATAGAAGAAAAGAGATATCAACGCATTAGAAATAAGCCACTTCGAAGGGGAAACCTCCAATACATTACATAAATGAACAATTCTTGGATGAAACAATTTACAAAATCTCCTTTCTATATATAGGAGTCCATGGGGCCATAATGTAATCCTAGTGGGCCACAATGTAATCCTAGCCGACCTAACAATAATTATTTTAGGGCACAATAATAACAAAATGGGGGTTACAAGGGTACAATAATAACAATAAGGGGTTTACACTAACAATAATAAGGGGCTATACTAGTGATATAGGGACCTAACATGCCCCTCTCCTTCAAAAAAAGTGTTGTCCTCAACACTTGAGTAGCTCCGGGTGCTTCTGTATAAAATTCTCATCCTCCCAGGTAGAATCTTTAGTGGGTAAGTTCTTCCACTTGATGAGATACTCTGAAATTGATCGATTCCGTAGTTGTCGAGTTCTTTTTTCCATGACTGCTTCAGGTTCCAATATGATTTTCCCTTCCCCATCAAGTTCTGGCAATACTGTTTGAACTGGAAGATTCTCACCTATAACCTTCTTTAAGCATGAAACATGGAAAACTGGATGTACTCGCGAAGAAGCAGGAAGCTCCAATTTGTATGCCATAGTACCAATCTTTTGCAACACCTTGTAAGGACCATAGTACTTTGGTGATAATTTATTATCCTTCTTAGCTTGCTTGAGAGACATTTGTTTGTATGGTTGTAGCCGTAAAAATACCCAATCTCCTACATCAAAACTTCTCTCGCTGCGATGTTGATCTGCCTGTTGTTTCATTCGATTTTGTGCCAAATTCGGGTTATCCTTTAAGAGTTGGAGAACTTCTTGCTGATGCTCGATGTGATCTTCCACTGCTTGAACCTTCGAATTTTCTCTTAAAGATGATGTGATGGATGGTGTATGATATCCATAAAGTGCCATAAATGGGGTCATTTTTGCTGCAGTATGGAAGGAAGTGTTATACCACCATTCAGCTAGAGGTAACCACTTGACCCATTGTGTTTGTTTATCAGATACAAAACAACGAAGATATCCTTCCAAACATTTATTTACTATCTCGGTTTGACCATCGGATTGAGGATGATAAGATGAGCTATGAGCTAATTGAGTACCCAAACAAGAAAATAACTCCGTCCAAAAATTTCCAGTAAAAATGGGATCTCTGTCACTCACAATAACACTTGGGCTTCCATGTAGCTTTTGAATTCTGTCCATAAATGTAGTAGCAACTGTACTTGCTTTAAATGGATGAGATAATGCACAAAAGTGTGCATACTTGGTAAGTCTATCAACTACTACCATGATGACACTCTTTCCTTCGGACTTAGGTAAACCTGTGATAAAATCCATTGAAATCTCCTCCCAACGTTGACTTGGAATGGATAAAGGTTGTAGAAGTCCGGGGGTCTTAATTGTTTCCACTTTATTCTGCTGGCAAACCAAACATTCCGCCACAAACTTTTGAATATCAGATTTAAGGCCATCCCAAAAAAATTCTTTCTTCACCCTGTGGTAAGTTTTTAAAAATCCTGAGTGTCCTCCTAAAGGAGAAGTGTGCAATTCCGGAAGAATCTTTTGTTTTAGTTGGGAATTCTTACAAAGATATAAGCGATCTTTGTACCATAAGGAATCATTTTTCCAACTAAATGTATCAGATGTACTAGGATCTTGCTGCAACTTTTGAATGAGTGTCCATACATCTTTGTCCTTCTTCCATTCATCTCTTGCTTCATTTATCCAATCTAGTTGGATAATAGAAATGGCACAAAGCAATGCTTCCACCTCTTCATTCTTTCTTGAGAGTGCATCTGCAACAACATTAAGCTTTCTTTTTTTGTAGATTATTTCAAAGTCATAACCCAACATCTTTGTGACCCATTTTTGCTGCTCTTTTGAAGATAGTCTTTGCTCCAAAAAGTGTTTAAGACTATCATGATCATTTTTTACCTTGAAGTGTCTTCCCATTAGGTAAGTTCGCCATTTCTTTAGTGCATGCAGTATTGCTAACATTTCCTTCTCATAAATAGGTTTTGTAAATACTTTCCTTTGATTGGACGACTTTCAAAAGCAATGGGTCTTCCTTCTTGCATTAAAACCGCACCAATTCCATTTCCTGAGGCATCACATTCCACAATAAAGGTTTTAGTGAAGTCTGGCGTAGCTAAGACCGGTGCTAGGCACATTGCCTCTTTAAGACGTTCAAAGGCCTTAGTTGCTTCAGGAGTCCATGAAAATGCATCTTTCTTCAATAATGTTGTTAGAGGTGCAGCTATTCTCCCATAATTCTTAACAAACTTGCGATAATACCCTGTTAACCCGAGAAATCCTCGCAACTGCTTTATGGTTGTGGGGACTTTCCATTCCTTAATGGCTTTAATTTTGTTAGGGTCTACCTTAACACCCTCATGAGATACAATATGACCCAGATATTCCACCTCTTGTACTCGAAAGAAACATTTGGATGTTTTTGCATATAATTGTTTCTCCTGCAATAGTTTGAGCACCCTGTCAACATGTTGAACATGATCCTTCCAAGACCTGCTGTAGATTAGTATATCATCAAAAAATACTAGCACAAATTTTCTAAGGAAGGGTTTGAAAATGGATTTCATCAACCCTTGAAATGTAGAAGGTGCATTGGTAAGGCCAAAAGGCATGACCAAAAATTCATAATGACCCTCATGAGTTCGAAATGTTGTTTTTGGAATATCTTCGATCTTCATTCTAATTTGATGATATCCTGAACGAAGATCCAACTTGGTAAAATAAATTGCTCCATGTAATTCATCCAATAATTCATCAATCACAGGAATGGGAAATTTGTCTTTAATGGTGAGCTTATTGAGCTCCCTATAATCCGGACACATTCGCCATGATCCATCCTTCTTGTGTACGAATACTACAGGAGCAGAGAAAGAACTTTGACTGGGTTGAATTATACCCGCCTCTAACATTTCTGCAATCATACGTTCAATTTCGCTCTTTGGAAGTAAGGATATCTATAAGGCCTGATGTTTGGAGGAACACTTCCTGGAATCAAATGAATAGCATGATCATGATCACGAATAGGTGGGAGTCATTTGGGAGTTTCAAACACCTTGGAATGATTGTCCAAGACTTGTTGGAGATCTGCAGAAATAGATGATTTTGATGTCGGAACTTCTAGAGAGCATAATTGTGAAATTACGCCTCATTGTTCTTTCTTTAGAAGCTTTTTCATGACATTAGAGCTTATTATCCTTCCTGGCTTCCCTTCAATACCCCGTAATTCGACTTCCTTTCCTTCTGAAAAAAATTTCAAGAAAAGTTCTTGAAAATTAAAAGCTACCGTCCCCAAAGATTGTAACCATTGTACTCTTAGTACAACATCAGCACCTCCCATAGGAATGGAAAGCATTGGACTAGTCAATACATATTCCCCCATGGTTAGCTTGATATTATGGCATTTTCCAGAGCAATTTATAGTTCCTCCATTTCCAACCATCACTTGACATTCTGGTGCTGGGTATAAGAAACAATTTAATTCCTTGGCTACCTTACAATGAATAAAATTATGGGTGCTACCTGAATCAATCAACACTATTACCTTTTTCTTCTTGATATGTCCTTCTATCTTGAGAGTTTGAGGAGTGGTAATTCCTGCCAGTGCATTACACGATATGGTAGGATTCATTTCTTCCTCTTCTAGGGTTGGTTCCTGGTGTATATCCTCTTCTTGTTCATTTTCTTCTTCCTCTTCACAATCTATGTAAAATAATTTCTTCTTAGCACACTTATGACCTTTAGTGTATTTGCTATCACAAGTGTAGCAAAGCCCTTTTGCTCTTTTTTCTTCCAATTGTTGTGGTGTCAACCTTGTAGGTTGTGGAAATCTAGGTGTAGCAACACTTCCTTCTTTATAGAATTGAGTGGTAGGTTTCCTTGTCACCATAATTTTACATTCAACTTTTCTTGCCAACCTGAATGCCTTCTCCAATGAATCGGGTTCCAAAACGCGAACTTCATGTTGGATGTTATCCTTTAAAGTGCCTATGAAGAGATCAATCCTGTGTTCCTCTGGAATATCAGTTACCCTTATATTCAATTTTTGGAAGTCCTCAATGTGCTGCCCCACTAAACCGTTTTGTTTGAGATTTATCAATTGGCTAAAGAAGGTGTTTCTCTTTGTATCCTCATAATGTGCTATCATTTCCTCCGTAAAAATTGACCAAGTGACAATTTTTCTACGGGAGCAAAGCCATCGATACCATACAAATGTATTTTGTTCTAAATGTAAAGTTGCAATGCGTACCTTTTGTGTGTTTTTCACATTATGGAGATCAAAATATTGCTCCATCTGTAGTATCCATGCTACAGGATCCTTTCCATCAAACTTCCTCATATCCATTTTTGGAATATGGTGGTTCTTCCCGCCAACATTATAGTTTATGAAATCACGATTAACATTTATTTTGTTCTCATCATGAGGTTCTTCTACTATCTTTTCACCATTAGGAAACATTTCTTGTATCAACTTTTTCAAACCTTCGATGTCTACTTTTAGATCATTCTTCATGTTTTCCATGTTGTTTTCCATGTTGTCTTTCATGTCATCCATCTTAGCTTCCATGCCAGCTTCCATGCCATCCATCTTAGCTTCCACGCCTTTCTTCAAACCGTCCATCTTCGCTTCCACGCCTTTCTTCAAAACTTCCATTTCATTTTTTGTTGCTCTTTGCGAGAGTGAAATTTGTTGCACATGCTCTTGTAATTTTGATAGATCATGTTGCAATTCTTCATCTTCATGAGTCATAGTAAAGCCTTCTTAAGGCTTAATGGGTGTTGAATTATTTTTACGGGGCATATTTTAGAACCCAATACTAATATCTATTCTACAATATGCCCTTGGAATCAATTCAAATTGATTCTTCAAACAAGACTTATGCAATTCGGAAAAAAAATACACACCTTTTTCTTGCTTTTGAGGAGCTCGATATTGAAATTGGATTATCTTTGTGATTGCAGCACTTCAATATTTGATTTTCGGTACCAACGTAGCCCTCTGAATTATCTTTCGAATGCCACAGGTCTGACCTGATTTGGATTCTCCAAGACAAAGTTGTGTCCAATCTCCCACAATGACCTAATTATGGACTAGTTCAGTAGAGCGAACTTGTATGACTTTCCACGTGTCACTGTTTTGTCCTTTGTCTCTAAAATTGATAGAAAAGAAACTGCACTCTGTGTACTTGTGACCACTTTTTACGGCACTCCAATCCGATGCCCAGAGAGAGAGTTATTGAAATTTTTCCACGATCACCTCTTTGAGATGAAATTCAGGAGCCTGAAAAAGCACTACCTTCCACAGATCATATCTCCAAAAATATTGCGAACCAAGATCTGAAATTTTTTGAAGAGTTTCCTTAGGATTTCAGCTTCGCACCATAAAAATTTCAGATTCTGAACCTCAGTAGAAAAAAAGTTATAGCGCAAATTCCACGATGACCTGTTTAGGAGCCTGAAAAAAGACCTAACTTCCACAGATCATATCTCCGAAAATATTGCGAACCAAGCTCACAGGGAAATTTTTGACGATGTTCCTCGGGATTTCGACCGCACTCTAAACATTTCAGCTTTTGAAACTTCGTAGAAAAAAAGTTATAGTGAAAATTCCACGATGACCTGTTTGGAGCAGCGAAACCCTAGAATCCAAAGCTCTGATACCAAATGTTGTGTAACCAGCTTCAAAAATAGAAGAAAAGAGATATCAACGCCTTAGAAATAAGCCACTTCAAGGAGGCAACCTCCAATACATTACATAAATGCACAATTCTTGGATGATACAATTTACAAAACCTCCTTTCTATATATAGGAGTCCATGGGGCCATAATGTAATCCTAGTGGGCCACAATGTAATCCTAACCGACCTAACAATAATAATTTAAGGGCACAATAATAACAAAATGGGGGTTACAAGGGTACAATAATAACAATAATGGGGTTACACTAACAACAATAAGGGACAATACTATTAATATAGTTACCTAACAAAAATGATCCAGACGCTTGGGGATGTTATCAATCCCAGTCCTATCGTTGCTCCAGGTAGGAACCATCCTTGTTGGGCAAGGTTGCGTTTCATAACCACAATTTCTTTCCTTTTCATTTAAAAATTGTGTTTCTTTACAAGGAACTGAATTTTCTTGTCCTCTACATAAAGATAAAATGGTGTGTGATTTGAAATTATTTATTTGTTTTTAGGGAAACTTGATGCAAACTTTCCAGAACAATTTTTACAAAACTTCCATTTTACAGGGTTTTGCCAGGGTAATTAGGACCTGGATGATTTTTTTTTAGTTAGAGGTGTCAATCTGCCGAAGAACCTCCAAATTGGGCAAGGTTTTCCCAAATAAATTACGACCGAGAGATGTTTAATTCTTAGTTAGAGGTGCTTTGAGCCAGCTATCTATTGTTTTAAATTATTAAATTCTTTGTGTTTTAATCAAGGTTTATAAATATTTCAAGCCAGAGAGTAATTCCTCTACTTATTTACAATATGATATTAAATAAATAACATGTATCGCATCATTACCATATGATACTTTGTTCCCTACATTGCTTGTTCCATAGGCAACATGATCTCCATAGCTGCTCCTAGGGCTAATGCAAAATCTAGTAATAATGTTTATAAAAGTAGTGTTTCCATACACTACAACACAAAGGGGGGTTTTAAGACAATATTTAAGACAATTTTGGGTAAATTGTCTTAACTTGAGACAAAATAAAACTTGTGTATTGTTTTAAATATTGTCTTTAAGCGGGTGTCTCAAATTATATTGTATTAAAATATTGTCTTTATAAAGACAATATATAACACAAGAATTTTTGTCTTTCCATAGACATTTTTTTTTTGTCTCTCCACAAAAAATTTCAATTTTGTCTCTCTAAAGACAATAGTTTTGATTAAAGACATATTGTTTTTAAAGAGACAATGTCTTTGATCCTAACTATTGTCTCTCTAAAGACAATAGAAAATTACATTCAAATATAATAGAACAACACTTTTGTCTCTTTAGAGACAATATAAAATAATGAATCTAGAAAAATATCTCATCACTAAAATAAACCAATATTAAAAGTATTTTATTAAAAATAAACTACAATATCATTGATTAATTCATATTAGGACACAGTGGAAACAAACCACCGACCCCCTGCTTATAAAGCAGGTGCTCTTCCATTGAGCTAGCACCCTTTAAAGAATTATGTGAGAGTTATGGTAGTCCTTGAAATTGCATATATAGGCATTGATTTTAAAAAAATGCTCGAGACATAGTGTCATAATATTGTAAAATCTAAAATCATGCAACCCCTATTTTTAACTTGATAAAAATAACACAATGGAGTTAGCTTAATTTCACACCCATGTAGCATGAATCACACAACAATCTAATAATACACAATAATTTACAAACTATTTAATCTAGTCATACAAAAAAAGGTGGCTAGAATTATCACAAGCCTTTAATATATTGCCACAACTATTGAATGGTTTATGTTTAACATGTTTCCACTCTTCATATATTCCAACAATATCACTTTTTTCAAGGAATTTTTTACATCAACTAAAGATAAGGTACAAATAAATTTGCATATCCATCCTCCTATCTATCCCTAAAAATTTTGCAGCAAGTTAGATAATCCAACACAGTTATCATTACCTATTAGTAACAATAAAACATGAGAGTCAACAATATCCTTATATATAACTTTCCCACTAGAAGAGAAGGTTAGTGCACAGCCAACATCTTCTTTGCCATTCAATGTAGCCAATGCTAATATCCTGCTATGCAATTACACTTCCAAAGAAGTCACACATAGATTTGAAAGATCGATTTAATCCTATTGCATGGCAGTCAAAAGAGTATGGTATATTTTGTTTTACCACATATCCAAATTACACCCAGAAACCACAAGTTTGAAGTCCTAATTAAAAAAAAAAAAGTGATCAAGTTGCATTGAATTCATCTTTAGGAGTTGTAGCAAGGTCCAAATCACAACAATTTGGGGTAAATTTGGGGCTTCTTCGCCCAAAAGTCTCTTTGCTGGAACTTGATGAGAAAATCGAAGAAGCTCCTTCTTGGGAACCAAGTTAAATGCTTGCTTCCTCTGATACATAGACTTGAAACCATCAATCCTAAAAAGAGGAACCACACTCATTCCAACCTCTTCCACAAGTCATTTGCAATTTCTAACATTTCATACTTACATTTAACTTCTAGAGGAGTGTCTTTGTTCCAAGCAGAATTCCACTCTCTGTATAGGGCCCAAACATCACCCTTTTGGTTAAATATTTTGATAGTTCCTTTAAGACTTTTCTCCCATCAAAAATATGAGGACAAATATTTATCACGTTGTTCTTGGCAGATTTTCCATGCTTAAAATTCCCATAGCCATGGTAAAAGACATCATCCAACCAATTAGTGACAGTGTTCTCTTCGTTGGTGACGGCCTCAAGCAAAACAATCTTCATTTTGAACTTGCTTCATGAAATAAATTTCTTAATATGAGCATAAAATAGCAGCATTCCATCGTCATCATCATATATAGCCCAAACCTGATCTGGTTCAAAATGATTCTCAGCTCAATCCTTGTTAAAGTCATGAAAAATTAGCATCATGTACATTAATATCCTGAGCTGATTCTTTTTCATCGGTATTTCGAATATCATATTTCAATGATTTCTTGCTTGTGGAACTTGCATCCATTGTTATTTAAATAGTAATAATTTCTTTGTATCTATGTGTTGTAGGAAAAGATCAACAACATTTATGGGAATATGAAGACATCTAGCATCTAGTATATAATTTCCAATCAATTTGTTGCTCTAACCTTTCCATCTAAACAGTGAAAAATGAAAGATGCTTCTCCAATTTTTAACTAAGAAAAGTTTGTTGAACCTGAAATGCGGTCAGAATATGGTAAGAAATCCATATTGTCTGAAATTTTCTTCCTTTGAAAGCTTCTTGTTCAAAAATCCAACTACAGCCTCATGTACTCAAACTAGCATCTTATTAGGTGGAACAACAAAAGTTATGGTTTGGGAGAGTTATATACAGAAGAAAAGGCAAGTTGAGGATGAGAGTTATGAGACCCTTGATTTGCTTTAATAAGAAAAAAACATATGTTCTCTGTTATTTTTAATTTATGTGTTTCACTAAGAGCCCCATGGTAGATTTTATTAAGACGTCATTTGGAAACGACCCATGTGGATGTCATTAATGGTTTTTTAAGCTTGGTAATGTGACTTAAAGGGATCCTCCTCCTAGATGTCTTGATTCCAGCATTATCAAGAAGATTTTGTAAGCATTGTCGATATTTTCCCTAATCTCAATGGATGGTATTATGTGGCTATGTTTCATGGACATTCCCAACATCAACATGCTAGGTAGGTCTACCCTAAATTATTCAGTAAGCATATTTCAAAGAGTGGATTTCACATTTGGAGGGATCTATGGGGTCACAACACTATCTTGGTTGGATTGGAGAATATTTAATAAGCCCCATACTCACCAACTCAATACAAGAATGGGTTTTCAAAATGATACCAGAAATTTCAAGGTCCATTTATAAGCATTGGAGATGTACTCATTCAGTTTTACACGTGTACATGTTCCCAATCCTCCCAAGACTTGGGTGCCCCAAAGGGAATTTTTTACCCACATTCTCTTTTGGGAAAGATGCAAGGGGGGAAAACATGGAACATCCCCCTCAAAAAAGTAGATGCCCACATTCTCCCTTTTGACCAAAGTCATTGTTTTGAGGAAAAAAAGACCAAAGAAAAGTAGACTAAAAAATCAAATGAGTGTAAACCTATTGCATTGTTATATGAGGATGGGCCTTAAGCACAAATCGAGTTGGTTGGTGCTCCATTGATGAGTATTCTCTAGAATGGAAATATTTTTTTCTTCAAATAGTGGCATTCCCTGTTATATGGAAAATCATATAACGGGGTTTGCTCATCTATAGCCTTAGGCATTTTAGATGTCGATCCTATGGAGAATTCAACATGTTCTAATTTGGCTACACATTAATTGAGCAGTATTATCATACTTCAAATGCAAAAGATATGTGGAAGGTGTGAAGACTATCCAAATCAACAATATGCGGGAGGAAATTTTATTACTCTCCTTGATGTCTCCTACAACAAAACTCTCGCCAAAGCATTGGTCAAGATCCTAGGTTGTTGGTTGCCATGATAATTAGAAAGGAGTAAATTGCAATGCTTAAAGGAAGATTAATTCCATATGATCTTATAACTGAATTGGCTTAGGTGACTAGCCAAATTTCTCTTTTTTTCTGAAAATTGATTTTCAAAAGGCTTGTGATAGGATTGAATGGAAATTGATACTTAACATGTGGCATGGCTCATTCTATCAGATATTAGTGGAAATTGTTTTTTTGTGAACCTCAAGAAGAATAAGTCTAAATGTCATACTTTCAAACCCTATTCTTCTACAACAACATTTATAAAACCTAGGGAGATCATACAATATTTAGGAATGCCCTTTGATATTAAGCTCTTTATTACTAGCCAATCCAAGAGGATAATGGTCAAGTTAAAAATAAAATTTCAAGCATGGATTAATCTTGATCTTTCGCTTTCCAGGAAGGTTACAATTGTTGATCAGATTCTCATACCAAGGCACATTTATTACTCTTGTCTCTTCTCCTCTCAACTATGGTTGTTGGTAAAAGGTTGGCCGAGAAAGGACTTCTATATTGGATTTCTTTGTAGGAAAATGAACACCAACAATGGAATACTTGGAATGATCTTAACCAAGCTCAAGAGTCAAAATTCCTTCCTAAGCTACCTTTCTTTATGATAGAACTCCATGAGTTATGTGACGTCCTATCTAGAGGAATTGGAAGTGGAGTAGTGGGAAGGAGTTTTATGACCTTCAAAGTTGCTCCATGCTTCAACAAAAGAGGGGGGTGAAGGATATTGAAGCACGAAGACCAAAGAGGTGTCAATCTATTTGGAAATATCAGTATTTTCTAAATAAAAATGTGTTGTGGTGGGTCTAACAAGGCTTGGTTTTTGAGACTATGCTCACAAAGTTGATGAACAAATGATGCATGCACACTTTCTGGTAGGAATTAAATGGTATAGCATGTCTTTTGGAGGTGTCAATCTATTTGGAAATCTAAATTTTTTTCAAGAACAAGATGTTGGGGTGACTCGAACAAGGCTTGGTTGTCAAGACTAGACTTCACAGAGTTGGTGTTATGAATTACGCATGCATGCTTTCTAGTACGAATGAAAAAATTGAGCGTATATTTTGGAGGTGCATGTCCACCAAGACATTTTAGGAATTGTCTTAGGCTGAATTTAACTAAAATTTTTACTTTCCACTTGGTTGGAAAGGTCCTCTCACACTTGGATGATTAGGGATAGCTAAAAATTTGTATGGCATGTGATTTGGTCATCCACTATTGGATATCTATGGAAATACAATTGTAATGCTACTTTCAATAAGGAAGCAAATTTTGTAGCTGATTGTACAAGCAATTATAATCCAAATGAAAATCATCAATCATGAGTAATTTTCTTGCATAGGAAACGTGTCCCAATAACCAACACAATCAAATATATACCATGTGGCATTAATACCAATAAATAGCAACCAAAAAATGGCTAACCATTTCTTCAAGGATGGAATTTCCTTAGACGATTTTTACACAATATTCCATAATTATTTGTATTAACTGAAATATAGAACCACGTCTAATTTTTAGAATGCATTCCATTACTTGTCATTGTTAATTGAATTGAGATATGGCATTATTCATGCTTGACTGCTTAGATTCAACACCAGCTATTTTACCAACTGAATTTTGCACTCCTAAAGAAGCCCTTTTGTTAGTAGCCAAAGAAAGGGCCGTGGAATAGTGCAGTTTTTCCTTACAGTTCCAATGGCGATGTGAAGCAAGTGATTGGATTTCAACACTCTCTTCCTGATCGAGTGATCATGTCCTAAGTGAAGAAAATGCTCAAAATTGGAACTACTCAGAATTGGTTGAAACTAGAACGAATGGATAGGCCTCGTCGATACAATCCTGATGCCATGAACGAAACTCAAATCTGACATTGTATGTGAAAGTTATTCAAGTTTGAAAATTCACAATTTCATGCAAAAGACCAGTTTGACCAGGGTTGACTTTGATTAAAAAAATATTAAAAAAAGAATATTCCACAGAATATTTTAGGAATATTCCACAAAATATTCCATGGAATATTCCTTCAGCAACTAATCACAGCTCGACACTTGTTATGTGCGGATTGGAGGATTTGTATGATTGTCTATTTTTGGGCCAATCAGCATCTGCCATGTGGCAGGCGCGAAGGCCGCCACGTAGCCCCAGGATTGAAAATTTTATTGTGGAAAAATTTTTTGGAGTTGGATTCGACCTCAGGTCGGGTGGTCGCTAGCCCACAGGCCCGACCGGCCCCCTCACACTTTGGTTCTTAATATACCAAGGTCTCAATGCATATTTAAACTTTATCAAGGTTATGGTTGGGGCGGAAACGCGGCCAGCCCCTAAGGGTCAGCCCCCTATGCACAGGACCACGGGCCCGGAACCCTGGCCATAGACCTCAACCACTGGCGGTTACAGTTATGCGGATGTGTTCACATGTTTTTCGGTGACGGGAGTTACGTATAAGTTTAATGCCATGGTTTTCAAACCGTTGGCTCAAACGGTTAAGTCGGCAGGTTGGGCGATGGTCCATGTGACCCCGCCCACCTAATAATAAATGTTAACCCCTAATGGTTCTGACAGATTGGGTGGAGTCCACCTTTTTACGCACCAGTGCCATAGTTAGCGGAGCTAACTGCAGTTACTCCAAAATTAGTGGAGTTTATTTAGGCCAGATTGGACAAAACTTCTGTTGGTCATAACTTTCAAATTATTGAACCTTTTGGAGCGAAATTGTTTTTGATTTCGGGTATTCTCAGCATTATGGAGCCATTGGAATAGGTTGTAGAGCCATCAGAAGTGTCTTTCAGCCATTTTTACTTCAGAGAAGCTTGGGGAGCCATCAAGGCCTTGAGGGAAATGAAGTTGCATTGGACTACACTTCATTGTTTTAGGTGAAATCAGAGTCATTCTTAGCTTATTTTTGTGTTCTAAATTCATTTTCACAGCTGGTTTGGTCTGTTTAGGATTTTTTCTCACTGTATTACCAATTTGAGCATCATAACATATCAAGGACATGCCCATTGGGAGCCTTGGACCCGACAGATGTAGCCCAAAAGGGGTGAACTGCCTCATCATGTTGTTGTGTGTTTATGGTGAAGTTATTTTGTTGTGTTATTCAGATTAAATTTGTTAAACAATAAATTAAAACAACACTCCCTCACACTAAAATTCATAAACAGTGATAAAAAACACTTTGTTTCACTTGCAATACTATCCAAACACTTTGCACACTTAATTTAATGGAAATGAATACTTTGAACAGCAAAACAAATATTTTCATTTTCAGATCATTTGTATCAGAGCTCAGGATTAGAGCCTTAGAAGCTAGAGTTTTTATTCAGCATTTGTTTTGTGCAAATATTAAGTCATTTGTTTGCAAGTTTTGATGCTTACTAGGCTAAAACTCAAGAGAGGTGAAGGAAACTTGGTTAGTGCACAAACTAATCCACAACCAAGAAGGGTCAAAGAACCACCTCCAAGAGCCCTAGAAGTAGCTACAAGCATGTCTTCAAGAGAAGGAGAAGCTCCTAAAGAGATGGATCCCCGGGAAGAAGATCGGGTATTCCCGAAAGCTTTCTTGGATATGACTGAAATGGTAAGGATCATCTATCAAGAAAGAAATGATAAGATTGCTGGAGAAGGGTCTAAAAACCAAAAAGAAGGAGAGGGTTCGTCAAGAGGAAAGAAGAGTAATGATCAGTCTAAGAAAGGACATGGAGGAAATGGTGATCCACCATCTCCATCTTCATCCTCTTCCTCGACATCGTCTTCCTTGACTTCGGTAAATTAGTCACATAACTCGAAAACCACTGGTAAAAATATTTTTTTAAAGCTTGATGTCAAATTTGAATTTCCCATGTTTAACGATGAAGTCAATGCAGAGAAACTAGACAATTGGATTAGACAATTGGAAGTTTATTTAAGGATTCAAAACCTTCATGATGACGACACCAAGATACAACTAGCCTCGCTAAGAATGGATGGAGTAGCATTGGTATGGTGGGAAGCCAAGACCAAGGATGAAATCAAGAAACATGGTCATATTACTTTATCATGCACTAAATTCATTACTGCAATCAAGAAGCAATTTTATCCTTTATCTCATCTACAAAAGGCTATAATGAATTGGCAAAACTTTAGACAACTTAAGGGACATAATGTGCAATACTATACCTAGGAATTTAGGAGAAGAGCACTCTTATTAGGGGTAGACTTACAAAGTTAAGATACTTTGCTGAAATATATAGGAGGTTTTCACAGTTATCTTAAACATATTATCCTTATGTTTAATCCTACTAGTCTAGACGAAGTGTGTGTACAAGTTACGCATTTAGAGGCTAGAGGGAAAAACACTTTTGATGAGGGTAGAAACAAGCCATTCAAAGGGAAGAACAAAGATAAAACCTTTAAGGGAAAAGGTAAAAAGAATGCATCTATCAAACAAGAGGGTGAAAAAGTCATTTGTAAATATTGCTCAAGAGAGGGCCATGAAGAGAAAAATTGTTGGAAATTACATCCTAAAAAAAGAAATCAGTTTAACAAAAACAAGGGAAAGAATAAAACTACAGCCACTACAACTACACCTCAAGATTTAGGTGATGATTCAGGGGATGAAACCAAAATTGCAGCCATGGGTTTGAAAATTATGAAGGGAAAGGAAACTGAAACTAAAGCAAGCACTAGTACTTCAAACTGTCATGTACAAGCTCCTAATGAGGAAGAAAGAATTGAATTGTTCCATGTGAGGGTAGTCTCAAAACATAATAAAATTGACACACTGTTTGACAGTGGGTCACAAGAAAATATCATATCAAAAGACTTGGTGAAACAGCTAAAACTTGAGACCATTCCACATCCAAAGCCTTATCCACTTGGGTGGATATGCAAGGATGCAAACTTACAAGTCTCAAGAAAGTGCATATTGCGATTCGCCATAACTACACACTTTATTGACACAGTTGAACTTGATGCGGTGCCGCTTGATATATCAGGAATTTTTTCGAGAAGTCCTTACTTATTTGACAGGAAAGAGATCTTCCATCACCATGAAAATAAATATCATCTCTTTAAATATGGCAAGGAGTTCATTGTCAGAGTACATCGCAAGAAGACAAATATAGCAATGGTAAATGCGGGACAGGTAAAAAGGCTAGTAAATTCTAGTAAGAGTTTTGTACTTCTTATGGTTAAGCCCAAGGTTGATAGGAATCATGAGTCATTTGAAAATTGTGATTCCAAGCTTAAATCAGATTTATATGATGTAGTTTATGCACATCATGAGATGTTTCAGGAACCGACAGGTTTACATCCTAAAAGGGAGATTCAACATGAAATCCATTTACATCAAGATTTTCCTCTTCTTAACATCGGCATGTACCGCTTGTCTATCACGGAGAATGCTGAAATTAAGAGGCAAATTAAAGACTATTTGGACAAAGGATTCATAATACCAAGCACTTCGCCATGTGGGTCACCGATAGTGTCGATTCCAAAGAAAGATGGAACTTGGCGCATGTGTGTGGACTTCAGGGCATTGAACAAAATAACGGTAAAGAATCGTTACCCACTTCCAAGGATAGATGATTTGTTGGATCAGCTGAAAGATGCTAAATATTTCACTAAGTTAGACTTACGTAGTGGTTATCATCAAGTTAGAATTGCAAAAAGTGACATTTGGAAGACAGCATTTAAAACCAAACAGGGACTCTTTGAGCGGCTTGTTATGCCATTTGATTTATGCAATGCACCTTAAACTTTCATGCGGGTAATGGATGATGTCTTACGTCCTTTTCTTGATGATTTCGTTATTTTATACTTAGATGACATCTTAATTTTCAGCAAGACTAGAGAAGAGCATGTCATGCATGTTAAGAAATTACTTGATGTTTTGAAGAAAAATCAGTTATTTCTTAAAATGTCAAAGTGTGAATTTGAAAAGACTTCTTTGGTTTATTTGGGACACAGAGTAGGAGGAGGCGCTTTGAGAATTGATCCTTCCAAAGTAGATGCCATGGTGAATTGGCCTACTCCCAAATCCATTACAGAGGTAAGAAGTTTTTTGGGTGCAGCTCAGTATTGGAGGAAGTTTATTTCTAACTTCTCTGCCATAGCAGCTCCTATACATGCAGTGACTACTGTGAAGCGTGCTTTCCAATGGGGAGGTAAGAAACATAAATCTTTTGAGTCTTTGAAAGAGAAGATAAGTTCAGCTCCAGTCCTTGCATTATTGGACTTGATACAACCATTCGAGATTCAGACATATGGTAGTGATTACGCCATGGGTGCAGTTCTCTTACAACATGGTAAGCCTGTTGCATTTCATTCTGAAACATTTAATGGTGCTGTTGTGAATTATCCTACATATGATAAAGAGTTGTATGCGTTGGTACAAAGTGTCAAAAAATGGAAACACTATTTGATGGGCAAAGAAACAATTGTTCATACCGACCATCATCCTTTACAGTACTTGCAATCACAAAGTAAATTGCAGCAGTCACGACATTTCAGATGGATGGGCTTCCTACAACAATTTCACTTGGTAATAAGGTACAAGAAAGGTATTTACAATAAGGTTGCTGATATTCTTTCAAGGCCTATTATTGGTGCTAGTACGTTTCTTAAGAATGATTCTATTGTACATGAGAGCTACATAGAACAATATGCATCAGATGTTGATTTTAAGGATGTGTATGCTAACTTGAGTGAATGGAATCATGTTGAGGAGAATGATTATCATTTGCATAATAATTTGTTGTTTCATATGGGAAAGTTATGTATACCAGAGGGGTAGAGACTAAGCATCATGAGAGAAGCTCATTCTTCTCTCATAGCTGGACATTTTGAGGTAAGAAAAACGGTGGCACATTTACAGAGGTATTGTTATTGACCTCGCATTGTAGATAGTGTTTCACGTTTCATTAGAGGTTGTTCATTATGTGCTACAAGAAAGCCTAGAAATAGGAAGCTTGGTTTATATACGACATTTTCGGTACCTTCTAGACCATGGGAAAGTGTTTCTATGGATTTTGTTGGAAGGCTACCATTATCTAGAAAGCAGCATGATTATCTTTATGTAGTAATTGATTGTTTCAGTAAGATGTGTATTCTTATGCCATGTAAGAAAACTATAACTGCTGATTTGTATTTTCAAAATGTATGGGTTCATTATGGCTTGCCTACTTCTATTGTTAGTGACAGGGATTCCAGATTTATGGGGAATTTTTGGTCCAATTTATGGAAGATGATGGACACCAAGTTGAAGAAGAGTATTGCTTTCCATCCACAAATAGATGGCCAAACAGAGGTAGTGAACAGAACCATTGTACATATTTTGAGAGGTTATTGTAGCAAGCATCCCAAGCTTTGGGATGAGCATTTTCATTACATTCAGCATGCTTACAACTGGGCCAAGCACTCTTCTACAAATACTTCACCTTTTGAAGCTTGTTTTGGGTATTTGCCTAAGTCACCTTTAGATTTTATTCTTGATAAGGATGTGGCCATTGATGGTCATAGTGACATTGAAAAAGCTCGCATGTTCATTGAAATAATTCAGCTCATACATCAGCAAGTTCAATAACAGCTTGAAAAAAGTCAAGGCAATTACAAGGAGAGGCATGATAAGCACCAAATTGATCATAAGTTTCAAGAAGGGGATGAGGTATGGTTGCATATTAGTAAGGAAAGAATGCAAGGAGAAGGTAAAAACTTGAAGCCTATTCATTATGGTCCATTCAAGATCCTTAAAAAAGTTGGAAATAATGCTTTTCAATTAGATTTGCCTTCATACATGCAAATGTATTCCGTTGTGAATTGGGAAAATTTATGTTTGTATGAACCTCCTTTAATTGTTGATTATGAAAGTGACATTCAGTTGTCATCCATAGAGGATTTCTTGCCAGAATTTTTGGATGAGTTGAAAGAGGATGCAATCCTTGACAGAAGGACACGCACTTCAAGGAGGGGAAATGTTGATTATGTTTGGGTTGGTCTTAAAGGCAGCAAACCAAGTAAGGAAAAGTGGATTGAGGTGGAAAAGGTTGAGGGACCTATACCCTCATCTTCTTAACAGGTAATTGAAGGCTTTTGGGGTCCAAAAGCTTCCCAATGGGGAGGTGTGATCACGTGATCATGTCCTAAGTGAAGAAAATTCTCAAAATTAGAACTACTCAGAATTGGTTGAAACTAGAACGACTAGATAGGCCTCGTCGATATGATCCTGATGCCACAAATGGCACTCAAATCCGACACTGTATGTGAAAGTTATTCAAGTTTGAAAATTCACAATTTCATGCAAAAGACCAGTTTGACCAGGGTTGACTTTGATTAAAAAAAATATTAAAAAATAATATTCCAAAGAAAATTCTGGGAATATTCCATAGAATATTCCATGGAATATTCCTTTAGCAACTAATCACAGCTCGACACTTGTCATGTGCAGATTGGAGGATTTGTATGATTGTGTGTTTTTGGGCCACTCAGAATCTGCCATGTGCCAGGCTCGGAGGCCACCACCTGGCCCCAGGACTAAACATTTTACTATGGAAAAAATTTTCGGAGTTGTCAAGATTTGACCCCGAGTCGGGTGGCCACCAGCCCACAAGCCCAACCGGCCTGCCCGCACTTTGGTTCTTAATATACCAAGGCCTCAATGCATATTTAAACTTTATCAAGGTTATGGTTAGGGTGGAAAGGGGGCCAGCCCCCTATGCACGGGACCACGGGCCTGAAATCCTGGACATAGACCTCAACCACCGGCGGTTACAGTTATGCAGATGTGTTCACATGTTTTCGGGCGGCGGGAGCTATGTATAAGTTTAATGCCACGGTTTTCAAACCGTTGACTCAAACAGTTAAGTCGGCGGGTTGGGTGGTGGTCCATGTGACCCCGCCCACCTAACATTCCAACAGATTGGGTGGAATCCGCCTTTTTAGGTGCCAGTGCCATAGTTAGCGGAGCTAACTGCAGTTACTCCAAAATTAGTGGAGTTTCTTTAGGCCAGATTGGACAAAACTTCTATTGGTCATAACTTTCACATTACTGAACCTTTTGGAGCGAAATTATTTTTGATTTCGGGTATTCTCAGCATTTGGAGCCATTGGAATAGGTTGCAGAGCCATCAGAAGTGTCTTTCAGCCATTTTTACTTTAGAGAATCTTGGGGAGCCATCAGGGCCTTGAGGGAAATGGAGATGCATTGGACTACACTTCATTGTTTTAGGTGAAATCAGAGTCATTCTTAGCTTCTTTCTGTGTTCTAAATTCATTTTCATAGCTGGTTTGGTATATTTAGGCATTTTTCTCACTGTATTACCAACTTGAGCATCATAATATATCAAGGACATACCCATTGGGAGCCTTGGACCCGACAAATGTAGCCCAAGAGGGGTGAAATTCCTCATCATGTTATTGTGTGCTTATGGTGAAGTTATTTTGTTGTGTTATTTAGATTAAATTTGTTAAACAGTAAATTAAAACAACACTCCCTCACACCAAAATTCATAAGCAATTATCAAAAACACTTTGTTTCACTTGCAAGACTATCCAAACACTTTGCACACTTAATTTAATGGAAATGAATACTTTGAACAACAAAACAAATACTTTCATTTTCAAATCACTTCCTATGCTCCATTTCCTTTCTTTGAAATTAGAAATGTACCCTTGCTTCTTTTTGTTGTACTCTTTGTTCTTGGATATGTACCCTAATTCTGCACTCTTGAGTTTATGATCAGAGGAAATGGATTTCCACTACTCATGCCATTTTTGGGTGGCTTAGGTTTCTTGAAATGATGGTTAGGTGAGATTTTGTTTTTTGCAATAAAGGAGTGGAACACAGATTCAATGTCATTGTAACTTTCATGAGCCTAACAGTTGGTAAGAGAATGTAAAGTAGTGAACATATATAGACTATATAGTATAAGAACACAAAAATTACCTTGTTGGCAATTCAATTCTCTTCATCTTCCGGGTTGGATTCATACTTCCCTTCAACTATCACTTCATACTTCTCCTTCTTATCCTATGATTCCTCATTGTTTTTGTTGTTGGCTTCACTCGTTGGTGTTTCTTTAACAAATTTTCTCTTTGTAGTCCTGTCAGATTCAAACTCTTCCATCATATCCACTTTTGTAATGTTCGTTCCTATACTTGCATCATAAACCAAATTTTCCTTTCCAAGCTTCCCTAAGTTAGAAGAGAGTTGAGAGGTTGAATCATCAGATAAGGAGTTATTTTCATGATAGTAATTCCCATACCTAACCATTTCATTTTCCATTTTGTGACCTGCACCTTCTCCATTCAAAATGCTCTTAGAAAATTCTTCAGTGCTTACAACTGCTTGAATAGATCCTAGCTCAATCATCCTTGGAGAAATCAATTCACAAATTCAATTCATTTGTCTAAGAGCTTCCCACAACATACAAGGCCACACAATCAATTCCATAATTCGTTCAACGTCTGCCAAAATTTTCGTAGTAAAGGATTTGAAGATAAGTTACCACACATTGAATAATATCATTTTTGGCAATTGAACAACAAAAATATGCACAATGTTTCATTGAAGTTTTTCACAATGATACAACAATTAGAAAAACATTGAACAATCAACTTGATCATTGGCATTGAAAATTGAAATTGAAATTAATATTCCTTGAATATCATGTCTTAAAAATTTAAGCAAGTGGCAATTACATATGTCATACTACTTTCAAAATGGACTAATGCCTTTCAATCACTAAATACAGTAGTCCATTGCACTTCAATATCTATTGTTGTACACAAAATTTTCAGCAAGAAAAGAGCATTGAAATCCCTTAGCTTGTTCTCTCCTTCCCAGTAAATCAAAAGATATTTTCTGATTTGAGTGCATGAAGGTGTTAGGTAAGTGAAGGATTATAGTTTTGTGGGAGGGTTTTATCCTTGAATTTTTGGGCCTTTTTAAAATTAAAACATTTTTTTTTGGGGAGTGAATGATGCAACCTCGGGGTACTCAAACACACCTGAAAGCAATATTTGGGTACATGTTTTGGTCTTCCATCCCTACTCACCTGAAAGCAAGGTTTGGGTACTTGTTTTTTGTCTTCCATCCCCACTCACCTGTTTCTTAAATTGAGGAATAATCAATAGGTACTCACATACAAAATATTTAGAGACATCATTGGCAAGTTATTTAGTTTTCCTATGCCATAGATTCATAAAGATTCAAAACATACTTAAAATTGGAAAGCCTGGTTTCCCACCATTTTGGAACAAGGAAGGCCTCTTGAAAGCTTCTAGATCTTTTATTCAGTAGCAACAAATTACAATTAAGTAAATATCAGTATAAATTTCTTCAGGTCCACTGTCCAAGAAATGTAAACAAGGACAATCCCACTAATCACATACAGCTTCCAACAAGAGTCAAGAACCTAAACAATTGGGAATGACATTGCAAGATAACCACACCTGAGGAAAAAATATTTGCAAAATGCTAGGTGAGAGCCATTCAAATTGTGGAAATTTCTGGTTGGACAGTAAACTTTAAAATAAACTACTCATAACGAATTTGACTTGTGAAATTCCATGGACTTTTGAGTATACAGTTGTTAGCTTCTTAATTCTCAAGAGAAATCAGAAATGTTGGCATGAAGTATCACATTCTGCCAAGTAAAGGGGATAATTGTGGATGCAATTCCTATTGGATGCAAGGGAATTGTACATATCCATTATTTATGGAATGAGAAGTATGAATAATAACAACAAACATTTGAAGAATACCAGACCTTTCATTTTATTGAAAGGCTTGGTATTCTTCAATTAAGAAATATATGATAAAAATCCATCAAATTATTATTCATAATATAGCCTGAAATATTTTTTGGTGGTTGAATGACATGGGATTTAGATGCCACTGGGAGATGTAAAACACTTGAAAACAAATGAGCCTGCATTCCAATGCTACACACCAACTTAATTAATTATTGGACAAGATATACAATATGGATTGTCTTAATGTACTTATGGTATTACAAACTCGAGAAAGCACTCATTGAAATTAGATATCTCAAAGAATACTATTGATTCCCAAACAAAGGTTGGGGTACATCCAAATCAATTAATTTGGGATCACGTGTATGCATCTTTATGACCTGATGACCTGCACAAGAGAAGGAGAATCTCCTATGAGGAAAAAAGAAGTGGCATAATTTTTTGCAAGATAATTCTATCCCTTAGTTGGATAAAAGAACTATGGCTCATCCCTACAGCTTAGAACTTGGAGGTGACATGTGAAAGCTAATTAACATAAAAATAACACTCTATTTATTTTCTGTTTCTAAAGTTTTCATGAGAATTTATTCTCCTTGCAAAGCAACTGCACCTGCTACGGGAAAAACCACAGCACCATAGGTACTTCCAAAGCTTGATAAATCCCTAAACAGAAGGGGTTAGAAATTCTAAAAGCTTTTCCTTTAAGAAACATATGTGATACCATCCTAAGCTTACTTTATAATGTACCATATATGGAAGGGATTGGTAATATCATCTGGCTAAAAAAGTTCATGTAGTTGAAACATGACATCTAGTAGGAAGAGCCCTTTAAATCACATTACCAAGCCTAATAAACCATTAATGCCATCCACATGGGTCGTTTCCAAATTATGTCTTAATAAAATCTACCATGGGGCTTACAGAATGTTTAAATGCATTTGAAATAAGACAAACTGCAGCTTACAAAATGTTTGAGACAATTAATAGGAAGTCAGAGATTGATATCTATCATACAAATGGCTTGGTATTCAAGGATATTGATGGTGATATTGAATTTAATATGTATACTTCAGGTATTCAACACAACCTGGTGTTGAAATATTTTCTAGATTCTCACTGCGAATACCCAGAGGCACCACTGCAACTTTAGATGGAGAGAGTGTAAGTGGAAACTCCATAGTGATAAGTGTCATAGAGAGATTTTATGATCCACAAGTTGGTGAATTGCTTATAGAAAGTTTCAATATCAAGCATTTTCAACTTCAATGGATAAGATAAAAAAACTATAATTGTAAGCCAGGAGCATGTCCTCTTTGCATGCACTATTAAAGAGAATATTGAGTATAGTAAAGATGGAGTTATGCTAGAGGAAATACATGTTTTTTTCGAGCTTGCTAATGTAGAAAACATTATAATAAAGAAGCCACAAGTTTTTTTTTGTTTATATAGTTCTTGATTATTTCTAGCTTTCCTCATTGTGTAATATGCATTTCTTCGTAGAGAGATATTGCACATGTTGAAAATTATAGTTTTTATTTCAAGGGTTTTGATACAGTGGTAGGGGAGCATGGCACCCAATTATCTAGAGGCCAAAAACAAAAGATTGTAATTGTAAGGGATATTTTAAAAGATCCTTGAATTCTTATCCTTTATGAAGATACTAGTTGTAATATTCCCAAAATTTAGACCTCATCTAAATGGGATATTATAGTTGATTTTATCTTTAGATAAATGAATAAATGGGTAGGGAGGCCCATTGACAAGAAGAATAACATTCCTCATGTGAAAATAGGAAGAATAAGCAGCTAAAAGGAGCACATATAGGTGTGAACAAGGAAGATAACATGTTGATTCAGTCATCTTTGACCAAGTCAACACATGCTCTCTAGATACATTGCATCTCCTTGATGAACTGCATAGACTTGGTGGAGGACAACTTGCATGAGCTTGGAGGTAAATGTGGATGGGACCCAATGAGAAGAGGTTCACTTGCTATATATGGAGAGGATGGAAGTCTTTTCCATTCATGTTATGTTATATTATTATTTGGTTTGTTTAGACTTTTGGCTTCCTCTTGCTATTTAGCAGGGTTGCAATGTTGTTGAGCACCGGGTGTTCTCGAGCGAGAATCCCACCTCTTCCCTTGAGAGGTATCTTGGGAGAGGATTGTACTGATTTTTTCCACATCCAGGCTTGAGGCCAAGTAGCAATCTTCAGTCACAATGTTATTTCTGTAGTAGTGTAGTGTTGTGTTGCAGGGTGTTGCAGTGGAAGATTGATTATTCCACTCCCAGGTTTGTTTCTCAGTAGAGGGTGCCTTCCTTCTCTTGAGAGACCAGAAAAGGATATTTTTGAGCTTATTTCCTATCTTGGCAGCATGCCAAAGCACCTCTGATCTTCTACAGCATAGTCCCTTGCAGGAACTATGTCCTTTTCTAGAGAGTTGCTGCAGCAGGGTTTTAACCCTTGTTTTGGAGCTAGTTTCCTAGGGAAAGGGCCAACCCTTCTCCTGGAAAGCTAGAGGAAGGGGTATTTTTCCCTATTTGTATTATTCAGCCACATTCATGTCATGTTTTAGTGATATTGCGTTATTTCTGAGCTGAATAAATTAGATCTACTCTTTCTTGTACATGTGTCTCAAGAAACCCTTGTCGAGTTATCTCTATAATGCAATAAGGAGGCCAGATCTCTGTTTTCTTAGCATATTGTGCCATTAATCTCTAGATCTATGTTTTTCTATTGAAATGTTGCAAAAACCCTCATAATATAACGTTGTACATGCTTCATTCTTTTCTGCATAATCAAATTCATGGGATTTGGGTGTTTTTGAGGCATTGTAAGGCAAGGCCAGGAGACCTGTTTAACATATCAAAAGGGATTTATTTCTGATTCCCTTTTTTATGTGAGGTTGTAAATCTATATGCTAAGGGACCACACTGTTATTTCCCTTTTTTATCACGCAATCACCTGGGAATAACGTTTTTATGGTTCATTTTGCTGCTTTTTCCCACTAGGAGATAATGTATAAAGGCATACTTTTGCTGATATGTCCATAATCTGATGGAAGAGTGTATAAGACACATTTTATGAGATAATTTGCTGCAGTACTTCATTTGTGCTCATATATTTCTATAGCTCCACATTTGGAATATCTTAGATATTCCCAATAGTGTCGAATTTCCCGATTTTGGGATATTACAATGGTATCAAAGCTTCTTTCTTGGCACAGCCTGTGGATTTTCAGCCATTATGCCATCTACAAAAGGGGAGATGTAAAAAAAATAGGAGACTCCATTATGTGGAGGAAGAAAGGATGATAGACTTATAAAGCTCCTTCCAAGATCTATACAGAGCTTTCAAGAAGATCTGAAGAAAATAAGGATGGAGATGGGATCTCCAAAAGAATTTGGATCTAGAGCTAGATCTAGATTTTCACGTGGTGAGTTTGAGCATGCAACTACACTCCTTGATGCACAACGCAGTCAAATGCCCAGATCTATCATGAGATGGATGAATGGAGGGAGAATGCCTAAGAGGGAAGCTCTTAGTGATTTGTTGCAGGAGTATGAATCTCAAACTAAGAGGTTTAGAGATCATACCACTTTCCAAGAGTTTTGGAAGATCTAGGTGAAGAGAAGCAAGTAGCAGAATATGGACAGATTTTTTTTGTCTACCTTTGATGGTTCACCTACATGTTCAGCCAGGGCTTGGGTGAAAGAGCTAGACACCTTTTTGCAGTAGCATCAAATTTCTGAAAGTGAAGCCATCAGAGTAGCAGTGCTGCATTTTGAAGGTAAGGCTTATGCATGGTGGATTTTTTAATCCTGTTCTTTAAAAAATGCAAATAATTCCTCTTATGCAAGATTCATTAAAACATTGGTGGGAAGGTTTGATGGGAAACTTCCTGAAACACATGTATTGGAGCAAGAGAAACTTGAGAAAACAAAACCCTTGCATGTAATGGAGGGAACTATAGACCTCACTCCACTTCAGAAAACCATGGGAGAAGCTGACATATTACATCATACATTTTTTGAGGCAAGAACTCTATCTCATATTCCTAAACAAGAGGGCATGAGGATCTCTTTTTCACAAGAGGATCCAATTATTGGAGGGTTGCCCATACACATTAATGAAGATGAGGGCAACAACGCTGTCACATCTAGAGCACATTCAGTACCTCATGAAGAGGAAGGAGGGGCACATGCTCCAGCAGGAGGGATTCTTGTATCCTTGCAAGAAGTTCCCTAGGATCTCATACATGGAGATCAAAGCATAATCAATGAGCAGCATGATTGTGAAGCATTGCAGATGGACGGAGAAGGTAGGAAGGAAGGGTAGCATCATTTGATGAGAGGCACACACCCTTCTCTATTTCAGAGAGCTAATGCAAAGACGAGGCAGACTGTACTACGTTGTGAAGGCAAGGGCAAGGTTTCCCAACCATATGTACAGTCCACTCTTGACATTGATGTCTCACTACATGGAGGCATTCCACTTGGGAGGCCACCAGATCTGGCATTGATGAAATACATCTTGTCTTTGGATTCACCACTCCTAGATTTTGGAGAGGTGAAGAGTTTGGAGGAGAACTTTGGCATGGGGGATTTCAAATTGGCAGGCAGAAACATGAGGAAAGCTTCACATGCCAGATCACCAGTGTTGTCTCTGGGGAGGATTGATCCATATTAGAGGTCTCAAATCTTGGTAGAGTACTCCAAGGATCTTGGTGCTTACATGATTCTTGACAGCCCTGATGGAGATGATAGATATATGGTGGATGATATGGTCATCTATTCTTATGGCAGAGTCTTCTTGACTAGAGCTTCTAAGCTCAAGGAGAAATTGCTACATGCAGCACACAGGTACTTCTTTTCCATGCATTTTGATGCATATATTTCCTTGGCAGAGGAGTTCATTTGGGAGGGCATTCAGCATGACATATTTTAGCATATGGAGAGATGCATAGCCCGGATGGTGATAGAGAGGATGTCACAACCACTTCCCTACTCTTTGGAGGTGACGAAGAATTTCTAGTTTAGCCATTTCAGCTCAAGATCTCAAGTACATGATGGATGATGTACAATTTAATTCTATGTTTTGTACTTATTTTCTCTATATGAGTAGCATATTGTACCAAGGAGGATCATTCCTTCTTGCATATTGTATAATAATGTTCTTGCAGCCTTTTGTAGCATTGAGATTGGTTATCTCATTGGTGGTTTGTGGGGGAAGCCACATGATTTTTGGTGTGCACCATTGACACCACTTTGTACTTTCATGGTGTTATCTTGTAAAATTATTGTGGCAGCAAACAAGTGGCTGGAAAATCTCTTGTTATTCTTTGATTTGATGCAGGCAAAGGATGCATCGTGCTGGTTCCATGTGTGGAACTATGATCCACTTTCTGGTTGTCATATGGCAACTTGTTCTCATTTGTTTTTAGTTCCATGTATTGCTGATATTTCTATGTTCATGGGAGTCTTTGTTTGGAGAGTGGGATATGAGATGCAGATGACCATTGGGAGTATGATTCTCCCTACTATTCATGTTGTATGTTTCAGGAGGAGCAATGGTAAAACCATGATTGCCACATCACAACTCTTTTCTTCATATGGAGTAAGTCATTTGAAGAACTGGAGTGCTTGGAGGAGGCACTTCATGGCTGAATTATTTGATGGGGTAGCTTGGGCCATACTTGAAGGCCATATTGTTTCAGCCCAAATACATAAACAACCCCACACTTATCATAAATGGAGAGAGAAACAAATGAAGGGAGGAAAACTAATCTCTCCATGCAGCTCCACTACATTGCACAAACAAGGGGCTGATGATTGTTTCATTTGGATGATAGCATGGGTGATGGAATCACAAATTGGGAATAATATTCCTCATGTTGGTCATCACTTCTACCTTGAGGAGGTCATTGAAAAACAAGGAGATTTCCACTTGCACCCTCCACTTTTTCATGTTCTTACACACTTGGGAGAATTTATTGCTGAGCTATGGTGGGATCTGTTGATGAGGAGGCCATAAGAAGAGGGAGGGAGATATTTTTCTCTACCTTTGCAGTTGCTTGAGGACAAGAAAATTTTTGGAGGGGGAGGACTGTAATATTCCCAAAATTTAGACCTCATCTAAATGGAGTATTATAGTTGATTTTATCTTTAGATAAATGAATAAATGGGTAGGGAGGCCCATTGACAGGAATAATAGCATTCCTCATGTGAAAAGAGGAAGAATAAGAAGCTAAAAGTAGCACATATAGGTGTGAAAAAGGAACATAACATGTTGATTCAGTCATCTTTGACCAAGTCAACACATGTTGTCTAGATACATTGTATCTCCTTGATGAACAACACAGATTTGGTGGAGGACAGCTTGCATGAGCTTGGAGGCAAATGTGGATGGCACCCAATGAGAAGAGGTTCACTTGATATATATGGAGAGGATGGAAGTATTTTCCATTCATGCTATGTTATATATATATATATTTTTTTTTTTAGACTTTTGGCTTCCTCTTGTTGTTTAGCAGGGTTGCAGTGTTGTTGAGCACCAGGTGTTCTCGAGAGGGAATCCCACCACTTCCCTTGAGAGGTCTCTTGGGAGAGGATTTTACTGATTTGTTCCACATCCAAGCTTGAGGCCAAGCAACAACCTTCAGTCACAAAATTATTTCTATAGCAGTGTAGTGTTGTGTTGCAGGGAGTTGCAGTGGAAGATTGATTATTCCACTCCCAGGTTTGTTTCTCAGAAGAGGGTGCCTTCCTTCTCTTGAGAGACCAGAAAAGGAGATTTCTGATCTTATTTCCTATCTTGGCAGCATTCCAAAGCACCTCTTCTCTTCTACAGCGCAGTCCCTTGCAGGAACTATGTCCTTTTCTAGAGAGTTGCTATAGCGGGGTTTTAACCCTTGTTTTGGAGCTAGTTTCCTAGGGAAAGGGCCAACCCTTCTCCCAGAAAGCTAGAGGAAGGGATATTTGTCCCTCTTTGTATTATTCAGCCACATTCATGTCATTTTGCAGTGATACTGCGTTATTTATGAGTTGAATAAATCAGATATGCTCTTTCTTGTACATGTGTCTCAAGAAACCCTTGTCGGGTTATCTCTATAATGCAATAAGGAGGCTAGATCTCTATTTTCTTAGCATATTGTGCCATTAATCTCTAGATCTATGTTTTTCTATTGAAATTTTGTAGAAACCCTCATAAGATAACATTGTACATGCTTCATTATTTTCTACATAATCAAAGTCATGGGATTTGGGTGTTTTCGAGGCATTGTAAGGCCAGGAGACCTGTTTAACATATCAAAAGGGATTTCTTTCTGATCCCCTTTTGTATGTGAGGTCCTCAATCTATATGCTAAGGGACCACACTGTTATTTCCCTTTGTCATCATGCAGTCACCTGGGAATAACGTTTTTATGGTCCATTTTGCTGTTTTTTCCCACTAGGAGATAGTGTATAAAGGCATAATTTTGCTGATATGTCCATAATCTGATGGAAGAGTGTCTAAGACACATTTTATGAGATAATTTTCTGCAATACTTCATTTGTGCTCATATATTGTTGTAGCTCTACATTTGGGATATCTTAAGATATTCCCAATAGTGTAGAATTTCTCAATTTTGGGATATTACACTAATGCCTTAGATATAGAGTCCAAAATAAATGATTCAAGAAGATCCTAATAGAACTATGATAGATAGAAAAATATTTATTTTTGTTTATCGTCTGACCACCGTAAGACATGTTGATATGATTTCTATGATTAAGCATGGTACCATTGTTTGAAAGGGTAGAATTTTACATTGCATTAATTTTTTCACCTTTCTGAATAGAGAATCAATCATCAATCTAGTAACTAAATGAGTTCTTCATGCCTCGTTCTAGTGATTTTAACATGTGTGGCTATGAAATTTGTAAAATGACTGTTATAAACTTCTCATGTCACTAGTTTTAAGTTTTAACTTGGGTTTGGTGACAATTTTACTTACAAAATTATTCTTGGTTCCCTGTACCAATCTATTAATGAATTTTAGAAATGTGATATTCAGGTCCACACTCTCAACTCAGCATGAACCCTTTTGGTGGATATTCATAGTTTATTCATCTCCAAAAGGTGCATTAATGATCAATCAAAAGACCAACAATAAAATAATCGTGTTCAACTCAAAATACATTTGGATAATTCAAATATATTATCAGGGTTTAGACTCAGAGGTCAACTCTTAGGTCTATAATTCGTGAATCATTTGGAGTTGGTGGCAGTCACTGTTCCGTTTTGTTTCCATCTACATTCCCTGGTGAAAAGAGTCTCCAGGATGTGTAATATGTTCAACATAATCTCATAAAATGTGTTCCTATTTTATGCTTATTGTCTTTCAACAAGAAAGAGGCTCTAGTGCACATATTGGGAATCTCATAATTGCTTGTTTTCTATCTCTTGTTTTCAATTATCATGGGTAGCTTCTATAAGCCTCCACATAATCTTTGTAAATATTTCATTTTCTGGTCACTCATTATTGTAGCTTTGGCAGATACATCCCTCCTGCTGACACCATTACAATTGTATTTCTTCGTTGTTGGTGGTGGCAGGCTTGTGAGACACATTCAATCATTAACATTTAAAAATTTTGTTTACCAGGAGGTTGAATGGTTTGATCATACCCCTAATTAATTCTGAGTGGCTAGAGAACCCAAATACTAAGAGTGATTTGATTTGAATATGTAGCTTGATATAGGTTGGTCATATCCAGCGCACAAAAGTGACTTATCTCAAAATCAAGTTGGTTTTATGCACAACATTCCCTTAATATGAATAAGAGGCCTCAAAGAGAGAGAATTACATAAAAAAATTACCCCCTAATTCTAAGCATGGGCCATTGATCTAAAAATGGGTTGGATAACTTGTTATGATTTTCAAGAACCTCCAACTCAGTTAAAAAAATAAAATATCTAGCTTGTACTTGACTTTTGCAGAAATTTTTACTTGAAATGGGTGTATGATTTTTTTTAATCGTTTAAGTGCTTTAAGTCCATTTGATTTCGTTGAAATTAAACATGTGAAATTTCCATATAATGCAACAAATAAAAATCAACACATAGTAGCAAATTTAATCTAGGAGTTCACTCGAATATCGTGGACTACATCTCCTTAAGCTCTTGTCATCTTGACTTGGCTCTTTGGGATTATGGAAAAATTTCTTTTACAAGTTACAAAACTCAACTCCAATGGTTACTGAACTGAATCAATGGGTTTAGAATACCATTTCTATCCCTGTCATGGCTGTCATCACTCTGAAAACAAATCTAGGCTCCCTTAGACTTGATTCCTTCTGTCGATGCACTCGAGCTTCTCTGAGCTTCTCTATGACAATGACTCCTTCAGAATTATTTTAATGTCCCTAAAACCTCACCTACTGTCTCCATCACATATCATACCTCCAAAATGGACTGATCAATTTCTCCAAAAGAGCATTGCATCCCCAAACTAAGCCTCCCTCCACGGTTGGCCCAGGGCTGCCCAAAAATTCCCTGTGGCACTTAAACCTTTACAAGTCTTCAAATGGCTTTGAAAATCCCTTCATTGGATTTAGAATGCCAAAAATATTTATAATAGACTATTGTTTCACTGAAATTGACCTTCAGCTGCTCCAATTTTGCCTCCAACACCTGGTGGCACTCCATGGCTCTAGGGTCAAAGAAAATTTCTCTGTGGTTTCTCAACCTCTATAAGTCCTCAAAGTATTCTACAAACTCCATAAATTGATTTATAAGTATCAAAACAGTCAGAAACGACTATTGGTTTGCTACATAAGGCCTCTAGTTGACCTAGCTAGGCCCCGAACTGTTGTTGGCACTTGTTGGCCCTAGTGGCCCCTGGAACTTCACTGAAGCATCTCGGCTTTCAAAAGTCCTATATAGGCTCTGAAAACCATAGCATTAGTTCCATAACATCTGAAACATCCAAAATTGACTATTGGATTTTTTAATAAGGCCTCTATTTGCACTAGCTAAGCCTCAAACTATTGATGCCCCCTGGTGGCCCCTTGAACTTCTCTGAAGAAAAAACCTACTCAAAATTCCTCTGATGGCTCTGAAACCCTCACCAATGAGTCTAGAATGTCTTAGATAGTCTAAATTGACTATTGGCACTCCAAAATTGGTCGAATCTAGCTCAAGATAAAGCCTGGACTCATTTTTCCCAATGACCCCTACAAATCCTCCACTAATCTTGGAGGAACTGCGCTTAACTGTAGTTAAAATAGGAAAATATTGAAAATTTGGTGGCGCTCAAAATATCCTGCCAGTTTAAAAACCTTGGCATTAAATTTTTTAAACCGTCGCATGTGACTGGTCCGAAGGGTTCGGCGGGTTTGTGGGCTAGAGGTTTAATGTTAACCAAAAATTGTAACCATGCCATGTGTACAGGACTCGAGTTGAACTCGCGAAGACCGTTGCGGAATACGGTTAGTTTTTTTAGCGCCAGGTTCCAATGTTATGGTTCTATGGAGAGGCTGGCCCCCCTTCAAGCCCCAAATCAGATTTCATTCAAAATTTAATATAACACGCAGTTAAGACACTTGTGTAGCACAATTGGTCAAAGATTATGTATGCGGGCGGGGATGTACCGTGTCCGATGCTAGTGGAGTCCAAACCATATTTTCTATGTAGTCCCAGGGACACATGACAACCTCAGGGCTAGCAACGTGTCACCCATTCATTGGCCCATAAAAAACACGTACATCCCTTAACGAATTACACGCTGCCACTTGTCCATCACTGGTTGTTTCGGAAGGAATATTCTGGGGAATATTCCAAGGAATATTATGGGAAATATTTTGAGGAATATTCCAGCAATATACCCTAGAATATTCTTTTTTTTTTAATTTTTCCATAACCAGTCAAACTTGGTCAAAGTCCAAAAATTTCAGTTTACTGGACTTTTCAAACTGTGATAACTTCTTCATACGATGTCGGTTTTTCGAACCATTCACGGCGCCAGAATCTGGAAGACGACATATATCCGGTTGCTCAAGTTCAGCACACTTCCAAACATTTTGAATTTTGAGCTATCACTTAGCTCCATGATCTTGTTCTGATCACACCTCCCCATTGGGAATCTTTTGTACCCCAAAAGACTGATATATTGATTTGTATAGTAGATGAGAGTACAAAACCCTCTTTTTTTCAGCCTCCATACACTTGCCTTGCATGGCTTAGTGCCTTTGAACCATAACTCGAAGGTAGTCGACACTTCCCTTCCTGAATGCTCTTGTCCTCCTATCACGAATTGTCTTCCTCGAAATCGCCTAGAAATTTCTTGCGAGAAATTTACAGAAGGTAGTTGAACGTCACTTCCTTGATCATCGATCCAAGGTGGCTCAAACAAAAATAATTTTCCAATGGAAATACATACAACATAAATTTTCATATGTACAAATGAAAGTATGTCTTACTGTGTCAAGAAGTCAAACCACTTCTTACCAAGCCACTTCCACGACAACTTTTTCTGCTGCAAAAATTCTTCATGTGAAACATCCGTTCTCACATCAATGATGGAATCCTTGGTTCCACTTTCACTAGTCTTTCTATCCTCTTGCCTGAGGAGCTTGGGATGATTAGTTGGATGCAATGTCCAAAAATGGGCAACATGTCCCTTTCTCTGGCAATGTGTGCAAGTCTTTTGAACCTTATTTGTAAGTTGCCTTTGCCTTAACTGTTTCCTCTATGCCTTCATCCTCTTCCAGCATTTTGAAACAACATGGTTACACAGACCACAATATGCACATCAACTCTTTCTTCCATTCAAGCATGCAGAATGGTCGTGCCTTTCATAAATATAATCAACTTGACTATGGGAAGAATTATACCTCAAATGTTGCTTTTCATGTCCATCCTTTTTACCTTCCTGAGGAGATGAACTTGTAGAGGCTCCAGCTTTCTCTTGAAGACGAACATCAGTGTTCATGTCTTGAAAACTGTCTGAACTCTCATGCTCGCCATAAGCTGCATGTCTACATACATCTTGCTGCAACATAGGCTTTAAACATTGGCAATCAACTTGAAAAAAAACTTGACATTTTTGTGGTTTAGAAGTTGTAACAAAATTTCTTCTTGAATTTTTCTCACATGCCTTCGTGGCTTTGGATTTTTCGCCATTAGATTGAACATAACCAAGACCAAATTTCTTAGGCCTCTCCTCAACCAAAATAGGATCAATCATGCCTTGTGCATGTTTTCCTAAACCCTTGCCTTCATAGCCCATTTTAAACATTAACTTGGACCCTATACCTCTAGTGTGCTTTTCAAATGAACCAACACATCTTTCTGATGAGGAATTTGAAGACAAATTTGATTGAATTACCTCTACTTCATGCATGTTCTTGGTTAAGGCCTCTTGGGCTTGATGGAGTTGCATCTCCATATCATGCATTATTTGAAGAAGTCCTTCTTTCTCTTGCTTCATAGCAACCAATTTCTCATGAAGTCTAGTGCTTTCATTTCCATCTTCATATAGAATTTGCACCATATCCTTCAGGATGTAGAAGTCTCGCTTCATGTCTTTATCAAATAATATTGTGAAGGAGGAGGATTTTGAAACCTCACTTGAAGAATTTTTCATTATGAAAATGAACAAAATAATTTCAACAAAATTCACAAATCTTTCAAAACAATTTGACAAAGCTTTTGAACAAAATGGTTGTAGAGTCAAGCTCTTCTTCAAGCAGCCTTTTGCAAACAACACCTCTTTTTCTTCAAGGGTTGTCTTGAGGTCCTTTGGGTAAGGAAGATGCCTTCAGCTCTTCTTCCTTATTTTCCTCTTCTAGACTTAACTATCAGTAGCTTTCCCTTCACCTCTAGCAAACTCAAGCAACAGTCAGTTTGCAAACAGTCAAATTCTTCAACTGCAAAACACCTTTCAAGTCAAGAAAGCAAGATATTGCTCTGTCAATCAAGCAACCAAGTGTTGTGATACCAACCTGATCTGAAAATGGCTTGGATAACTTGTTATTCTTTTCAAGAACCTACCACTCAGTTAAACAAATAAAAGATCTAGCTTGTACTTGACTTTTGCGGAAAATTTTACTTGAAACAGGGGTATGATTTTTTTTAACTGTTTAAGTGCTTTAATTCCATTTGTTTTTTTCTGAAATTAAACATGTGAAACAACCATATAATGCAGAAAAAAAACATCAACACATAATATCAAATTTAATCTAGGAGTTCACCCGAATATCGTGGGCTACGTCTCCTTGAGCTCTTGTCATCTTGACTTGGCTCTTTAGGATAATGGAAAAATCTATTTTACAAGTTACAAAACTCAACTCCAATGGTTACTGAAGTGAACTCCATTTCTATCTCTGTCACGGCTATCATCACTCTGAAAATAGATCTAGGTTCCCTTAGACTTGATTCCTTCTATCGGTGCACTTGAGCTACTTTGAGCTTCTCTATGGAACTAACTATTTCATAATTATTTTTCTATCCCTAAAACCTCGCCTAATATCTCCAGCACATATCATACCTCCAAAATGGACTGATCATTTTCTCCAAAAGAACACTACATCCCCAAACTAGGCCTCCCTCCACGATTGGCCCAGGGCTGCCCAAAACTTCCCTGTGGCACTTCGACCTTCAAAATTCTTCAAATAGATCTTAAAATCCCTTCATTGGATTCCTAATTCCAAAAATAGTCATAATATACTATTGGTTCACTGAAATTGAACTCCGGCTGCTCCGGTTTCGACTCCAACACCAAGTGGCATCCCTTGGCTCTAGGGTCAAATAAAAATTCTTTATCGGTTCTTGACCTATAGAGGTCCTCAAAAGCTTCTTAAAACTCCATCAATGGATTCAAAAGTATCAAAACAGCCATAAATGACTATTGGTTTGCTGCATAAGGCCTCTAGTTGTCCTAGTTAGGCCCCGAACTACTGTTGGCTGTAGTGGCCCCTGAACTTCACTAAAGCATATCGGATTTCAAAATTACTCTACAGGCTCTACAAAAAACACCATTAGTTCCATAACATTTTAAACATCCAAAATTGACTATTGGATTTCTGAATAAGGCCTCTAGCTGCACTGGCTAAGCCTCAAACTGTTGTTGCCCCCTGATGGCGCTGGTGACCCCTTGAACTTCTCTGAAGAAAAAACCTTCTCAAAATTCCTCTTATGGCTCTTCAACCCTCACCAATGAGTATGTAATGTCTACGATAGTCTAAATTGACTATTGGCACTCCAAAATTGGTCGAATCTAGCTCAAGATAGAGCCTGAACTCATTTTGCCAAATGACCCCTACAAATCCTCCACTAATCTTGGAGGAATTGCACTTAACTGCAGTTAAAATAGGAAAATTCCGAAAATTTGGTGGCGCTCCAAATATCCCTTCAGTTTAAAAACCATGGCATTAATTTTTTTAAATCGTAGCATGTGACAGCTCTGAAGGGTTTGACGGTTTTGTGGGCTGGAAGGTTTAATGTTAACCAAAAATTGTAACCGCACCTTGTGTATAGGACTGGAGTTGAACTGGCGGAGACCGTTGCGGAAGACGGTTAGTTATTTTAGCACCAGTTTCCGAGGCTATGGTTTTATGGGGAGGCTGGCCCTCGGGGCTGGCCCCCCTCCGAGCCCCAAATCAGATTTCATTCAAATTTAAATATAATGCGCAGTCCATAGATGTTAAGACATTTGCGTAGCACGGTTGGTCGAAGACTATGCATGTGAGCGAGGAGGTCCCGTGTTCGACTCTGGTGGAATCCAACCCATATTTTTCTACGCAGTCTCGGGGACATGTGGCGGCCTCAGGGTTGTCCATGTGTCGCCCATTCATTGGCCCATAAAAAAACACGTGCAACCCTCAACGAATTACACGCTGCCACTTGTCCATCACTGGTTGGTCCAGAAGGAATATTCCAAGAATATTCCCTAGAATATTTTTTTTAAATTTTTCCATAACCAGTCAAACTTGGTCAAAGTCGAAAAATTGCAGTTTACTAGACTTTTCAAACTGCAATAACTTCTTCATACGGTGTCAGTTTTTCGAGCCATTCACGACACCGGAATCAGGAAGACAAGATTTATTTGGTCACTCAAGTTCAACACACTTTCGAAAACTTTGAATTTTGAGTTATCACTTAGGTCCATGATCCAGTTCTAATCAGCCATGGGCCATGTAATGAATATGTTATATAACCCCCCAAAACAAAAAACTCCTTATTTCCTACACCAACATTTCACAACCTAACAAAGGTGGCCTTGAGTAGAAGTAAGGAAGAAATATTCACTAAAACATGTTGATTGACTAAAATTAAAAAGAGTGCCTCAATTTCTCCTTGAAAACAGAGTTGTAAACCAAAAATAGCTAGTGTCATAATGTGGAAAAACATAATCCATTGTAATGGGTTGAGAATTATTCATGGAAGAACCATCTATCAAAAACTAGTCGGGATGGATCCTTTGGACCTATAGGTGTAGGAAGCATGTATTTCCCCCTCGGAATAAGTGGTCATAGGCTCACATATGTCCACATGAGTCAAAAAATCATGCCTCCCACCACAATAAACTAATGCATCCACTGTAAAACCAAATACTCCTAGAAAATAAAAAATCCAAATATGGTGGGGTTAATAATGATATTATCACAGCATGGAACAAGTAAGGCCCAATATGAAAAATTCACCATCATATTTAAACTATAAAAAGATTATATCAAGTCCAAGAACAATGTAGAGGAACAACATAGAGGAAGCCTTCATAAAATCTTCAAAGGATTTCCTGCAGGACCTAAGGAAAAACTTATCTAAAAATAGGTGTTAAACCCTAGAAGATAGATGTTCCAAAAACCCTAGTTCCCCAACCAAAGAGAAATGCTACTAGCAAACAATCTTCAAATCAGCCACAAAATAAGGTGATCAGAAGCACAATCCCTTGGTCACAAAAAATCCATGATGCCACGAGCCAAAAGTTTAATATAGTTGTTGCAAAATAAGGAACAGAAAATTTCTAACAGCATGGTTCTACAATCACAAAACAATGATTCCACTAGTGAAATAGCAGTAAACCCTGATGGAAGGCACTCCAAATTCCAATCTTTCCCAAGTAGATACAAAAAATAGGCTTAAATATCCTCAAATAAGATGCCCTATTCCAGCTAATAAAATCACCATGAAAAAATAGCTTCTTCTAGAAAAATATATAAACTGCATAAAATTATCCTTATTTCATAGTTTGTATTTGTCAAAATTAGTCCCAACCCGTTAGCACATAATTCTCTTAACAACAATTCCCTATTTGGTAACAATGGCACAAAAAACAAGGTTGGAAAGGGTGGGAGTGGATCATCTTCAATCCAAAAAGAAATCATGAAATTAAATTTGAGTGGGGATTAGGGAAGCTACTAATAATCAATCTGAGACATTGGAACTTTGTCAAGACCTTTAGACTTGAGACTCAAGAAGGATCAGGAACATTTTGGTTATATGATACTCAAAAATCGTTATCACGAATATGCAATACTTTATAACCCCCAAGGACAAAATCTTAGCAAGCCTCATGCTCAAAAATCAAAAGGAAGCAAGGATGTTTGAGTTGATAGAGTATTTTCATGTGCTAAGAGCACAAAATATCCAAGTGTATCGATTGGCTAATCATTCAACTCATCTAGATGAGGAAAATTTAAAGACAAAAGGGGGGATAATATCTTCATCACATATCCCATAGAATAATTGATATTAGCTACAGTTCAATAGCAAATGTCAAATTTCAATGAAGAACGCTAGTAGAGACAAGGTGGCATAGTGCATTCAATCATAAATGATGGGTATTGACAAACCACAATCCCTGATTACTTTCTCATATATCACTTACAATGGAATGATATGACCTTAAATGCCATCAAATGTTTTTGGATATTGCAAGTGCAATTATTCTGGTTTTTTTTTTATGGAATATGTTGGGTTCAAAGATGGTAATGGATTTCAGGGGCCAGGACCCTCCCTTCAGTTTCTATTTTGTTGGGTCACTAAGATTTTTTCTATGCATGTGTTTTGGAAAATTTGCTGCCAAATCTAGGATCCATAATTTTGTAATCATTTCAGGTCTGGAACTATACCTTTTCAAGCACATTTCATGCAATTCTTGAAGGGTTTGGAGGATGCTTGGGCACAATCATTCAATTCAGTGCTTTTCATGTAAGCCATCAGATACACATCATGCTTTGACGCATATTGAATGTATCCTCATTAAAAATTAGGTACCTATATCAAATATGAATAATAGCATTTCTAATGACATTGAAGCTCAACATTCCAAACATGAAAATTAAAAGAGAATGTGAAAATTTGGAAAAGAAAAAATGAGAAGCTTGAAGCTAGGTATGGTATGCTTAACCAATTGGTCTTAGGCCTCATATTATCAGTCTTTGGGTTCACCTGAGGATATCAACTAGTTTGCTCCAGTGATTGCAAAAGATGAAAAAATCTTCATCAAGTTCTAGGAGATTTACACATAAAACATGTGGACTTTAGTTGTTGATAAATATCAAGAAAGAAGCCAATAGCGGGAATTTTTTTTCCTGATTCTAGGTTTATCTATGTTAGGTAATGCATATTTGATACTAAGCCAGTTTCTTAAGCTCTAAAATAGCAGATCTCTACGCCATACCTTTATGGATGTTACAATGACCCAATATATAAGAAACAATTTAAAATTTTGGAAACTTTTTGAAAGACTGGATTTATGGAAAGCCCTTTTTTTTTCACTATTATGTTGTATCATGTGACCGCAACAACTTTTTAACACATTATAACCATTCTAGTTTTTAAAACATTGCCACTAAAAGAATCTCATATGGAAATACTAGTAGACGGTGAAGATGGGCTCATATTAGTTCCCTGTAGCTACTGTCTTTACTCCAAAAATTTACCAGTAATAAAATAATGCTAGAGAAAACTTAGAAATAAGGGATGATCCAAAAAAAATGTTGAAAAACTCATAATTGATTGTTACTAGTAAAAATATGTATATAAATCAACCACTGAAGTGAACCTTGGTAGAGGGTTTATACCATAGGGAAAATTGTAGGAAACCCTAAACAAAGAAACAAATATGAAAACCCTGGATCCATAACCCTTAGTTTAATTCCTCTAGCCAAAAATATTCAAAGCATATGCACTATGTAAAATGAAGGAATTTTACAACTACTCTAATACAATGTTAGAGATCCATAGATAAAAAGGAGAGGATCAAACAAAATATATTAGCCTCTGCAGTATAAACTATAGATAATTTTTACTAGCAACCTCTTCAATTTTGTAATAATCAATATAATAATTAATTACTAAAATTTATACTTATTACAAATTTCAAATTTATGAATGTCATGTCAAGAAAATGTATCATGTAAATTTCGAACATTGCATGTCTTAAATCAGTATAGAATTTGTTGGGTGTGGAGCCTAATTATCTTGTTTATTCTGTATCACAATGTTGGACCCTCTACCTTAATGGAGCGGACACGCCGCCCGTAATTAAATGCTTCCTGGGGGGTCCAGGGGGGTGACTGCGACTTTATGGAGCCCCCCCCCTAGCAGGGGGTTTCGAGGGCAGCGCCCTTGAAGCTAAAAACAAATGTAAAATTTCCTTGTAAAAGTATAGTAATTTCTAGTCAATCTGGGTTGTTCATTAGGCCGATGATCTAACAGTAGAAGTTATGTTTAGTTTAGGGTTTTCCGCCCTAGAAGGCAACCCCTCGCATGTATGAGGGTATTGTATTGCGGCTGTGTATTGTATGTGTATTCTCAGATCGAGAAACAGATAGGGAGACTGTGAGAGAGAACAGATGATATTACATCGGATATATTGTAGGTTGTGTCTCTTCATTTTGCTGGATAATAGAAAGGAAGGACTGGTTGTTCGGGGTGGACGTAGCCCAAACCGGGTGAACCACGTATATCTGTGTCTCTCTGGTTTTATGTGTTTTGTGTGCTTGTGCTTTTCGCATATTTTATGTGTTGCATTGCTCTGTAATATATAATTTTTATAACAGAATTTGCATATATTTAAAAATTGCACGACTAAAAGTTGCACCAATGGTCGTGTTGCACATACCAAACAAGATTTTAGAGGCAGACCAAAATTCCAGATGAGCACCACCAGAGTAGAACTTTAATTTGAAAGTACCAAAAGACCAAGTTTCCCATTCAATGAGAAAATGATAGATAGGAAATGTAGGTGAAAATGTTGAACATCATAACCACTTGGTTCTTTCTCATATAGCTTTTCTTGATGAATGAAAATAATGTATTCTTTTGTAGAAAAGCATGAACTCTAAAATGACCCATGATAATTCCATATTCTTGGGGCTTGATTTCAAGGAAAATTCCAACTTTCACTCTAAACTAAACTATGATCATCAATAACCACTTGGTGAATGCTAGTAGTCAATCAGTAAACCAACCACATTAAAATTTGAAATTGAATAGGTTAAACTGAAAATTAATTATGTTAACATGAGAGTTCAATAAGTACTTGAATTTTGTTACTTGTGCATATTGGGTAGATATTTCCATTAAAGTAAATCGTAACACAAGCAACAATACAACAAAGTATAAGTGATATGAATGATGATGTTACCAAATATGTAAGTGAAGGACTAGGAAAATTTATGGTGATCAAGGGAATGATATATCTCGAAGACAACATGATGATGTTGTTGGAGAGGTCCATATCATTGTGGAGGGAGGTATTTAGTTTCTAAAAGGGTCTCAACTAAGTCTACTTAGTTGGATGGGTTTTTTATTTCAGATACAGTTAGATTGGTTAAATTCAATTTATCAGGTTCATGAGGGTAGGAGAGGGAGGTGGAATGGGGATGGGAAGCTCAACAATACTCCACAAGGAAAAAATATTCTTGCATGTAAAGTAAAAGGGAATGCTAGGGGGGGATTTGATGCAAATCAAGGATGAATTATGCCTCCTTGAATGCACATCATGACACAATGTTTAAGCTTTACTATTCTGAAGCTGCAAGAAGACTAGAGTGTAAGCACATGAGAGAAGCTAAACATATTAGGTTGAAAGGGGGGGGCAGTCCCTTTTGGTTGTTACTCTTAGAAGAATTGAGAGCCTGAATTGAAACATTTATAAGGCACCAGTAAATATGAGATGGACTATCAAGCATATGATGGCAGGGGTGTTGGTGGATTGTCACAGTGGAAAAAATGATCTAATGGATATAATGAATTTTTGCTTCCAAAGAAAAGTTCAATGTTTAGGAGAAAATTGGGAGGGGTGGTTGAAGGTTCCCTAAGCTAGTTCAAGTGCTTGCAATATATTAAATATCATCTTGTGCTGCAAAGTCTCATTGGGAAGATGTTTCTACAACAAATGCACATGAAAAATTAGAAGTCAAAGTCTAGGACTCATTACAAAGAAGCGATTCAAACAGTCATCACAAGCACCTAGGGAAAGAAACACCAACACTGAGCTTCAAAGATTATAATATCAATGATATTACATATTTGAGGAAGATATAATTGTAGAAATAGTAAAAAATGTTATATTTTACAATGGGATAGTTGGAATATTTGACAGTCTTTTGTTGAAGGGTATCTACATAAATTTTGAATTCTTAAAAGAGATTATTTTTTATGGAATCGGTAAACAGGGCCAATAATTTTCATATGGGATCTAAATTGAGGAAAGTATAGGTGGTATAACCAGACATATCAGAATGTGCTGATGTAAATTTTTGTGAATATAAAGTATTTTATTTACCAGAGAATGAAAAGAAAAACAAGCCCCAAAATATGTTTGATACTTTTGAATGAGAAACCAATTATACTTTTGTTCTTAATTCACCATTGTTGTTTCCCCACGAAGATAAGGTATGCTTGATGGGATTTTTAAGGCAAAAACATTGGTCATGAAGATGTGAAATAATGGGCCTTCTGTTTCAATGTTATCAAAACCAGACTGGTCATCAAACTAGTCAACCCAAAAATTTGAACCTAACTAGAGCCAACAAAACTAGCCCAAAAAATTGGTTATTAAAAAAATACATAAAACATTCAAATTTTAGGGAAATCATATACATTCATCTGTATCCATATGTTCAACCCCAAAATCTAAACCAAAGTAGATCCAAAAAAACAAAAACAAAAAAAACAAAGCAAAAGGCTATTCAAAAAATACATAAAACATTCAAATTATAGGGAAAAACATATATATTCATGTGCATCCATGTGAATCCAAATCATTTATATACAAATATACAATGTTTCTCATTTTTAGAGTAAGTAGGAGTGCATATAACCAAAAAAATACCAACTATAATACATCTTTGAATCAAAATACATCAACAAAAGGGCTCTAAATGAACTCTAGAGTCCAAAATTAAGCACAGTATTAATGAGTAACTATAACGACATAGTTGAGAGTCTAGAATTTACAATTTACAATCTTATCAATGATACTAGTGCCTGGTTATGGTTGCATTGATTATTGAACTAATTTGTCATGACCCTAGTGAAAATGTACACCTTCACTCAAGCGACGGAGACACTCGTGTCATGACAAAGGAGTTCAACAATCAATGCAACCAACATCAAGGTACATGGGTCTAGTTCTCTTGATTCAATGCCAATTCCATACCACCATACATCATAGAATCCAGTGGAAACCTTGCAATCCTACCAATCTTGAAATCCTGAAAACTGTTTAGCCTTGCTAAATTTTGAATCGGATCTAAAATTTGACTTTCTCCAAATCGAATGAAGTTGGAACCACTCTCAAACAACCTAAAACAATTAATGTTAATATTAAAAATTTAAGTAAAAGGCAGAATTATCCTTATCTTTCCTTTTCAAAAATGAAAGATAAGGAAAATGTTAGCTTTTACTTTAACTTTAAAAATTAAATATTACCATTAATTAGTAGGGTTAGGTTTTGTAGGGCCCTAGGGTTAAGATATTTTTATTTCCTTTTAAGTATTTTTTATTAAAAAATCAATATTTGGTGTTCATTAGATATGTTGCACTACATTCTTCGGAATTGGTTAGTTTAGTAGAGAACTAGTCACTTTGGTGTTTCAAGGTCGGTTCAATACAATACCAACCTTAGCCAATCTGAACCACCTAACTAGACTGGTACAACTTTGAAACCATTGTGACCAACCAATTCCACTAGTTCTAGTCCATTTCCAATAATAGTGTGCCCTTCTCATGTTCCTCTCAAGTCATTTTGTTGGATCCTTTTAGGAATGGTGATCTGGAGAGCGTTATAAACTGTAGGATTGTTGTGAGCACTTAAGATCTACCTCTACAAACATAAATTTGTAAGGAAATAGTACAGACCTCCCAAAACATAGTTAGTGAGGATGTGCATCCAAGGAACTGCTACATACCTCCCAAGATACTTAGTGAGGACGTGCATGACCAAAAAGAATCAGAAAAATTATCCACCCTCAAAAATCCTACCAAAAACATTGAAGTGTAGTGCAAAACAAATTGCTGGTAGGCTATTAATTCTACCAAAAATCATTCCCTCTCCAATATCACAAGAAGCTCCTGCTCAAACTACCTCCTCCAATATGGTTATAGTAAGTTCTTGCAACTGTGTGAGCTACAAGAAATTAAAATTCCTATCAATATCCAGTCTGCATAACCATTACAAAATGGTACAAGAATTTTGATAGTATCATAAGATCTCACAATCTCTTTGCTTGCAATGAAAAACATAACATACACAACCCATTCTCAAATCCACGTCTATCAAGTTTAGGCGTAGATCTAATCTCAATACAACATCGATAATTATAATGAAGTAACAACATCGAGAGAGGTCGGTGCTTAGGTGAAGGGCCTCTTAACTGGAAGTATGATGTCAAGGAAAAAAATAAAATCTTTGATAGCATGGGATTAATTCCCAGAATGTAATCTCACCTCACCTAAATACAACATGAGAAATTAATATTTCTTGACCAATCACATATATATTCGACTCAAGAAAACAAAAATCCGCTAGATTCACAAGTTGGCAAAGATTCTTTATAAGGGAGGTTGGGTATAAATGAAAATAATTAACATGTTATATTTCTTGATTTCTAGTAAGATAACATCCAATTCATTCTCAAATATATTAGAAATTTTTTGTTTTAAATAATCACTATTGAGGTTGGTAGGGTATTAGGTTATTCACAAGTTTTCCATTATCATTGTGATCTACCTCACTAAAGTGACATGTCAAGACGTTGCACAAATTTGGTAGAATCATATCTAAAGGAAACCTCTGTGATGCATTTGGGTTGGTAAATTATTAGTCCATTAACCATGGTTCCATTATCACTTTTCTCTACCCCAGAGCTCAACCCTCTACAACCCTATACCTTTTTTCTGATATAGCGGAACCATATAACCTCGTATGATGCCCTTGTTGGACAAGTGAGAGATCCACTGATATCTATCTCTGAGTCTCCTCTTCGATTTGTGTTCAATGCAAATCTATTATAATATGTTTCCCACTGTCCATATAGGCAAGCCCCCCTCCTATGTCACTTAATGCTATTATCATTTCTTTCCCCAGCAAAGATGACATAGCTACCTACTAACTCTTCTCTTTATGGAATGAGGTCAAGACCATTAGCGAATTTGGAGACCTCAATTCCCCTCAGAACAAGCACCTAATCCAAACCTAAGGAGAAGAAAATTGACATCATCTCGTCACCAACCAACCTAGAGGCTTGTTTCTTAAATCAACTTCAAAAAATAAATAAATAAAATTCAAAAGTGCAATTATGAGCGAAAAAAAACATGTCTGGCGAAAGCAAATGTTGACACCTTTCAGACAAACAAGATGTGGTTCAATAGTAATCAATAAGTGATAAAGTCGGGAACAAGTGTTCACAATTACATTTTTTTCATTGGACCTACGATCTAAGCGTAAGGAATTTCATATTCCCCAGTGTGTAAAAACCCGACACAAAAACATACCCTGTATGAATGTGAATCATGGTCACTCATAACGATAGTCTTAATTTGCACTTTCTTCATCTCATCTTCAAGGACAACATCTAGATTCCCCCTCTTTTTTAGTTTATTTCTTGAGAGGAGTCACATGGTCTTTGTTAGAATAAATATTGCGCATCCTGCCACATAAAGCTCTAGAGAAGGATGCCCCGATGAGTAATCATATTTTTGATTACCCCATTTTCCAAAAGAGAAACCCCCCTGGTCACGTGGTTGAGCAACAATCATGCTCCATAATTCCTTAACCCCTGAATGATCAAACCCCTATTCTAGCCTCTTGAGAGCACCACAGACTAGTAGGGTTTCTTCATGATAAGAGATCTCCATCTCCTTTGGACTTTATAGACATATGAAGATGGTGATGCAGTACAGTACCAAGCAAAGAAATCTACATTCATCAGTGCCCTACAATTCCATACCCAGATCTTTAATCATCTAATATGTAAAACCCCAAGGTGAAAAATATCGGTCGATAACCCTCGCTCCAAACTATTCTCTCACCTTCGACACTGCCTCTCCCTAGGCAACAATGGACAAGTACTCAAGACACATTGAGCCCAAATTTTTCAGCAAACACCAATTCCTTGCTCATACCTCTTAGGCCTTAAGCAACCATAATATATTTTTATGTCTTGCAGCTATGGATGGATCCCAGAGGTCCCAGATAAGTCATTGGTCCTATTTACCTAAATATTCTAGCTTTGCCATAGTTTGAAAAACACCCACCAAGATAGCCACAGAGCTATCCACAGCCCCTTTTTCCCTTCCCAACACCAGCACACCTCTAGGGATTCACAATTTTTAGCTTCTTCATAGATTTCCTTAGAAAGCGAGGAAAATCTGCTAGTCATATCGACCAGGATGAATGGCTCCATTAGTCATGCTCGAGAGTATACCCTTACTTCCTACAAACTACTTCACATCACAAGGGCTATTGAGCATGATAAATATATATTCACTCTTTTCCCCAAATGCCATAGGCGAATCCACTATTTTCCCAACTTCCATGGGCGAATCCACAAAAAACAGCTCCCTTTTCACATAACCTTGTGATCTTATTGGGCGTCCGGCATACAACCTTGTGATCTTGCTGGGCCTCGGTCATTAACTATTATCTAATAGGTGGCATCCTGCACTCACTCCCACATTACAAACCTCATCACTCCAATTCTCACCAACACTTTCTCACCCCTAATATCTTTGGTGTAATAGTGGTGATAAATGCAAAATGAGTGTAATCTTGGAGAGCTAGATGTACACAATTTATCTTTCATCTTAATTTTTATATTAACACATTAAAATAATTTTAGTTTTAAATTTAACTTAATTTAAAAAAAAAAAAAAAATTAATTTTTTAAGATAAAAGATTTATTTTGTGTTAAAAAATCGTCTTAAAATCCTCTTATGGGTAGTAGTGAATTAGTTGTGGCGTGTTTATTAAACTTCGTCATTCTCATCTTTCTCAGTCTCATGCTAGTTATCCTCATTTTTCCCATTCTCGTGCTAATAAGAATTTTAATGTTATCTAAATTTATGTGTTTAGTTCAGATTTTGGAGGCATTATTCAAGGCTTGAGGCATTCATTTATATAGGCACTAATACTCAACAAGCATTCATCTTCAAAGGTGCTCATTGAACAGATGCAACAACTCCTTAACACTTTCTCTATCCCACTTCCATAATATTTTGCTATGTTTCAACATGCTTTATTGGTTTAATGTTGTGGAAAAGCTAATAGATCCTTTACAATAGCCTGGTCAACTATGGTGAATAGATCGAGCCAAACACTCCTTGTATTCTTTCACAAATTCAAAGAATAGTGTGGTAGGTTTGATTAAGAATTGCATGCAACTTTCCATGTTCATCTTTTCCTAGGTCAGTTACCAAAAGGAGTCCAAGTCCATTTGTTCACACCCCGATAAACTTTGTAGCACCAATTCATCCATCATACTTCACACCACTCTATTTTCTAACAATGTAAACTTTGAAACAGGAACTGATACGAGTACCCAATTTTTTGAAGCAACAAAAAATCATCTTATTTTGAAAAGTGTTGATTCAGAATACACCTTTTTTTTAGGTAGCAAAAAATCTTTTGATTTTGAAAAGTGTTGATTCAGAATACATCTTTTTTTTTTAGGTAGCAAAAAATCATCTGATTTTGAAAAGCGTTGATTCAGAATACACCTTCTTCTTTTTTTAGCATATTTTTGACACTTTAAATTTTCTCATGTATCATATACGAACATTTTTTTTAAATGTTAGCAATTTTTCATGCTAATTTTGAAAAGTGTTGATGCAACATCAACTCTCTTTTTTAGAGGGCTTATTTTTTACAGTTTAAATTTTATAATGTATGAAGTGTGGAAATGTTTTTAAAATGTTGAAAATTTTCATGCAGATTTTGAAAACCATCGACAATTTTTTTTTCAGGCATATTTTTGACACTTTAAATTTTCTTATGTCCTAAGTATACATAATTTTTTTGTTAAATGTTGATTATTTAACCATTTTTCAAGTGGTCTTAGTCCTCTTGATGTTTTTCGTCCTAAGATATTTAGTTTTTAAAGGTTTCCAAATTTTTGTTTTTGTTTTCCTTTGCAATATATATATATATATATATATATATATATATATATATATATATATATATATATATATATATATATATATATATATATATATATATATATATCCAAAGTTTAAAAAAATTAGAAAATAAATATTTCGAGGTTAGGATTTCTTTTATATTTATATATTGTTAATTAATATTTCAATACACATAAAATAATTGTCACCAAAAATAATAATTTTAAAAACTCGACAAAAAATATACATTTTGGATATAGATATAATTTAAAAAGTATGTATTTTAAGACATTATCGCTAAAAAATACACGTTAATTATGGAAATTTTGAATAATTGTTTTTGGAAAAATAACAAATTTCATAAATTATATATTTAAAAAAAAAAAGGATGACATTTCGGAAATAAAAATTCCAGAAAAATAATTTAGATAACATTTTAAGTATTAAAAAAAAAAATTAAAATAAAACATACAATTTATAAAAATAATAAAAATCATAAACATAAAATTAAATTAAAAAATTAAAAAAATAAATAAATAAATACAATTAAGTTATGAAATAAATCATTAAAAAAATTATTTCCAACTTTATTGACTAAATCTTATACTCAGTTACATTAATATCTTATTTATATATTATTATATTTTTTGAGTGTGCTTGTTTGTTAAATTTTATTCCTTTTATTCTTCTTGTTTGTTTTGTATATACATATCATTTTATATTTTATATTTTTATTTATTTATTTATTTAATTAACTATATTGACTATAATATTTTAATTTATTAATGTTCAATTTTATTAATTTATATTTGAATTTTTGACTTGACCGTTGCATTTCTGAACTATATTTATTGATAGATGTAGATCGCACAACCACCATTCTCCTGATGATGAACTACACTAAGTAGTTCGAAACGTGTATTTTCCCAATTGATTATGTGATTTCTGATTAAATTAGATATGGATCACAGAAGCTTACACTCTCAAATAAAACAATAATAAAAAATACATTGAAAAAATAAATTAAAAAATTAAAAGACAGGAAAAAAATACATTAAAAAAATTAAATAAAACAATTTAAAAACATAAACAAAACATATATAATTTTAAAAAATAAAACATATATAATTTAAAAAAAAAAATAGAATAATAATAATAATAATAATAATTGCATCCATTAAGCTGTTGGTGGCATGAGGGGCTGCTTGTCGTGGGTGGGCGGAGTTGTTGCAGCTTCGACCACCCACGGCAGGCGGCCCCTCCAGCCATCAATGGCTTAAATCTGATTCTAATAATCGGATCTGATTCTCAGAATCAGATTTGATCCGTTGGTGACCCAAGGGGCCGCCTGCAGTGGGTGGGCGGAGCTGCTGCAGCTCCGCTCGGCCACGGCAGGCGGCCCCTCGAGCCACCAACGACTCAAATCCGATTATGAGAATCAGATATGATTCTTTGATTCTCAAAATCGTATTTGAGTCGTTGGTGGCCCGAGGGGCCACATGCCAGGGGCGGGCGAAGTTGCAGTAGCTCTTCCCACCCACGACAAGCGGCCCCTCAGGCCACCTGTCATGGGAAAGCAGAGTTGCAGCAGCTCCATCCACCCACGGTAGGCGGCCCCTCGGGCCACCAATGGCTCAAAGTCGATTGCATCAGCCCCGCCTACCCAAGGCAGGTGGCACCTCAGGCCACCAATGCCTCAAATCTGATTCTTAGAATCATATTTGAGTTGTTGGTGGCCGCCTGCCATGGGCGGGCGAAGCTGCTGCAGCTCTGCCTACCCACAGCAGGCCACCAACGGGCTCAAAGCTGATTTTGAGAATTGTCTTGGGCCTGCCGGTGGCCCAAGGGACAAAATTTGTGTAATTTCTTATACTTTTTTCAATTATAATTATTGATTTTTTTTGTTTTGGCTTTTTATATATTTTTATAAATTTGATTTTTTTGGTCCTTTTTTTTATTTTATGTTTTTTTTTCTAATAAATACTTTTATTTACTTTTTATTGTTATTTTTTACTTTTGTTTTGTTTTTTTGTTTTTTTTGTTTTTTTTATTGTTTCAATTTTTTTTGTTTTTTTTTTTTTAATTTTTGTTTTCATTTTTCTTTTGAAATTTTAAGGTTTGTAGGAGTCATGATATTTTATTTTTTGTGTCATTATTTCAAAATGTTGAAAATCTATCCTGAAGAAAAAAAATTTGTATTCCAACATCAACACTTTTTGTTTTCGGGGTATTTTTTTGGCTAGAGTTCTCATTTTCAGTTTATAGTTCTTATTTCATAGTTTACATTGTTTTCTTCATAGAAAGAATAAAAGTTTGGAAATTTTTCTAAAAATATTCATCCTCATTCATCTCCTCATTGTTGCACACCATCAGCACTTACTCACTCATTTTTTTGACTCACTACATCCCAATAACTCAATCCACTCCACCACTTACTCCACACTTGGTTTGTCCTACTCCGTTGAATAATAGAGTTTTGACTTAGGGTTCTGACCTGAGCATATTTCAAACTTGGGTTTCCATCTGAAAATTCTTTGGCACCTTGAACCTGTCTAGACTTCAGACACCTGAACAAAAAATATTATGTTCTTAAAAACACATTTTCAATCTATGGTGCAATGCCTGAATTTTATTATCTGACACCACAAACTTCTTATTCACTCCCCCAAGGATACAACGATGAACTTAGGAATTACTTGTAAGACCTAAAAACAGAAACCTGCCTAATCTAAACTCTAGAATCTTCTCAAAGATAGGCAATAACTAAAATTCTTTGAAAACTCTAGAATCTGCTCAGGGATAGGAAAAAACAAAAGTTCTTTGAATTGTACCCCAAAGGCCTTAACATTATAATTCATCGTCAAATGATTACTCCTTTGAATGTTTAGTTTTAATTTCAAACAACTATAGAAATAAGTAATCTTCTTGGGAGGTTGGGAGTAAGGCCTTGATCAAACATGTGGGTGTTTTCTCCCTATTTAATAGATCTAGCTACTTTCTCTTAAATTTGATCTTTCCCCAACATTTTCTCCATATCTAGGAAATCTAGGTAAAACTCTTTAATGTGTTTGGGTTTCATCAATAATTCCATGTAACCCTTTATAGACTAAGAGGAAGGGATATTAGATCTAGGAGCACCAAGACCACAGGGCACAATCTACGAGGTTGAGCACTTGGCTTGAGGTTGTCTTGGTTCAAGGCTGCACCACTTGGAGGTTGTTGTGAACCCAATGCACATATGTGGAGAATAAATGTAGCTTAGGAGCTTGTCCTATGTAGTGGTAGACTTGTGATGAGGAGAGCTTGATATGTGGAGCCTTAACTTACAGTGTATGCCACTTAGGTGTTGGAACACAGCCACCTTGCAACACCATACATGTGGAGAACTTGGAAAAGGGCGCCCCTCATGTAGATCTACTCTAGTGGCTTAGATTAGCTTACTCATGGACTTAGCACAATTTATTTTATTTGTCTCTACTACCTATCTTATATAAAGGGAGGCAAGTGTCTTTGTATTAACAATTTAGTCTCTAGATCATTTGCATCTTGTTATACTTGTCTTTTAATATTTCTGCTTGTGTGATGCAAGAATTGAAAGGTTTAGGTAGAGAATTGGAGTGAAAGGGTTGAGCCTTTATGTGAATATGACCTTTGGTTTGCAACTTGAAAACCTAGGGAATACTTGGAGCACTTGATGCTAGTGGATCATGTTAATCTCCTTGAACACTTGTGTAGAGATTGAAGGGTGGACCTTCTATTGTGATGCTAGTTTGTTTTGTATCCTTTGATATGGCTAGAATCGCTTGATAAGAACCTTTCTATTATATGGTATTGTTGGTTAGGTTTTGTTGTTTTTAGTGGATGCCTTATCTAGGTTTTGGTAGAAACTCGAGTGTCCTTTCTTACATGAGTTGAAAGGACATGTACCATCTTGGAATGAGATGAGATATTGTATTCTCTTTGGATAAGTTGTAATCTGCACTGTTTCATTGTTGTCCAAAGTTGTTTGTTTCAGATCTAAAAATCAGACTTATGTTTTCAATGTTTGAGTGGTTTCTTGGTTGTTTCTATATGTTGATTTATCATGACAACTTTGCCGATTGTTATATGATTTAACATGCTATGAAGAAACTAGAAATCAGATTTATTGCTGAAATAAATCTACTTTGACTAAAGTAATTCTTAGAGCTGGTTGATGAAGGATATTGTGCCCTAAGGGTTGTGAATCTTCTCTCCTTCGGCTAAATATTTTTCGGTGGCTATTTCTTGAGCTTACCAAGTTATTTTCTTGGATAGAAGAAGTATATTTCTAGTGCAATTTATATTTGAAATTCAACTATAATGCTGAAAATTCTATGATTTCATGGGCTCATCCAACAAGTCTCAAATTTTAGAAACGGTTGGGAAAGCAAGGGAATTTTTATTTAGATTTACATGTAGAATATGTTGGGAGAACATGAAAAAGTAAAACGACAAACTCAATAGGAGTAAGGTATGGGTTGATCACTAAAGCAGATAAGAGAATCCCCAATAATAATTACTAAAGGGTAGTCAAGTAAAATAGAAAAACAAAGGACAGGATCATGACATGCACTAGTCAACTTGAAAGCTAACTCCCCACTGATTGAAGGAAAAAGAATAGAATAAGAAATTAGTAAAAATAGTGCAGTAATGGATAGGGGTATTCAAGCCTAGGGGATTCAAACCTAGGATGTTTCATTGGAACATACATATTCATTCGTCGTAGAAAATATATAAGCAATGAAGAAGAAGTACATAATTTAGATGCAATAAAGAACCTACCTCATCAACAACAATTATGGCAACAGCAACAATAGTCACAAAAGGTTAATTGAATGGTGTTACACAAATTTCAAGACATCCTAACAAGTCCACTTGAGGATAACATAAGAACACATAAGAAAATACACAATTATAAATCAATGAAATTGATGGGGCATTTTACCTCAACACAATCAATTAAACCAACTCAAGTAGCATATGATCCAAAAGATGTATTGGATATTTAGGTATTTCAAGTATTTCATGTTGTCTCTAGATAAACTTCTATCATGTGGAAGAGAATGAGGAAGGAGATTATCATGCTATGAAAAAAGAAAGAAAAGGAAGTTGTCTAGAATAATTTCTTAAGTTTAGTTATGGATAAACTACAAGTAGCTTTCCTAAGGAAAAGTGAGGACCATTTGGACTCAATGCAACAAATAGTTCATCATCTTGTTGTTGAAAATTTCCAAATGAGAGAATAGGTAGAGCAATCATAACAACAGAATAAGAAACAAAAGAAATATGAGCTATTCTCTATACTTGAGTATGAATTTGTCGCATTTAAAGAGGTAAAGAATAAACTACGAGAACCAATGGATATGCTAGATACTCTTAACATTCTCCTCAACTACTAGCTGGAGAATTTGACAGAAGCCTGCAATGGATTTCAGATTTAAAAGGTACTTAATAAGGACTTGGAGCAGAAGAATTACACATTTGGTCCTTGGGAAGTATCATCCATTGTACTTGGTTCCAATTTGTTTGCCTTCTACATTAGGTACTTATTGGTTTGGTCAATGACTATTCTATGTCTTGTTTTGATAAGCTAAGTGTGTAATGCCTTCCAAGTTTATAATAAACAATCCTTAAATGTGGATATATGTAATTTTATACTCATCGCCTCAAATTTTCTCATCAATTTCCCCCTTTAAATAGGTTAAAATTCTTGCATTCTTCCATTCAGTATAGATACTAGCCCAATAGGTGCACCCATCATTGTAATGATCACACACATCTCATAGTACTTACACACAACTAAGCATGGGAGTTGAGCCAAAATTTGAATGGTCCTCTCATACCAAATTTTGTGAGGTCTAGATGGGAACTCATACCAGAGATAGTCACAAACTATTGTTGGGAATTTTTTTGCTATCAATAGGTATGTTAATTATGGATTCGAGGTCCATAATAAGGTTGAGACCAAAAAAAGTGGTCTTTAAAGGCCTCAAGATGGATCCTAAATCTTTTATACGGAAATTTCAAAGTGGGAGAAGTAGTAAAAATGACACATAAAGTGGATTTATCCAAATATTCCACTCTAAAATATGGCTGAAAAAAATAATATATTGATCAAACCACAATTATTTATACTTTGCATACCTTCCTCTTGGATCGTATCTAACAACATATGAATAAATTGTTTTACCTAGAACGTCTAAGTAAAAATGCCTACTCTGATTGTTTAGAAGAACATAATATGCCATCCTCAAAATCCTCCACCTCCAAGTTAAAAAGTAATATTACGGGAAAGAAAATTTAATTTGAATCCTAACACACCAAAAGTATTTTTTCTACTTGTTTTATCAAGAAATATAATTCTATGAATGAAACAAGATGACTATGCAATCAACAAATGTTAATGCTCAAAATAGTTTTGCGGAAAAATTGCATCCCCTAAGGAGAATATATAAACAAAGGAGATACTAAAGATGAGGCTCCCATAATAGGTACAACTTAACCTCCACCCATCATTATCCCATTCTAGTGGTTTGAGTTAATTTTATTGTCCCTCTTTAATGTGTCCATCACTACAACACATGAAATCTTGAAGCCTAATATTTTTATATATTGAAAAGGTTTGGTTAATCCAATCCCTCTACTCTAATACTTCTCACATGGATATGGTGTCAAGATATTGTGTGTAAACTTAAGATAATTTGTGATCCGATCTTTAGTACCATGAATTAAAAAATACCCATCCTTTCTCTACTTCATTTTGTATAAACATGAGAAGGAGACATAAAAACTTGACTTACTAGTGACAAGTCTTCTAAATAGTCCACAACATCATAAGATGATCCATAGAAACATCATTAACATCAACCCATATTAAATAGTTATAAATTTAATAATTCATTATATAGTTTAATATATGTTGTTATCTAAATAGACCGTGATTGATAATAATTTTGTTAACAATAACAAAACAAATTATATCTTATATAATATAATATGTTTGTGTGTATTTTTGTTAGCAAAAACAAATCTCACCATATTTCGATTCAATTTGAAAAGAAAATTACACATAGCAGATACTTATAGCATTCACAAGGAATTGAGGTCTTTATATTCTCAATAGAAATTTCTATCTCAATATTTAAAATTTCAGCAAAAAAATTAAGAAGGTCGTAACCCTTTATAAAATTGATTGAAAAAATCTAATATTTTAAATATTTATAAAAAAATATACCACGAAAAAAGTTTAATTATTTCCAATAAGAAAATGATTTACTCTATCGTCACCTAGAATGTAAAATCCCAAACCTTAATAATTTAGTTAGATCTAGCACATTCTAGTGTTCTCAATAAAAATTCATTCAGTAAAAACCATGAACATAGACGCGATCTGGAAATGCAGCCTTTTATTTATATTTTTAACTGAAAACAAAGATACATGCCCACACCAAAAATATATGAGCCTTTGCAGTGGCATGCTCGGCTACTCATTAAAAACAGAAAACCAATACTGAATCACAATCGTGGACCCTGGATGGATCCACCAGACAAATTCACCACAGGGTTTTCGTCTCGGGATCAATGCTAGAATTGACCAGGTCAAGTTCTCAACCCAAACACAATAAGATATGTAATACCAAAATGATTCTAAATGCCTCGCTTCTATCTCCTTTTACAGGCTTGATGGACCTTATTTTATTATTTTTCCTTGAAAACCGTCAACAAATACCATGGGCCAATACCATGGGAAATTACCACGATAATACCATGGACCTATTCCATCCACTTTGACCAGATCAAGAGAGGGAATATTACAAATCCTCCCGCCCAAAGATTTCTTGTCCTCAAGCGATCCACTTATATCCACAACAAAAGCATTTGTACATTGATACCAAGATCCCATACAACCTGATGTATTGTTCCATCCCTCCATGTTGACTGGTCCTGAATGGATCCTTCAATACTTGGATCCCAAACAATCCTCTGACCGATCCTTCCCTCAATATATTTACCTGGATCCCAAACAATCCTTTGGCCAATCCTGCCCTCAATGGATTCTCCTAGATCCCAATGCCACCTAAATCCTGGGACCTGTGGGTTATGGTACCATTTCAACCCTCCATCGTTGCCCGTGCCAATTGGACCAAGCTGTATTTTTTCCTTGGCTATGGGTATCCTCCAAAGAATCAATCCATCAATAGAATACCAACTCATTATCTCTCGCAAATCCATACTTGGGAAAGAATGAATATCTGCAAATCTACTATGTTGATGTTATTCGATGCACCATTCATGCTGCTCTACTTGATTACCCAACATGATGTATTTGGAGAACCCTGCCCTGCTCTTCTCAATGTATAAAGGTGGTTTGTTGGTGTTGCAAGCCTTATCTATGTATTCCTATAGAGCACTGCTATGGAACTCCCAATTGTACTCCTCATGTGGCCTTGTGAGGGACTTAAGTTGTTCCTCAATAATAAACAGCTTGGTCAATGATTTGGCACATTTGCCTATGAGTTCCTCAATTTTTCTATTCTCCTGTAAGACAGTGTCACGAGTTGTCCAGATTCTTTGCTTCAACAACATAATATCTGTCTTGAAATGCATGATCCCCTCCCGAAATTATTTCACTGGAAATTCTAGTGCATTGCGGAATGTCTCTATATTTGACTGCACCGGATGCCCCACGACCACTACTTCAACTTGAACCTTTGATTGGCCCTTTAGAAATGACTCATCCTACATACTATATTTCTCATGCTTCCATGCATGATCATGCTCATCATATCGATTTATTACGGTTGGCTCCTCATTTGATTCTCCTTGAGTGTATTCTTCTTGGACATCTTTAAATGTGAGGATAAGTTGTCCATCCTCTTTGGTTGTCCAACATGGATGTACTAGTGGATTGTTGTTTATACCTGATTGCCCATACTCTTTATGGATTTCCTCCGGTGTATTTATAGACTCAACTACCACATCATCAAGAGGAATTACCTCCTCCCTTTCATCATGTACTTGGTCAACCTGAGTGATCAACTTGTCCTGCAAGTTTCTCTGAAGAGCATGGTATCAATGCTCACCATTGGTACTTGACTACTCAGATCCTTCATAGGTCCTCTCCTGAAAACCGATGAAACCATCTATGGATGAATCCCCATGAATTGAAGAGGTATCTAATTTTTCCGTCCTTGTCGCCTCCTTATCATCTGGACATGAATGGTCCAATGCCCAAACTCCCTTGCATATAAAGAATAAGCCTTTCCTCCTTAGTTCATTCTTACTGTCTCCACAAATTTTTGTTAATTCCTCCTTGGTTAACTTCTTTCTAAGTAGTTTGATGTTTTTTTCTAGCAACCCCTCAACTAGTTCATAAGCAGCAGGTGATACAATTAGCTCCTTCCTCCAAATGGCCAACAATTTGGATCTCAATTGTTCGCAGATGGCCCTATCTTCTCCTAAGATCGGATACATGATCTTTTGCATGTCTGTTTTGATGAAGTTTGGATGAGATGTTGTAATTCTAGTGCAAAAGTATTAGAGCATCTGAAGGATTAAGTCATCACACTCTAGATCAAGCATAAGTATACCAAATCTTAATTTCGCCATGTGTTCCAAAATTGTGCGCTTCTGGAAAAAATTAAGAAGGGTGGTGTGGTCCAACCCTTGGAGTGCTTCTACCATTACCCGAAAATTCCTCCTCATGATGTCATCATTGCAGGGCAGTAGCGGTGTTGTGAAGGCTATGATTTTACTAATACAAGAGGCGACTGTGAGTCTAACCTTTTCACAAGAATTCTCCAAGAACCTAGGTTGTATCAAAGCAAGCATGGATGGCTTCAAGGCCCAACTTGACCCTTTCCATTTTGATTGATTTATCAATCTCAAACCCATATCTAATGTGTCTAGTTGTAAGAGGACAGCTCCTGAATTTGTACCATGCAATTTGGATCCAAGTTCGAAGAGGCACTTTCTTATTACATCTTCCTTCTAGATATCTTTTGACTGCAGAAGGATAACATGGACCTTTCAAGAGAAAGGCTTGTTGTTCTGATTTAGCTTTTGATCTGTATATTGTTGCCATATGTGATCCACAGAAGTATTGTAGCCCATAAAATCGAGTGATGTATCATTATGTTGATTCTTGTGGCGTTTCCAAAAGTAAAATGATGAGATTGTGGTTTGGCATCAATGGATCTCAATACTTTTTCTTCTCTCTTCAGCTTTCTTCAATAAAACTGATTTACACCCTTTTGAGAACCAGGCTTGAATCTTCAGCTCCATAAGGAAATCTATGACCTTTCTATTTTGAATAGAAGTGTTAATACTATGCACCATATGGATACTTGACGTATGCCTTATTGACCAATGGAAACTCATATGTTGTAAAGGATATAAATCAAACCCCTTTTAAATCTTTATATCTCCTAAATTCCAACCAATACCCATAAAGGATATATCTGCCTTATGAACGCTGAATGGCTTCAATATGATGAGAGATAAGCCCCCAATTTTATTAATTTTTCCCACAGCTTACAACAACAGCGCATTACACTAAAGAGTTGTGTTGTAGGGTGGGAGTTGAACGTTATCTTCCAGGGCTTCGCTCCTCTACTCAGTGTGATAGCGGGTTGCAATATTGCATCCTTTGCGGGGTGTATTGGCACCTTCTTATAATGCACAGAGGTTGCGTCCCTAGCTCTGGTGCTGCATACCGTTCGCCCTCCTCTTGGACATAGTGAGCTGCGATAACCTTCACTTGTTGGTGCATGAATTATTCCATGGCAAATTGATTTTATGTAGCCTCCCAATAATTCAATTGTCGGTTTAATCAATGGGTCAAACCCCCACCGATTCTACACGTGTAGGCTCTCGAACTCAGTGGTTAGATATTCTATGGTCCTGGGCTCTTACAATAGCAGATCATGTTTCCAAAGTTGCACCTTTATCTTCTCGGTGCATGTGCAGTAGGTAGACTTCGTTCCAGGGCTGGGAGAAGCCAATGGTCTCTCGGCCCACTGCTCCAGTGATCTCATTCCCTTGCTTGGTGCAATGGCTCTCCTTCTGCGTTGCACACGACTCCACAATTCCCTACATTCTGGCTACTTGGTCGATGGAGCGCCCTACGGCCGCCAACTTGCAATTTCTCAGTATTGGGATAGCTTCCAGGCTAGTAGTCAATGTAGGTGGCAGACCTTGTGACTAGGCTATTAGTAGCCTCACTGCAACTTGCAGCCTCAAGCAATTTTTGGTCCTCCTTTGCACTCAGGGAGTTGCTAATACAGTGTTCAACCGTTGCTGGTAATGAGGACGATACTCGTGGTTACAAAGACTATGAGGAGGTTGTCGATTAACCAGCCAATTCTTGGCCCTTCTCAAATGGCCAGGACGTTCTGCAACAATGCACAAATCGCTTCTAGAATAAGGAATAATCAACGCAGATCAGCTCCATTAAACCTCTTTTTAAATGAGAACTCTATTTGAATAACCGGACATCAATAAAATCATTTAAATAGATGCAAAATCCATTTAAACAAAATCGCATTATTAATCTGACCCACACAGTCGATTCACTAGTACAAACATATCACATTTATTAATTTAATTTATTTGACCATACTAGTCATCTCCCTACACTCCACTATTGTTAAACTCCTTGTGCTCCATTGTATCATTCCCTGTGCTACTTATAGCAGAGTAACCTTGGGTCTCGGCTTCCGAGAGAGGGTTTTTTGCGGCTTCTGGATAGAGATCAGACCAGATGCACCTCTTTTAGAATGAGTTTCGACCACTCGCTGAGAGAGTAGCGTCCTATGGAAATGTGCAGTCTGTTGCTAGCTACGCACAGGTCAGTGAATTGCAGGAGTTGTTATGATTGTTCCCTGGGCAAATCGCATGGACAAGTTCAAGCATAATCTCGGTCCATACGCAGATGGTGACCAGATCCAACTTCTGCGATCTTTTTTCCAATGGCAAAACAACTAGTGGCGTTGTAAGGCCTGGGTATGACGACGCCCTTCCTCAGACAATGCAACTGAAAGCTATGGAAGTTGTTTCAGTTCCAGATTTAATTCGTTTCACTGAGTTTACAGTGCCACAATTATGACCATGCAGAAAACAAACTCCAGAAAATTCAATAATAATGAGCTAATTAGGGTGGTCATAGAGAACCACCGAAATTGTTGAGATATTAGCTAGGGTGAGATCACTGAAAACTAATTTCTTTTGAAACCTTGGATCATGGTCTTCTCTATAGTTGATTTATAATAAACTCTCAAGCTGGCTGGATAACTAGCTCTGATACCATGGTAAAATCCCAAACATTAATAATTTAGTTAAATCTAGCACATTCTAGTGTTTTCAATAAAAAGTCATTCAATAAAAACCATGAACATAGACAGGATCTGGAAATGCAGCCTTTTATTCATATTTTTAACTGAAAACAAAGATACATGCCCACACCAAAAATATCTGAGCCTTTGCAGTGGCATGCCCGGCTGCTCATTAAAACAGAAAACCAATATTGAAGCACAATCATGGACCCTGGATGGATCCACCAGACAAATTCACCCCGGGGTTTTCGTCCCGGGATCAATGCTAGAACTGGCCAAGCCAAGTTCTCAACCCAAACACAATAAGATATATAATACCATAATGATTCTAAATGCCTCACTTCTATCTCCTTTTATAGGCTTGATGGACCTTATTTTATTATTTTTCTTTGAAAATTGTCAACAAATACCATGGGCCAATACCATGGGAAAATATCATGATAATACCATGCACCTATTCCATCCACTATGACCAGATCAAGAGAGGGAATATTACATAGAATAGAGTCCTCTCGCAAAGATCTATATAGATATGAAATTCTATTCACTCAATATTGATTATTGCAAAAAATATTTGGAGTTATACTCTTCACCTAGCCATAGACCTTGTTGCTCCAGATATTCCAATAACAAGTCACGCATGAGCCATCAATCCATTACTATGTTATCTCTTCTTAGCCTTGTCCTCAATTACACAAACAAAAGTGATGTCATCTTCTCCTTCTTCTCATTCCTTATATAGAATACATCGATGATAAGGAACCCAACCCCTATGATCCACCTATTGTTATATAATTCTTCCTTTGTATTAACATTTTCCTTTCACATAAACCTACATTATCATTAATTTTTTTCTCTCTTATTACATTAGTCATCTTTGTCTTCTTTTTCGTAATCATCATCATCATCATCATTTTTTATTTCCTTTCTATTATGCTTTGAAATTTGTTTATATATTATTTTTTATTATTATATTACTTGATATTTTGTGACATTAAATACTACCCCCTTCAATAAACTTTGTGCTAAAAATAACTTTAATTATGTAACTTATAATTTCTTTGTTTATTTTATGGTATCTTTTATGAAACACTCTTTTTTGTAACTATTATGAGTGCCACCCATGTGACCATACATGTGACAATAGCAAGCATTGAAAGTTACATCAAAACATTAGGAGAACTATCGGCACTATCAAGTTTTTCCCTAGCATTTAGAACTATGTTGAAAGTCCATCGGTATACCAGAGCCACAAAGCTCAAGACATAATATATACCATAGTATTCCTTGCTCCCAAAAAAATATTTGTCACTATGTAAATTAGATTTATTCCCAATTCATGCTTACGATGTCCCTGAAATGAGGTAGGAGTTGACAAGGAGTAGCATATCATGAGGAACAAGTCAGATCTCAAGCCCAACAAAAAGTAGAAATTACCACAAAATTTTATCAGTGTAATATGCTAGATGGCATACAAGACGAAATCATAGAGGCAAAAGGCTACATAGTAGGCGAGCATGGGTGTTTAAGTAAATTTTGAAGGAGTTGGCGAGGTAACTATGAAAGTTTCAAAACAAAAACCCCATTGCATTATCTAGATCTACTTCGCCTACTTGTTTAATTAACTTTAACAAGTTATTTTACTGAAGTATTCAAAAAAGCATTAAAGTAGACACTAACTGCAACCTACACATCTACATATCATTTAATGAACAATACACACATGTGACAACATTACACGCGATTTTTTCAGATAAATTTCCCCGGAAAAAACATTAGGCGGGAAAAACGATGCAGCAACTCTAGAGAGTTTATATTATGCATAATCTGAATACAAAATTCTAGGCACCAGAAATGGTTAGCCCTACAAAGAAATTACATGAGAGTTAGTACCTTTCACTTGGAGACAAATATGGCTGTATTACACCCTCAAATGGGATTTACATATCACGAGCCCTTTCTGGCCTACTAGAACCCTCAGCGTTGCCTCTGCAAACTTTATGTCAACCCTCACTGGCCAGCGTCCCCACTGCGCCACCCTAATTGGTGTTGTATTGCCTCTGCACTGCCCTGGTTGGGCCTGCATCACCCCTTTTGGTGTTGTGATGCCCCTACGTTGCACTGACTGGGTCTGCGTCACCTTTGTTGGGCTTACGCAGCCTCCACGCAATACTCAACGTGGTGCTGGCTAAACTGTGTCATCTTGGCTAGCTCTGCGGTAACTGGTAATCACTACCCCTCTGTTGTTGTATTCTCGGCCTTGGATCAGATCATCCCTTGTTGATCGCTACCCCTCATTGCACTGCAAACTTGCTTCAAATTTCTTAGCAAACCCCACCCCAGAAATTCGACTTAGCTTCAGTGCTCTGCCTGTGTATGTGCATCTCCAAATGACCCCAAGCCTTTCCTTTATACTTTTCTCGTTGGAAAACCAATTACTGTGATCTAATCTCTAATCAATGGCTCATATTAAAATACCGCTTGAACTACATCACTTAGAACATTTCATCACATGTGTTTAATTAATTCACTTTGATTTTTCTAATTCCTTAAGCTAGACTTAGGGTCCTCATTAAAAAAATTAATTATTAGAATAACTTCAACACCAGATGAAATTTCTCCAAACACTTTCTTGGTTTTGGATATCTCATCTGTCTTATTCCCCCCACAAATTTTCGGAGCTAGATCACACCCGATGCTACCCCAAAATCTCAACACTCCCTCTTAGCGAGGAGTGATCTCTAACAATACATCCACACCAATTATTGCCTAATCTCGGCATCAGAATTTGCGCCGCTAATGCTTGGCATGTTGCCCTCCATCCACTGCGTTGCTGCTTTCTGTACTCTTGCCCATGTCACTTCCACTAACACTACTACGTCTGTACTGTAGCTCCCTCTTAATTTGTTGCATCATGTTGCCCATAGCACTGCCACTGCTAACTATCACACTGCAACTCATTTGCTGAGATGTAAGAAATTGAAGTACTATCACCCATCTCTAATAGACAAGTTAGTTGAGTTGCAACTCATCACTTAAGCTCCCTTGGCTATTGTGCTATGTTGTCTCCCTAAAGCCATTTCGTTGATGTTGCTCTCCATTGCATAAGCATTGCCCCTTTGCGTTGTTGAAATCTCATCAACCTATGTGATGTTTCTCATACACTATTGCTACCTCCACACTATGCTACTCCCATCTAAAGTGTCCCAACTCTACCCTCTACTTCACACTGATCTTCTACACCCACTCCTCCAGTTGTCCCCCTACTGTCTTCAGGCTCCTGTAGCTTGTATGTGATCCAAGAGTTTGGGCACCTCAAGGATCCTACCTCCCATCTGTAGTTGCTCTACAGATCAATATCGCCCCACTTTGGTGGTTCATGAGCCATCATGGCTACGTCATCGTCACTACCATCGTCCCCTTTTTTTGTTGCTGCCATGGATTCAGAAGATCTCTTATCCTTCTTCTTAGGAGAATTGTTGGCGAAGTGTCCAAGTTCACCACAATTAAAGCACTCGACCTTGGATAGGTCCTTCTTCTTCTTCCCTTACTTCCTCTGTCCCTTTGATGCAATGGTTGCCTCCTCCTCCTCCTATTTCTTTACTTTTATTGTACCATCGTTGCTGCTTTGCCTCTTAGTAAATCTCCTGATTTCCTCATGATGAAGGATTTCCCACATGTATGCCCAAGCTGGTAATGCTACCTTGCCCAAGATGCTTTGGACAAAAGTTTCCCATTCATTGGTGACTGCATTCAAGGTAGTCCTCACCAAGATCCCTTCATCCGGAGTCATACCCATGGAAATCAGTTGGTCCCGGATAGTGTGAAGTCTAAAGAGAAAGGGATTGATTTCCTCATCCTTCTGCATCTGGAACAACCGCAACTAATTCTCCAGAAGAATCTTCTTCTGGACGAAGCTTTCCTGATACATCGTGTCCAAATTTTTTGACATTTCATTTGTCATGTTCTTCCTGGACATATGTGGAACCATGTGATACTTTACTTCATCCATGATCAAACACTTTGCTTGCACCTGATTCTCTAATAATTTATTCAGCGGATTTGCATCGGTAGTCACAGCTAGGACATTTTCACCATGGTCCTTGATGTCGTACTCATCTAGGACTGTTAGGATCTTGGCCCTCCAGATAACGAAGTTGGACACACTGTCCAACCAGTCCTAGTCTCTCATTCCATGAGAAACCATCTTTTTCTCAACTTTGTCAGAACAGATACTCCTCTCCCTCTTTCTGCTGCAACACTCAACATAAAACTATATTTGGTTTTCTTGGCGATAGAAACCCTCTATAGTAGTTTCTCCCTCTAACAACTGATTTCCCTTCTGGGAATCCTCTGCTAAAAACAACTGAATCAGTCCTTTATGGTCACCCTCCTGATTGAATCTCAGATCTATTGCTAAGAGATTGTTCTACTCTCGCTCTTGTCGCCTTTTCTAGGCATTGTTCTGCACTAGCAAAACCTGTGCCACGCCAGCAACTTTTGAAGATCACAAGCTCTGCTTCTAGACTTTGGAAAATCTGCACAATAATCTCCACATGACATACTTACCTCTAGATGGCCTCTACGTGAGCAGACTGGCTCAGCACAACCTCTGCACAGCACAAACTACTCCTACGTCACTTTGGAAGGCTCTGTGCTTCCTCTACGTCACTCAAATGGCTCTGCGTCAGCCTCTGCATGGCCTCTTCATTAGCCTTGTAGGGTTGCATCTCTCTTTGTGTTACACTTCCATTTTTATGGATCTCTTCTACTTTAGTTCCCTTCTCTGCAATAATTTCTTCAGTCGCTCTGCTAGTGCATCAACATGATCTGCAATGCTTTGATACCATATGAAAGTTTCAAAATAGAAACCCTACTACAGTATCTATATCTACTTTGCCTACTTGTTTAATTAAATTTAACAAGTTATTTTACTGAAGTATTCAGAAAAACATTAAATTATACATTAAATACGGCCTACACATCTACAGATCATTTACTAAACAATACACACATGTGACAAGATTACACACGATTTTTCGGACAAATTTCCCTTGAAAAACCGAATGCGGGAAAACCAACACAGTATCTCTAGAGGGTTCTATTATTATGCAGAATCTGAATACAAAATTATGGGCACCATAAATGGTTGGACCTACAGAGAAATTACATGGCAGTTAGTACCTTTCACTCTGAGACAAAAAATATGGTTGTATCACAGCCTCAAGCCGTATTTACATATCACGAGCCCTTTCTGGCCCACTGGAACCCTCAACACTGCCTCTATAGCCTCTGTGTCAACCCTCACTGACCATTTTCCCCACTACATCACCTTGACTGGTGATGCGCTACCTCTTCGCTGCCCCGGCTAGGACTATGTCACCCCTGCTGGTGTGGCGCTACCCCTGCATTGCGTTGGTTGGGTATGTGTCACCCTGGCTAGGCTTACGTAGCCTCTGCGGAGTACTCAGCATGGTGTTGGCTGAACTATGTCCTCCTAGCTAGCTCTACGCTGACTGGTACTCACTGCCCCTCTACTCTTTTATTCTCGGCCTTGGATCAGATCATCCCTTCTCGATCTCTTGCCCTCACTGCACTGCAAAATTGCTTCGAATTTGTCATAAAAATCTGTCCCACAAATTCAACTTAGCTTCAGTGCTCTGCGTCTATGTGTGTGTCTCCAACTGACCCCAAGCCTTTCCTTTATACTTTTCTCGTCAAAAAACCAATAGTCCTGGTGTAATCTCTAATCGGCGACTCAGATTAAATCATTGTTTGATCTATGTCACTTAAGATATTTCATCACATGTGTTTAATTAATTCACTTTAATTTTTATAATTCCCTAAGTTAGACATAGGGTCCTCATTAAAAAAATTAATTATTAGAATAACTTCAACACCATATCAATTTTGGAGAAACGTTTTATATGGGTTTTGGAGATCTCGTGTGTCTTAGCCCCTCCACAAAGTTTCAGAGCTATATCACAACTGATGCTACCCAAAAATCTCAACGCTCCCTCTTAGCGAGGAGTGAGCTCTAGCAATACATCCACACCAAGTATTGCCTGATTTGGGCATCGGTCCATGCATCGTTAATGCTTGGCCTGCTGCCCTCCATCCACTACACTGTTGCTTTCTGTTCTGCTGCCCATGTCACTGCCACTGACATTGCTACCATTAGAGGAAATTTCAGCCTAAAAGTGGCCTCTTAAGGAAAAATAATAGAATAAGAGTTATGAAATTTAAAGGGAAACAAGAAAATTATTCTTTTTAATTTTATTTTCGGCTTATCTCCTCATAGGTTTACTCAAATTTCATGTTTAGACACTCATTAGATGCGGAATTAAATTCCACATCCAACGAGTAACCATTATGCATAATTTTGAAAAGACCCACTTTGACAAAAACTGTAGATACATTAAAAAACGTGTTAAAACATGTTTTTTCAATGTATCTGCAATTTTTATCGTGGTGAGTCTTCTCGAAAGTATGCATAATGTGTACTCATTGGATGTGGAATTTAATTCTGCATCTAATGAGTGTCTAAACTTGAAATTTGAGTAAACATATAAGGAGATAAGCCAAAAATACAATTAAAAAAGTAGTTTTTCTTCTTTTCCCTCCAAAAATATTTACATGTGGCTCTTTTTAAACTTAAATCATTTTGATTGGTCTACATATTATGGCATGGAAATTACATGAAAATTTCATGGGCACTTTGAGGCTGAAATTTCCTCTAATGATTTGTATTGCAGCTCCCTCTCGATTTGCTGCATCATGTTGCCCATAGCACTGCCATTGCTAACTATTGCACTGCAACTAAGTTGTTGAGAAGTAAGAAATTGAAGGACCGTCGCCCAATCTCTAACAAAAAATTTAGTTGGGTTGAAACTCATCACTGAAGCTCCCTTGGATGTTGCACTACATTGTCTCCCTAAAGCCATTTCGTTGTTGTTGCTCTGCACTCTGTAAGCACTGCCCCTCTGCGTTGCTGAAGTCTCATCAGCCTCTGCGATGTTGCTCCTGTGTTTTTGTTGCCTCTGCACTGCGCTTCTCCCATCTAGAGTATCCCAACTTTTCCCTCTGCTTCACTATGATCTTCTACACCCACTACTCCACTTTTCCTGTTATTATCTTCAAGCTCCCGTAGCTCGTATGTATTCCAAGATTTTGGGCACCTCAAGGATCTTGCCTCCCATATGTAGCTACTATACAAATCAATATCGCCCCACTTTCGTGGTTCATGAGCACTCATGGCTACGTCATCGTCACTACCATCGTCCCCTTTTGTTGTTGCTGCCTTGGAAGCAGAAGATCCCTTGTCCTTCTTCTTATGACAATTGTTGGCGAAGTGTCCAAGTTCACCACAATTAAAGCATCAGACCTTGGATAGGTCCCTCTTCTTCTTCCCCTGTTGCCTCTATCCCTTTGATGCAAGGGTTTCATCCTCCTCCTCCTCTTTCTTTACTTTGATTGTACCGTTGCTGCTACTTTTCCTCTTGGTAAATCTCCTGATTTCCTCCTGATTGAGGATTTCCCATATGTCTGCCCAAGATGGTAAAGTTTCCCTACCCAGATGCTTTGGAAAAAAATTTCCCATTCATCAGTGACTGTATTCAAGGCAATCCTCACCAAGAGCCCTTCATCTGGAGTCATACCCATGGCAATCAATTGGTCCCAGATAGTCTAAAGTCTAAAGAGAAAGGGATCGATTTCCTCATCCTTATGTATATGGAATAACAACATCTGATTCTCCATAATCATCTTCCTTTGGACGGAGCTTCCCTGATACATCATGTCCAAAGTTTTTTACATTTCATTTGTCGTGCTCTTCCCCGCAATATGTGGAACACGTGATCCTTGACTCCATCCATGATCAAACGCTTCGCCCGCACCTGATTCTCTTTGAATTTATTTAGGGGATCTGCATCGGTAGGCATATCTAGGACATTTTCAGCATGGTCCTTGATGTCGTACTCATCTAGGACTGTTAGGATCTTGTCCCTCCAGATAGCAAAGTTGGACACACCGTTCAACCTGTCCTAATCTCTCAGTCCATGAGAAACCATCTTAGCTCAACTCTGTCGGAACAGATACTCCTCTCCCTCTTTTTGTTGCAACACTCAACAGAAAACTAGATCTGGGTTTCTTAGCGATATAAACCCTCTATAGTAGTTGCTCCCTCTGACAACTGATTTCCCTTCTGGAAATCCTCTGCCAAAAACAATTGAATTGGTCCTCTATAATCACCCTCCTGATTGAATCTCAGATATGTGTGGCATAGATCTATTGAGCGACTATTCTCCTCCTACTATTGTCGCCTTTGCTAGGTACTATTTTGCACCGATAGAACTTGTGCAACACTAGCAACTTCTGAAGATCAAGACCTCTGCTTCCAGACTTCAGAAAATCTGCATAGCAATCTCCACACAGACTGCGTCCCTCTCGCTAGCCTCTGCGTGAGCAGACTGGCTCAATGCAACCTTTGCACAATGCAAGCTACTCCTGCGTCACTCTGGAAGGCTCTGCATTACCTCTGCGTAACTCAGATGGCTATGTGTCAACCTTGCAGGGTTGCATCCCTCCTGGTGCTGTGTTGCCATTTTTATGGATCTCTTCTACTTCAGTTGCCTTTTCTACAGAAATTTCTTCAGCCGCTCTGCTGGTGGATCAACTTGATCTACAATTTTGTGATACCATGTGAAAGTTTCAAAACAGAAACCCTACTGCAGTATCTAGATCTACTTCGCCTACTTGTTTAATTAAATTTAACAAGTTATTTTAGTGAAGTATTCAGAAAACCATTAAAGTAGAGACTAACTGCAGCCTACACATCTACGTATCATTTACTAAACAATACACATGTGACAAGATTACACGTGATTTTTCGGACAAATGTCCCCAGAAAAACCTAATTCGAGAAAACTGGTGCAGTAGCTCTAGAGGGTTTTATTATTATGCAGAATCTGAATATAACATTTTGGGCACCAGAAATGGTTGGCCCTATAGAGAAATTACATGGTAGTTATTACCTTTCACTCATAGATAGAAAATATTACTGTATCACACCCTCAAATGGGAATTACAGATCACGAGCCCTTTCTGTCCCACTGGAACCCTCAGCACTGCCTCTACAGCCTTTACGTCAGCCCTCACTGGCCATCGTCCCCACTGTGTAACCCTGACTAGTGTTGTGTTGCCTCTGCGCTGCCCTGGCTGGTCATGCGTCACCCCTGCTAGTGATGCGCTGCGCTGGCTGGGTTTGTGTCACCCTGGCTAGGCTTACGCAGCCTATGTGTATTACTCAACATGGTGTTGGTTAAACTATGTCCTCCTTGCTAGATCTGCGTTGACTAGTACTCACTGCCCCTCTATTGTTGTATTCTAGGCCTTGGATCATATCATCCCTTACCGATCTTTGCCCCTCACTGCACTGCAAACTTGCTTCAAAATTTCTCAACAAACCCCGCCGCAGAAATTCGACTTAGCTTTAGTGCTTCACGTGTGTGTGTGTGTGTGTTTCCAACTGATCCCAAGCCTTTCCTTTATAATTTTCTCATTAGAAAACCAACATGTGTGATCTAATCTCTAATCGGCGACTCAGATTAAATAATTTCTTGATCTACGTCACTTAGAACATTTCATCACGTGTGTTTAATTAATTCACTTTAATTTTTCTAATTCCATAGGTTAGATTTAGGGTCCTCATTAAAAAAATTAATTCTTAGAATAACTTCAACACCAGATGAAATTTCTCCAAACTCTTTCTGGGTTTTAGAGATCTCGTACGTCTTAGCCCCTCCACAAAGTTTCAGAGCTAGAGCACACCCAATGCTATCCAAAAATATCAATAGTAACAAACTAGGTGTTAGACATTAGGCACACCAGACATCAATATATGTATAGAATTGACATATATAAGTATTTGAAACTTCTTCTAGGTTATATGTTACCAAATCATAATGAGGCTAAGGAGGCAATCCTCCTCATGCTAGACGAACTAAAAGTCTATATGATGAACTTGGAAAGGTATTTGAATCAAATTGAAAACCAATTGGTCCTTCCTCTAGAACCAAGATGCTCTCTAAGAAATAGAAAAGAGTCAATTTTTGTGGATGAATAAAACTCCTCAAAGTTTAAATGAAGGGTCATAGTTACCCCTTTTTTTATATCCTTCAATCAGTTTTTTATCATTATGTCAAATAATAGATTAAGATGTACAATCTTATAGTCTATAGATAGGAGAAAAGGTTCCCTCATAGTCAATTCCCACAACTTAAGAGTACCCCTTGGCCACAAATTTGGCCTTATACTTCGCTATCCTTCCATTTGCTGCCTACTTCACCTTGAAGATCCATCTTGAATTCACTATTTATTTATCTGCTAGTCTTGGGACCACTTCCCAAACATTGCTCTTTACAATGGATTCATATTCCTCTGCCATTGCATCAACCCATACAGGTTTCTCTACTTCTTCCTCGAAAGAGGATGGCTCAGTCTCTATAAGATCAATCATAAGAGCCATGCAGCTAGTGTACCTATCAAGTGACCTCCTTTGCCTACGAAAATTTGAAGGAGCTCCCACATTCTCCCTCGCATCCTACACAAACATATTAGCTTCCCTGGTTCTTTTTCTACCTTCTCTAGATGGTTTTGCTTGAGTGAATGTCTCCACTCGTTTCTCCTCAATTTGCGGTTGCTCGGCAACTTTCTGAGGCTCCTTCTCTGGAGCTGAAAGCTCCTATTCTTGTGGGAACTAAATCTCCTTCTCATGAGAGCACCACATCTCTTTCTCCTCATCAAACTTTACATCCCTTTGCACAATTGTCATTCTTAGGGATAGAAAGTACACATGGTAGTTGTGGGGAGTTTCTGTGTAACCCAAAAATACCCTTAATTATGCGGTCGTCTCAATCTTATTCCTTGATTCTTTGGAGACATGGTAGTAAACAAAGGTTCCAAAAATACGGAAGTGCGACACATCCGAATTTCTCCCTAAGAAATCCTCCTCCAGTGTAATCATACCAGTAATCCTATGAGGACTCCCATTCTGCAAATAGACTATTGTGTTGCATGCCTCAACCCACAAATGCAGAGGTAGGCCTTCATCATGCAACATCACCCTTGCTACTCCCACAATGCTACAATTCTTTCTCTCAACTACCCCATTATGTTGTGGGTTGTGGGGTGTTTTCAACTCTCGTTGAATGCTTTCTTTGGCACATGAATTTTTAAATTCATATGACATGCACTCACCTCCATTTTCGCTCTTGAGAGCCTTGACCTTCTTACTAGTTTCTTTCTCAACCAATGCCTTGAATTCTATGATCTTGGGGAATGTCTCATCTTTCTTCCGCATGAAGAAGATCTAGCACTTACGTGAGAAGTCATCAATAAAAATGACAAAATATTTGTGTCTGGAAGAGGAGACTATCAAGAAATATCCACAACATCAGAGTGGATCCTTTCCAGGACTACATGTTTTTTGTTGTTCCGATCATGGAATGTGGAATTTGTGTACTTCCCCAACGTACATCCTTTGCATACATCCTGCTACTCAAGTGCTCCTTTAGGGAGGCCAATGTTTATTTTCTATATAATCTTCAAGGTGCCATGATGGAAATAACCAAGTCTTCTATGCCAAAATTCATTGACATCATGACCCTGCACTTTATCCACCTTAGTTCTTAATGCATCACAGTCTTCCACATTTAGCTTATAGAGGTTCTTCACACGAACCCTGATCTGCTTCACTTGTCCCGTCGCTATATGTGTCAGGAATGATTTTCCTGTATTGAATATCACATCATAACCACGGTCTTCCAAAACTACAATAGAGATTATATTTTTCTTTAGGCCTAGAACAAACATGACATCCTTGAGCCTAAGAGGGGAGCTCGACTCCCTCTCAAAGGTGAATGTACCAATATCAACTGCATTGTATCTTCTTTCGTCCCCTAGCCTAATGTGCATATTGAGATCTTTCTCCTCCAAGTCACTGAAACCTCTACACCCTGTCATATGGAACAATGCACCTGAATCCAAGTACCATAGGCTCTCCATCACTATGTTGGACATGCATGTGATAAGGGTAGATTCAAGATCGAACTATGTAGCCAAGGCTACACCTGCTGCTCCTCCTAAGGTCCTATTTCTTGCCTTTTTGTGTGAACGCGTCATGGCCTCTCTCACTCTTCTCCCTCTCTCTCTCTTCATTCCTCCTCTCCCCTCCTTCAATTTATCTACATCTCTCCTTTGTCACTCCCCTCTATCATATGTCTCTATTCTTCCTTCCCATATATATCTAGAGTTTATATATATATATATACAAAATTTAATATTGTATTAATCCAAATTTAATAATATTAATATTATAATATATCAATATGAATATTAGATTGAATAATAATAATAATAGTATTTTAATATTAATGTTAGGGTCAGGAATGTTTTTATTTGCATGGTCTTAATAATAATTTGGTCCATGGTATTTGGCTCATAGGTTTGCTATATAATTAGATGTTGATTTCTAATCATATTTAATATCTTTGTATTTATTTACCTTACCTCTTTATATCTCTTTTATATTTATTTATTTACAATATCTCTTTTATAAATATGGTATTTGGCCCATGGCATTTGTCCCATGGTATTTGGCCCATGGCATTTGTCCAGTGGTATATGGCACATAGGTTTCACCTAAATAAAACCTCTTTTTTGAGTTTTTGTATTTTTGAGTTTTTGTAAATATAAAGAGGTTTATGGAGTAAATATAAAAAGCGGTTTTATTTATTTACTATACCTCTAGTTTATTTATATTTTTATTTATTTACCATACTTGCAGAGTAAATATAAAAAGAGGTTTTATTTATTTACCATTCTTCTGATTTATTTATATTTTAATAAATTTATCATGTCTCTTTTTTTAGTGCCTTGAACCTTTTCAAATTTTAAATCTATATTTTGTAAATTTATTTTTAATGAATTTTTAATTGTTTTTTTAACATTACTTAGATTTATCTTTTAACTTTTTTTTAACTTTTTATTTTGGCTTTTAATTAGTGAAATTTTATTCGAACAAACAAACTTATACATCTCCTTTACACTAAGTTTGTAGAACACTAAATTTGTAGAATACGGCAAGATAACTATTTTCCTCGATCACATTTCTTCGTTGAAATCGGTTGAAACCATTTTAGAGGCCAAATTTCCAAATGGTATTGTTAGGAGTGGGGAAGCTTAGTTCCTCCCAACCATGGATATGTGGGCGTCCAGCTAGACAATTTATTAGAGAAGCTAAACTAAACAAAGATCAAAATTGATGTTAAAAAAACTGGGTTTAGAAATAAAAGCATAAACCATTAGAAAAACTTAATATTAAAGGTTTTTTAAATAAAAATAATATTTTAAAAAATTTAAATTTTATAAACAAAATTATAGATTAGATAAATATCTTTCAAAATTAATCACGTCACAAAATTATAAATATATAAACAATAATATTTATAAAAATAACATACGTACATTATTTAACTCTTGTTTTTTTAAAGATGTGGAGGTAAGATGCTTCCCAGCGTTTTCTTACTTATGCACCTCCACACAAGTTTTAACGTCGGAAGGGATGCCAGGAAGGCACTACGCGAATTTTGGCCTCCTCACTTCAGGGCTTTTTTAATATAACATTTATGCTTATTCTTTCTTACGTGCCTACATCATCATAGCTAGTGGGCCACACTCCAAATGCATAGTTATTAGATTTTATAAAAGTTTTTTTTCAAATGCTAATGTATAATAAATCAATATTACTGGTTTAAATAGGGTAAAAAATAAAAAAATTTAAGTTAGTGTTAAGGTTTATAATCTAGTTAATTTTGATTTTACATAATTGTAATTATGCAGTGTGGTGTTGGAGAATCTAATTTTACCTAATTACAACAATAATGTTTTATTGTAGTAATAATGTTTTTGTTGAGAAAGTTGTGTAGAAAGTTTTACATTTTCTTAAGTATATTTTAAGAATATAAATATTAAAAATAGAGTTACTTTATTTACTTACTTATTTGTGTGTTGAATTGATAACCATTTTAATTTATTATTAATTAAATTTTTACTGGTTTAAGTAAAATTTTATATATATATATATATATATATATATTGTTAAAATTCGATTATTTTCATGTACTTAAAACAAATTTTGTAATCTTTTTTTGTCCCTTTGTGTGACCTAGCTCCCCTAAATTCCACGTTGTGCATGCACAAAATGCAGCGCCCTACGACCCCTTGTTTGTCATGGCTCGTGATAGAACGCTGAGCCCCCCCCCACCCCCCCTCCCTCCCTCCTGAGGTTCTCGAATTCCAGAAGATGGTCGTTGTTGGTTGCAAACAGCGCCCATCAGCTCAGCAACAGAAATTTGTAAAAAAGGAAAACATTCCCTCGATGGCCCTCCCTGAGGAAGAAACTTGTCAAATTGCTCTAAATCTAGCTGATAGAGGACTCATAGGGCAGTTTACAGGTCTCTGGCCTTCGCCCAAATCGGTTGAAGATTGGATCAAAAGAAACTGGTCCCCATTGATCAAGGAAGGCATCAAATCATACTTTGAAGGCAAAGGCTTCTTCGTGTTCGTGTTTGAATCTGCTGAGGATCAAAGTCTTATATTCAAGAATGGGCCCTATTTCATGGGGCCGCAAGGCTTATACCTAAATAAATGGTCGTCGGATTTCGATCTGACCCAAGATGTGCCCACTGTCGTTCCAGTATGGGTGTGACTTCGGCATCTTCCCCTACACTGCTGGAATCATAAATCCCTTCAAATCATCGACAAATCCCTTGGAAAATACATCGATCAGACTGCCATAAAATATCAATATTCCTGTGCCCGAATATGTGTGGAGGTAGATCTGGAAGAAGGATTACCGAAAGCAATAAAACTCACAGTCGCTGGATGGTCTCATATCCAAGAGTTGGACTATGAGCAGCTCCCCTTTAAATGCAGACATTTCCACGGTTATGGGCACTTTGCGAGATACTGTAAGAAAAAAGCTGAAGGACAGAGTGACAAAACGAAGGGAGAGCAGTGGATCATGGTCTAGAAAGTTGGCCATGCAAAAGCACATGGGAAAGGGTCCACAAAGGGGAATAATCCCAAAGAACAATAAAATGAAAAGAGGAACCCCCACGTCCTGGATGAGAATCCAAATCCCATTGGAAGCTCCTCATCAGATCCTCCAGAAGCATATTTGATCACTTTGGCACAAATTGATGTCCCTCAATCAAACAAAGATGGAGGCAGAGCTGCCTCACCCGGTGCCTCTCAGGGCAGCCCCTCCATCCCTTCGTATGCATATATAACAAAGAAAAAAGTGCTAGAACCCTCTGACTCCTCAAAGGATGAGATCTATGAGAGACCCTCGAAGAGGGCAGGCAGGAAACCTCACAAAGTAGTCAAGGAAGAAGAGGCAGAACGTCTAAAAATGCAAGGCAACCAATCCACAATAGAAATGTCAATCAGAAGAAATACAAGAGCAAGACCTTCCAAGGGAGGCATCCCTAACCCCTCACCAGGTAAATAATGCATATAGTCTCTTGGAATTGCAGAGGTTTGGGGACCCAACCAAAAATCGAAGCCGTCAAAGATCTGTTGAAAATAGAACCCCTAAATATCCTCTTGCTCCAAGAGACTAAAATCGAAGGGCAAGCCCTTATGGAAACCAGCAAGTCAAAATGGAAGAAGAATGCAGGCAAAGAAATCAGCTCGAGGGGATCTTCAGGAGGTGTTGCAACACTCTGGTTTGATGAACACTTCCAACTACTTAACTCTCATGAGACCCAGCACTGGATCTTCACTGAGCTCAAGCTCCTCGAAAGTAAGTTAACTATTTCCCTATTCAATCTTTATGTTCCTGTCTTTTATGCTGAAAAAAGAGAATGATGGAACTCTCTCTCCAACTATTTAGATCTTCAATCCCCTAAAAATATCATCCTAGCCGGAGATCTCAACATTGTCATGAAGCCAAAAGAAAAAAGGGGGGGTAATAGTACCAGAGACCAACTGCTGCCTTTGGTAGAAGAGATACTACAGCAGAGGGACCTTCTTGATTTTGCACTGGTGAGAGGCATATATACCTGGACCAACAATAGAACAGGGACTGACCACATATCTGCCCGGCTGGACAGATTCCTAATTCAAATCTCCTTGCTGGTGGAGAACCTTCTTATCTCTACAAAAATTCTCCCCAAACTCACCTCGAATCATAAGCCAATTTAACTCCTTATGGACCCTAAGGAAGACCTAGGCCCAATCCCCTTCAAGTTCAGCCCTCTCTGGATTGAAAAAGAAGGCTTTCTTGACACAGTCCAAACTGCCTGGGCCAATCCCATTAACGGATCCCCTAGCTATGTGTGGGAGCAAAAATTAAAAGCCACAAAAAAAGCCTTAAAAGAGTGGCTAAGAAATCCTTCCAAAACTCCTTCACATCAGAGAAATGAAGTTGTACAGTCGTTGGAAACTTTGCAAATGGGAATGGAAGACCTCAATATCACTCCGGAAATCCTAAACAAAGAGGCTGCACTCCAAATAAATACCCATCGCTCATTCAAACGGGAAGAAGAGTTATGGAGGCTCAAATCCCATAGTCTGTGGCTCAAGGCAGGAGACCGAAATACTTCGTTCTTCCATCGCCAGTACAAATCCCATCTCTCCCGCAACCATATAACTGAGATTACAAACGAAGAAGGACAGATTTGCAAAAATATTGAACAAATTAAATCAGCAGCTGAAAACCACTTCAAAAACTTGTATGGGCTTGGGAATGAAGGCAGCATAGAAGACACTGAAGACCTCCTCTCTAATATCCCCCACCTCATCAATCAAGAGGACAACCAAGCACTTCTGAAACCACTATCTGAGGAAGAAATTATCAAAGTAATATGGGCAATGGAATCAGATAAGGCCCCTGGGCCGGATGGGTTCTCAATACATTTCTACAAAGTCTGCTGGGAAATTATCAAAATAGATTTGATGAAAATGTTACAAGGTTTCTTTAGTAAAGAAAAGGTCGGGGGAGGCATCAACTCTACCTTCCTAACCTTAATCCCAAAAGAGGTCAATCCAGAAACTTTTGGTAGATTCAGGCCCATTTCTCTATGCAATGCCTCCTACAAAATCTTGGCCAATCTCCTTGCAAATAGAATCAAACCCTTGCTTGAAAAATTAGTTTCCAGTCCTCAAGGGGGGTTTGTCAAAGGCAGACACATCTTGGAAAATGTCATTCAAGTGCAAGAAGCAATACACTACAGCAAGCAGATGAAAGAAAAGGGGATTCTGATCAAGCTTGACATGGAAAATGACTTCGACGGGGTCAATCACTCCTTCCTCTTCCAAGTCCTTTGATCCTTCGGCTTCCCCTCTTAGTTCATCAACCTCATCAAAGCCCGCATCGAAAAAATTTGGATTTCCCCTCTAGTTAATGGTCGGCCAGCTTCTTTCTTCCAAGCTCAGCGTGTCTTGAGGAAAGGCTTCCCGTTATCCCCTTTCTTGTATATTCTAATGGCGGACTCACTCAGCAGGAAGCTTGCTACATAAATGAATTCTAGTGGTCTTCCCAGAATACGAACTTCTAATTCCCTAAAGCCTATAAACCATGCTCTCTTTGCAGATGACTCTCTCCTTCTAGGCGGCGCCTCTATCAGAATAGATAAATCCTTTGACTCTGTTCTAAAAAGCTATTACAGAGCCTCTGAGCTCTGATAAATGATAGAAAAAGCTCGGTCTACGGATGGAATGTGGATCAACTCAATCTCAATAGTATAGCTCAGACCCTTGGTTTTGAGGGCTTTACCCATTGGGACAACATTAAATATCTTGGCTTACCTCTTACCTCTGGAGTCAATAACAAAACACTCTGGCAAGTCATCATCAACAAGATTAAAGCCAAGATCGTCTCCTGGGGAGGTTTCTGGCTTTCCAAGGGAGGGAAAACAATCTTATTAAAATATGTGTTATTCGCCCTCCCTATCTACCAAGCCTCCTTCTTACTTGCACCAAAACACATCATGGAGAAAATTTCTTGTCTCTTGAGAAACTTTCTCTGGCAAGGGGGCAAAGGCAATCAAATAAAAATACATTTGGCAAACTGGGACCTTGTAAACCACCCAACAGCTGACGGAGGACTCCAAATCAAATACCCTGCTCTTGCCAATCTCGCTCCTGGCTGCAAGCTCCTCTGGAAAATTTATTCTGAACCTTCTCACCCTGTCAGTGAAACGCTCAAGATCAAATATGCGCAGGGCGTCTCTCTCGGGCATTTATCAGTCGACAATACTGCCCCTGGCACGCAAACCTGGAACCTCTGCCGAAAGTGCATCAGTCGATTCAAGACACACCTTTATCGAATTCCTGGCAACGGGAAAAAATTCTTCTGTGGGAGGATCGCATTATGGATTGCGCTCCCCTCAACGCTCATGACGAAATCAGAGCTCTTCGATGTTGGCTCCTCAACGCGTGCTACCGTAAGCTATTTGAAATTTTAGATTGGGACAGCAGAGGGAACTGGAAGGATTGGAATTTCCCAATCGTTCTGGAGAAATTTCTCTCTCATCTTGCAGCGCTTAAATTGCTCCTTTCTAATGCAGTGGCCATCCATCAAGATAGCCCAGACATCTGGGGCTAGGGAGGCTCTAGCATTTACACTTCTGCATCAGGCTACATCGCTCTACAGCCAAAAAAAGATAGAATTTGTTCCCGAATCGTTTGGAAACAGGTTTGGAACTCTACAGGACTTCCCAAAGTCAATTTCTTCTTTTGGGCCCTCATGCACAATAAATTGTTGACAGGGGATAACTTGTTAAAAAGAAACATTGATGGAGCTCACATATGCGTGATGTGCAGAAACGTTGGTGAGACAGCCTCACATCTTTTCATAAACTGCGTTTTTTCCAAGGAGGTTTGGGAAATATCACTCCTCGGGTTGCAGGTCAATTCTCCCGAGCTATGCTCTGTGGCTGATCTATATTCTTCTTGGTTTCAAATCTATCCACAAAACATTCCCCGAAATTTTCTTTGGTATCATATCTGGCTCTCCATCCCCACATTTGTGTGTTGGGAAATCTGGCTTGCCCGAAATGACTTGATTTTCAACGATACTCCTTGTTACCTTGCAAAAATATTTGCAAAAGAAAAAGCTCTTCTCCTTGAATTTGTACTCCTGCAATCTCACAAATCAGATATTTCTCTCCTTCCCTCTGAAAAGATCTGGCTGAATCATCTTAGCTCCCACCCTAAGGACAAAACTCTGAATGTCCCCCTCCCCAATCCACACTGGAGATTAAGAGAACCATATGACAGCTTTCAAGTATGTTGGAGGAATCAAAATAAAACAACAATCTTCTTTGATGGTGCCTCCAAGGGAAACCCTGGCGCAACAGGCGCAGGTGGAGTCATCTACACCCTGAATAGCTCAAGAAAAGATTGCTTCTGTTTGGGACTTGGTCAACGTACAAACAACCAGGAAAAATTACTTGGCCTCACAAAAGCCTGCCAAATAGTCCGTGATAGAGGCATTAAAGACTGTCAAGCATTTGGAGACTCAGAAATTCTCATCAAAAAGCTCAACTCGAAGGATCATTTTAATAATGTCGTCCTCAACAAGTCTTTGAAAAGGTTAAAGATTATTCTGCAGGACTTTGCCTCCTTTCAATTTTTCCACATACTCAGAAGCTCAAATAGAGAAGCAGATATAATGGCAAACAAAGGATGCCTTCTCGCTCTGGGAGATCTTAACATTAATGATGAAAGCCAGGCTTTGTCTCTAGGAAAAGGAAGGACAGGGGTGGGAGAAAATCAGAGGAAACCCCTTCTGTCATAAAGGGAAAGGAGGACCTAGGTGTCAAATCTCTGAGTGGGTTGGTCTCCCTAGACTTGGTGTTATGAAACCAGCTCCAAAAATAGAAGAAAAGAGAGATCAATGCCTTAGAAATCAGCCACTTTGAGGGGGAAACCTCCAATACATTACATAAATGAACAATTCTTGGATGATACAAATGACAAAAGCTCCTTCTATATATAGTAGTCAATGGGGTCACAATATAATCCAAGCCGAGCTAACAATAATAATTTAAGGGCACAATAATAACAATATTGGGGTTACAGGGGTTCAAAAATAACAATAAGGGGGTTACACTAATAAGAATAAGGGAATATACTAGTGATATAGGGACCTAACATGCCCCTCCTTCAAAAAAGTGTTGTCCTCAACGCTTGAGTAGCTTTGGATGCTTCCGTATAAAATTATCATCTTCCCATGTAGAATCTTCAATGGGCCAGTTCTTCCACTTGATGAGATACTCTGAAATTGATCTATTTTGTAGTTGTCGAGTTCTTATTTCTGTCACTGCTTCAAGTTCAAATATGATTTTTCCTTCCTCGTAAAGTTCTAGCAATATTGTTTGAACTGGAAGTTTGTCACCTATAACCTTCTTTAAGCATGAAACATGGAAAACTGGATGCACTCGCGAAGAAGCAAGAAGCTCCAATTTGTATGCCATAGTACCAATCTTTAGCAATACCTTGTAAGGACCATAGTACTTTGGCGATAATTTATTATCCTTCTTAGCTTGTTTGAGGGACATTTGTTTGTATGGTTGTAGCCGTAAAAATACCCAGCCTCCTACATCAAAACTTATCTCGCTGCGATGTTGATTTGCGTGTTGTTTCATTCGATTTTGTGCCAAATTTAGGTTATCCTTTAAGAGTTGGAGAACTTCTTGTTGATGCTCGATGTGATCTTCCACTTCTTGAACCTTATAATTTTCTCTTAAAGATGATGTGATTGACGGTGGATGATATCCATAAAGTGCCATAAATGGGGTCATTTTTTATGCAGTATGGAAAGAAGTGTTATACCACCATTCAGCGAGAGGTAACCACTTCACCCATTGTGTTTGCTTATCAGATACAAAAAAATGAATATATCCTTATGTTTTATGGTACAACAACCCTCCCCATTTCAAAATTTTAGAATAAATTTTATTTTAGAAATAGGTCCCCTTTCTTTTAGATGGAAATAAAAAACTTTGAGGAAATTTGATTATCATAAAATAGAACAATAAAAAGATCATTGTTTAAAAGTAATGCATCGCATATCTCATATATCAAATGAAAATGAACAAAAGTGACATTGAATTTATTTTGATCTGATCAACCATAAGTCTTATATCGCAACGGCACAAAGTGTAAAAGTATTCATGTTAAAAAGTCCGATGCGATAAAGTAAATCGCAATCGCAAATCGGTAGAGTCTTAAGGTTTCACATTTGTTTTACAAAACTCTGATGCAATGTAACTTATCGCAATCGCATTTCGAAAAGGTTATCCTTCATTTGGTCTATTTTATAAACTCCGATGCGATACAACATATCGCAATCGCATTTTGTAAAAGCAAAGATTACTTGTTTTATAAAAGTTCCGATGCAATGGGTCCCACCATCATTGCAATCGCATTTCAGCGAAAATAATGTACAACTCAATTCTTTTGGAAATATCTGATGCGATATACCTTTATCGCTAATCGCAAATCGGCGAAAAATATGAGATGTCTTTCGTTTTCCTTTCAAAAACTCCGATGCAATGAATTGTCAGTCTTTATTAATCGCTATTTTGCGCCACGCATATATTATTTATCGGTCAATCGCCAACGAAAAATTCAAAGGGAAAGTTTTACATTAACATTTCAATATCGCCAATCTCCGATTGTACGAGCATCATTAATTGAAAAATTGAACGAATTATAGTAATTGATTCTCATATCAATGCGTGAATGTGAAATTTCTTCAAGGCATTCATTTTTAATACGTGGTTAATCAATTTGGGATCATTAATATAAATATTTTCGCATAGTTGTTCTCCTAATTTCATTTCTTCCTGCGTCTGAAAGGTTTGTTTCATTTGTAGAGCTATAGAACATCCAGCCCTTTTGTTCGCCAAACTAGTGAAACGATACCAGAGGAAGAATATGTCTAAGAAGCTTAAGAAAGCAAGAATTGTTGCCGCCTCAAAGACTGTTGCCACAACCACAATGCCAAAATAAAAACCAGCTAAAATCAAGCTGGTTACAGATACTACATGCCAGGTTCTCGGGAAGCTTTCCTAAGAATAGGTCTATAATTTTCTTGAAATAGAAGACGCTACAATTACAGAGGTAAAGGCAATAGTGCCAGATGAAGAATCGGATTCAGATGACAATCCCCTTAAAGAACTCACAAATTCTTTTCTTCATAGAATTGCAGCTCGGGCGAATGTATTCCTATATTATGACATAATACAATGGGTGATAAACAACACCACCATCACAAACAGAACATTCATGATAGTTGGGGGAAATATGTTTGGGTCCTTTAGAGCAGAAGACATCAAAGCAATGTACTATCTGCCAAATCCTCAAAATACCTACAACAAAGACTTCATAGCAGATTTTACCTCAAGCAATGAAATTGAATCAGACCCAATTAGAGAATGGAGACGAGCTCCAGAAAAGAATAAGCATGAGACCTCAGGTATGTATTCCGTAGAGTCTCTTGCACCCCCGTATTGCTATGTTGCTGCAATGATGTGTAGACTTTTTGGGAATGATAATTATGAAAGGTTTTCAATTCAGATGGTACCCCTAATTCATGTTGCTATAAACTCTGAGATTATGGATTGGTCAATTATTCTTTCTGATAAGATAGCTAACAGAATTCTAGACTATAAAAAGAATAAAAGTACTAGAAATACAACCCTGTTTCATTTGTGTGCCTATATCTTGGATGCTTTGTGTTTTAATTCTGAATTCCCTATTCTAGGTTGGAAATGGACTTCACAGTAACCTATCCCAATTCACATTTACCATAAACATTTGTGGAAGGCTCATTTCAAGAATCATGTATATAGAATTTTCCACGGCTTCATGTTACCTATCTATCAAACCATTTTTAACCAATTTCCTCCTCGGCTCTCTGAAAAGGCAAAGCTTGATATATCCCTAATTGGAAATTGGTTTGGAGAAGAAAATTTTACCTATATTAGGGTTTTTGGAAGCATTGTTGAACCTCATGTCTTACCTCTATATGTCCCTGATAAACTTTTAGTTTAAGAAATTTCTTACCAGTTGACAGAAAGAGGGATGTCCAGGTGTTTAGAGAATTCCAAAAAATTGATGTGGCCTACTTTTCCTTTCCATTGTGGAACCTATACTCTTAATGATTTTAAACATGCTGAAAAAGAAACCCTTAAGATAAAGAATCTCAAGCTTGCAATCGTTCCAGGCAGACAATATGATCCAAATAAAGTAGCTTTTAATTTCACAACTTTGGTCCAAATTGCTAAGTTTTAGCATGAGCCTGATAAATTTGATGATTTGTTTGTCTCAATTGAGAAATTTTCCCAAGTTTATGACTTAGCTAAATCTAAGTTTCAAGAATAATATATGAATAAATTTATGCAATTCAGAAGTCATAGATTACTGAAAGCTCCCCTTGACCAGCTGAGAATTCCTTTACATGAAAATGAAAGTATGGAAATAGAACAAAAGAAAAAGGAAGATACAGCCAGCAAAATAGAAAAAGAAGTATCTACCAGCAAAATTGATATGCAGACTGAGAAGGAAAGAACATGTAGCAAGCCTGATGTGCAGACAGAAAAGGAGAATACTAGCAGTAAGGCTAATGTGCAGTCTGAAAAAGAAGATATAGGTAATAAGCCCGATGATCAACTTGAAAGAGAAAAGACCACGTAGAAAGAGGGAAATTCTGTTGAAGTGATTATTACTTCCCATTTGCTACAACAGTATGAAAAATTTTCTCAACAAATAGGAGAACAAAACAATCCTCAAGTTGATAATCTGAACAATCAGGATATTGAGATCATTCCTGAAAATCCATCTGAGGAAATTTTGTTGAGAGTTGAATACATACCTCCTCTGGATATCTTTTATATTCCTAAGCATAGGTCTGTTGTCAGAAAACAATGGAAAAGAAGGAGGATAGATCAAGGACCACTTGCAACTTCGCAAGTTGAATTAATGAATGTTGTTTGGAAGAACACTGAGGTAAATCCTTCAGAGGATCTTACCAAATTATCACAATATGCAGGTGCCTATAGTGCAGCCACTATAGATAAAGCTACTGAAGTCACTCAAATGATAAAGAAAAAAAGACTTACAGATAGCATTGCTAGAGGAGAAAACAATAGGTGATCAACAAAAGATATTGCAATTGGAGCAGTAGTTGGAAGAAGAAAGACTCAGAGCCAAACAATTGGAAGAACAACTGACTATTTAAAAGAAGAAGCTTGATCAGCAAGCTTTGAATAAACAACAACAGTTTTCTCAAGAGGTATCCAAATTACAGACCTTGCTGCAAAATGAGAAAACTGCCAAAGAAGAGCAAGAAAAATTATTTCAAGCAAGATTGGATAAATTTAAGGATTATCCTAAAATTGACCAATTTAGAATAGAAGCTCTGTAAACAAGTAAGCTATTGTCTCAGCGGTTGGATGATCTATGTCAAAAAATTGCACAAGTCGAACCTTTATGTGAAATAACATCATCTCTTATCAATGAATCAATCAACACCAGAATTGAATTTGAAAATGCAGATGATAAGATTTCAGAATTTATTTCATGGCAGGACTCAGAACAAGGAAAGAGTGCAAATCTTCCCAGGATCGAAGAAAGGCATAAAGAAATTTTGTTTGTTGAATGGGAAACACAGTTGATTAAAGAAGAACGTGGTACATCAAGGGCCATAGCCATAATGAAAAATCTGACACAATTAGTTAATGATAGTTTATATGCTACTAATTTAATTTCAGATTATACTCCAGGTAAATTGCCAAGGGTGAAAGAAACTGACACCAGATGGAAGCAGGAATTAATCAACAAGAATCAAAATATCAACAAAATACAAGAATTTACATGGGATGTCCTATGGACATATTTTATCAAACCACACAGTCAGCAGATGGCAATCAAATTCCTTTCTAATGCCATCAATTACATCATTCTAGAGCTATCCGATGCCACATACACTAGTCAGTTGCATTCAAGGCTGAGTCATCCAACCAAAGCTAAAGATATGCTTAAAATCTGCCACCTCAACACAATGAATACAAAATAAATACAATGAATTTGTTTTATTTTGATATTGCAATTCTTTTCCCAAATCTCCGATGATAGTTTCTAGCATAAGTTATAGTTAATTTGTTTTGTTAATTTCCTATTTAAACCCCTTTCAAGCATTTAGAAAGGGGTCCTGAATTTGTAATATTTTGGCCTTGGACAATACATTTATGTACTCCTCAACTATATTATTTTTATAAAGGATCATATCTTGTGATTTCATGGTGAATTATTTTTTAGAGTTGCATTTTTGTAGCTTGAAGAATGTTCTAAGTTAAAGCACAAGATTCCTGTGATTTCACGGTGAATTATTTTCGAGAGTTGCATTTTTGTACCTTGAAGATTGTTCTGAGTTAAAGCGCACGATCTGGATATCGAATTGCATGAAGAAAATATCTTAATGAATCTGGTATTTATATCGATTTACTGTTATTTTCTTTATGTATTGAAGTATTCTCTTTGAAATTTTCTATCATTTATATATGCTTGTTTCTCAAATATTTCTTTATCATATCATTTCTGAAGATATAGAAATATTCATCTATCATAGTATGTGCAAATGATATATAGAATTATGAATGCGATTTCTAAATCTGTTGAATTTCTTAAAGAGAGTTATCATTATATGATATTGCATCTTTCTATTGAATAATAATACATTTTCATGGTTATTTGTTTAATTGAAACAATCTTTAAGTCGTATTCATATTTAATACCCGGGTTAGTTTTAGAATTATTTACAAGTTATAGGTTAAGTTAGATAGATTAGCTTAGTTAGTTAGTTCCATTTATCCACTTGCACAAACACTCCATCAACCAATCCATTTATTATTAGGAAATTGGTCCTATAAATCTCGTCGGAGCCACCACACCAAATGGAAAAGGAGTTTTCCTAAGGTCCGGACCGGGTGGTTTTCCCCCAATGTTTGAAGCAATGATTTTCGAGGCTTCAACACCTTCCAAAAATTTATTCACTACCTCTGTTTGACCATCGGATTGAGGATGATAAGATGAGCTATGAGCTAGTTGAGTACCCAAACAAGAAAATAATTCCACCCAAAAATTTCCAGTAAAAATGGGATCTCTTCACTTACAATAATCTTTGGGTTTCCATGTAGCTTTTGAATGGTTTCCATAAATGCAATAGAAAATGTACTTGCTTTAAATGGATGAGATAATGCACGAAAGTGTGCGTACTTGATAAGTCTATCGACTACCACCATGATGACGCTCCTTCATTCAGACTTAGGTAAACCTGTGAATCTCCTCCTAAATTTGACGTGGAATGGATAAAGGTTGTAGAATACTCGGGGTCTTAATTGTCTCAAATTTATTTTTCTGGAAAACCAAACATTCCGCCACAAAATTTTGAATATCAGATTTAAGGCCATCCCAAAAAAATTATTTCTTCACCCTGTGGTAAGTTTTTAGAAATCTTGAGTGTCCTCCTAAAGGAGAAGTGTGCAATTCCAAAAGAATATTTTGTTTTAGTTGGGAATTCCTACAAATATATAAGCGATCTTTGTACCATAAGGAGTAATTTTTCCAACTAAATGTATCAGATATACTAGAATCTTGTTGCAACTTTTGAATGAGTGTCCACACTTTTCTTCCTTCTTCCATTCATCCCTTGCTTCGGTTATCCAATCTGGTTGGATAATAGAAATGGCACAAAGCAATGCTTCCACCTCTTCATCCTTTCTTGAGAATGCATTTGCAACAACATTTAGCTTCCCTTTTTTGTAGATGATTTCAAATTCATAACCCAATATCTTTGTGACCCATTTTTGCTGCTCTTCTGAAGATAGTCTTTTTTCCAAAAAGTGTTTAAGACTATCATGATCAATTTTTACCTTGAAGTGTCTTCCCATTAGGTAAGGTCGTCATTTCTTTAGTGCATGTAGTATTGCCAACATTTCCTTCTCATAAATATCTTTCTCTAAATACTTTCCTTTGATTGGATGACTTTCAAAAGCAATGGGTCTTCCTTCTTGCATTAAAACGGCACCAATTCCATTTCCTGAGGCATCACATTCCACAACAAAGGTTTTTGTGAATTCTGACATAGCTAAGACCAGTGCTAGGCACATTTCCTCTTTAAGATATTCAAAAGCCTTAGTTGCTTCAGGAGTCCATGAAAATTCATCTTTCTTCAATAATGTTGTTAGAGGTGTTTCTATTCTCCCATAATTCTTAACAAACTTTCTATAATACCCTGTTAACCTGAGGAATCCTCGCAACTGCTTTATGGTTTTGGGGTCTTTCCATTCCTTAATGGATTTAATTTTGTTAGGGTCTACCTTAACACCCTCATGAGATACAATATGACCCAGATATTCCACCTCTTGTACTCTAAAGAAACATTTGGATGTTTTTGCATATACTTGTTTCTCCTCCAATAGTTTGAGCACCCTGTCAACATGTTGAACATGATCCTTCCAAGACCTGCTGTAGATTAGTATATCATCAAAAAATACTAGCACAAATTTTCTAAGGAAGGGTTTGAAAATGGAATTCATCAACCCTTTAAATGTAGAAGATGCACTGGTAAGGCCAAAAGTCATGACCAAAAATTCATAATGACCCTCATGAGCTCGAAATGTTGTTTTCGGAATATCTTCAGTCTTCATTCTAATTTGATGGTATCCTGAACGAAGATCCAACTTGGTAAAATAAATTTCTCTATGTAATTCATCCAATAATTCATCAATCATAGGTACAAGAAATTTATCTTTAATAGTGAGCTTATTGAGCTCGCTATAATCCGAACACATGCACCATGATCCAGCCTTCTTGTGCACCAATATCATTGGAGCAGAGAAATAACTGTGACTAGGTTGAATTATACCCGCCTCTAACATTTCTGCATTAATACCTTCAATTTCACTCTTTTGGACATAAGGATATCTGTAAGGCCTGATGTTTGGAGGAACACTTCCTGGAATCAAATAAATAGCATGATCATGGTAACGAATAGGTGGGAGTCCTTTGGGAGTTTCAAACACCTTGGAATGATTGTCTAATACTTTTTGGAGATGTGGAGAAATAGATGATTTTTATGTTGGAACTTCTAGTGAGAAAAATTGTGAAATTACGCCTTCTTGTTATTTCTTCAAAAGCTTTGTCATGACATTAGAGCTTATTATCTTTCCCGGCTTCCCTGTGATACCTCGTAATTTGACTTCCTTTCCTTCTGAAAAAAATTCAAGAAAATTTCTTGAAGATTAAAAGCGATCGTCCCAAAAATAACCATTGTACTCTTGTTACAACATCAGTACCTCCCATTGGAAGTAAATCATTGGACTATTCAATACATATTCCCCCATGGTTAGCTTGATATTATGGCATTTTCAAGAGCAATTTATAGTTCCTCCATTTGCAACCATCACTTGACATTATGGTGCTGGGGAAACAATTCAATTCCTTGTCTACCTTCAATGAATAAAATTATGGGTACTACCTGAATTAATCAACATTATTACCTTTTTCTTCTTGATATGTCCTTCTATCTTGAGAGTTTGAGGAGCGGTAATTCCTGCCAATGCATTACATGATATGGTCGGACTCATTTCTTATTCTTCTAGGGTTGGTCCTGGTGGATATCCTCTTCTTTTGAAGTTTCTTGTTCATTTTCTTCCTCCTCTTCACAATCTATGTAAAATAATTTCTTATCAGCACACTTATAACCTTTAGTGTATTTTCAATCACAATTGTAGCAAAGCCCTTTTGCTCTTTTTTCTTCCAATTTTTGTGGTGTCAACCTTGTAGGTTTTGGAAGTCTAGGAGTAGCAACATTTCCTTCTTTATAGATGTGAGTGATAGGCTTCCTTGTCATCATAATTTTACATTCAATTTTTCTTGCCAATCTGAATGCCTTCTCCAATGAATCAGGTTCCCAAATGTGAACTTCATGTTGGATGTTATCCTTTAAAGTCCCTATGAAGACATCAATCATGTGTTCCTCTGGAATTTCGGTTACCCTTATATACAATTTTTGGAAGTCCTTAATGTGCTCCACCACTAAACCCTTTTGTTTGACATTTATCAATTGGCTAAAGAAGGTGTTGCTCTTTGTATCCTCATAATGTGCTATCATTTCCTCTGTAAAAATTGACCAAGTGACAATTTTTTATGGGAGGAAAGCCATCGATTCCATACAAATATATTTTGTTCTAAATGTAAAGTTGCAATGCGAACCTTTTGTGTGTATTTCACATTATTGAGATCAAAATATTGCTCCATTATCCATGTTACGGGATCCTTGTCATCAAAATTTCTCATACCCATCTTTGGAATATGGTGGTTATTCCATCCAACATTAGAGTTTATGAAATCATGATTAACATTTATTTTGTTCTCATCATGAGTTTCCTCTACTATCTTTTCACCATTAGGAAACATTTCTTTTATCAACTTTGTCAAACCTTCCATGTTTGCTTTTAGATCATTCTTCATGTTTTCCATTTTTTCATCGATTTTAGCTTCCATGTCACCCATATTAGATTCCATGCCAGCTTCCATGCCATCCATATTAGCTTCCATGCCATTCTTCAAACCATCCATCTTAGATTCCACGCCTTTCTTCAAACCATCCATCTTATTTTCCACGCCTTTCTTCAAAACTTCCATTTCATTTTTTGTTGCTCTTTGAGAGACCGAAATTTGTTGCACTTGCTCTTATAATTTTGATATGTCATTTTTCCATTATTCGTCTTCATGAGTCATATTAGAGTCTTCTAAAGGCTTCATTGGTGTTGAATTCTTTTTAGGGGGCATTTTAGAACCCAATACTGATATCTATTCTACAACATGCCCCTGGAATCAATTCAAACTGATTTTTCACAGAAGACTTATGCAGTTGAAAAAAAATACACACCTTTTTCTTACTTTTGAGGAGCTTGATATTGAAACTGAATTATCTTTGTGATTTTGAATCTTAAATATCTGAAATTTGGCCCTGTAGTAGCCCTCTGAAGCTTCTTTCCAATGCCATAGGTCTGATCTGATTTGGATTCTTCAAGACAAAGTTATGCCCTATCTCCCACAATGACATAATTATGGATTGGTTTAGTGGAGCAAGCTTGTACGATGTGCCATGTGTGACTGTTTCCTCCTTCGGCTCTTAAATTGATAAACAGGAAACTGCATTTCGCGTACTTGTGTCCACTTTTTACATAATTCCAATCTGATGCTCAGAGCGAGAGTTATGATGATTTTCCCAATGTCACCTCTTTGAGATGAAATTTGGGAGCCTCAAAAAACCCTAAATTCCACATATCATATCTCCGAAAATATTGTGAACCAAGATCTGAAATTTTTACAGGAAGTGCCTCAGGATTTCAGATTCGCTCTGCAAAAATTTTAGCTTCTGAAAATTCGTACAAACAAAGTTATATCGAAAATTCCACGATGACATGTTTAAGTGAAATTTGGGAGCGTGAAAAAAGCCTAACTTCCACATATCATATCTCTGGAAATATTGCGAACCAAGGTCTGAAATTTGTACGCAACATTCCTCAAGCTTTCAGCTTCACTCTGTAAAAATTTTAGCTTCCAAACCTTTGTAAAAAAAAAATTATAACGAAAATTCCACTATGACCTATTTGGAGCAGTGAAACCCTAAAATCCAAAGCTCTGATACCAAATGTTATGAAACCAGCTCCAAAAATAGAAGAAAAGAGAGATCAACACCTTAGAAATCAGCCACTTCGCGGGGGGAAACCTCCAATACATTACATAAATGAACAATTCTTGGATGATACAAATGACAAAAGCTCCTTCTATATATAGGAGTCCATGGGGTCACAATATAATCCAAGCTGGCCTAACAATAATAATGTAAGGGCACAATAATAACAATATTGGGGTTACATGGGTACAACAAAAACAATAAGGGGGTTACACTAATAAGAATAAGGGACTATACTAGTAATATAGGGACCTAACACTTGGAATCTAGTCAGCCTCGTCTGCTTAGTTGGAGGGACTGAATGTTCCTCAGGAAACGCAGGGTAATGGTGCTGGAGAAGGAAATAGGGTTACAGGAGGTCAGAGAAAGAAGATCAAGCTAATAAAGAGGAAAGATCCCCCTCAGAACCTGGTTCTTGGGGTTGATGTACAAATCGAATAATTCATAGAAGCAGTGGATACCATCCTAGTAGGAAAAATCAAGGGTAAGAAGTTCTCGGCAAATTACATCAAAGAATGGACATTAAATGCTTGGGAAGGAGGGTTAGAGAATCAGATTGAAGTAACATCACTGTCACGTGGCTGGTTCATGATTAAATTTAACAAAAAGGAAGCTATGGAATGGTTCCTTAGCCAAAATTGGAGCCTTGGAAATCGTCCTATTCTGTTCAAAAAATGGAACCCATTATTCGACGCACAGAGAGAAAATATTGATGAATCACCTGTATGGGTCAAGCTTCCGGGGTTGTCGTTCCCTTTTTGGCCAGACTCTATTTTTCGAGCAATTGGGTACACTATAGGGCACTTCTTGGAAGTGGATTCTTCTTTTCAACAGACCATGGATAAAAGCTTGGCCTAGATTCTTGTATTCCTAAACCCTAAAGAATATTTGGCTAAATAAATCAACCTAACATATAAGGATCTCACCTTTACACAGATGCTCGATTACGAGCACTTTCCTTTTATATGCCACTGCTACCACGTATATGGACATATGGCCAAAGAATTTCCCCTAGGTTTTAGATGCAGAAGAAGGAGGTTGTAGCAGCAATGGATCCCCAAAAGAACAAGAATTTAACCGAGGAGGAAGCAGTAGCTATGGAAGCAGTGGAAGGTGAAACATCACAGCAGATGCAAAGGGGATCACAGGATATGTTAACAGAACCAATCTCTACTTCATCACCCCTCAGGGCCGAAGGAGTTGAGCCGTCTCCTGCAGGGAATCTAGAAGATGGAAACCCGGCCCCCATTCCTAAGGGTACGGTTCTGGTCTCTTCCCCCATTGTTTTTTCTGATTTTATTTCTTCATGTTGTGTGTTGGTTGATCCTGGTCCCTCCAAGCCTTTACATGAACCTTATTTACCCTCTAAATTGATGAATGAATCCATAAACAGCCTCATTATTTCCATCTCTGATCTTAATCTCTCAGTCCCACTCCCTTCTGCACCTTCGGATCCCTACCCCCTGATCCCCCATCTCGACTAATGCACTATAATTTCAAGCAGAGAGAGAAGAAACCCCCTCCTTGGGGTGCGGTGGGAGGATTGGGACCCCTCTCCATTGTCGAGGGCCCCTAAAAATCCAGGGGAAGGAAATCTAACCTCTCAAAATACCAGTTGAGAGCCAGGATCGACATTGTTGATGGCAAACAACGTTCCCTATCAGGGGTGCTTAGAGCAGCGAAAACCCCCACCCTTGGTCCCTAATGATTTTTCTCTCTTTCAGTTGTCGAGTGCTAGCTAGCAGCTCCAAAAATCTAGCGTTGAGAGAGTTAGTTAAAACATACTCTCCTGATGTGCTCATGCTCCAAGAAACATTGGGACCTTGCGATGACATAAAGAAAGCTATGTGCAAACTTTTCCCGATTTGGTCCTTCTCCACTCTAGATTCAAAAGGGAGATCTGAAGGCTTAGCGATGGGTTGTAAAGATGGGAGATTGAAAGTATTGAACTCTTGGGGTATGGATCATGTCATCGGGCTAGAGGTTTATTCAAGTGATCTCTGTTTGAATTTCTCTATCCTATATGTTTATGGACCCTGCACGGATAGAGCCAACTTCTGGAATTCTCTATTCTCCAAATCACTGATGAGGAGTTAAAATTTGGTGGTTGGGGGGGAATTAAAATTCTCCATGGGGTTATTAGAAGCCTGGGGACCAAATGCTCTGGCGGACCCCCTGTCCGACTAGTTTCTCCATAAGCTGTCCTCCTCAGGATTGGTGGATGTTGACCCTATAAAACCCAGACCAACATGGAGAAATAGGAGAGTGGGGGCTGATAGAATTGCAAAGATATTGGATTTTTTCCTTCTTAAAGAGGATCTAGTGGGAAAAATCCCAATCTTCAGGCACTAGATTGGGGAAGGGTGCAACTCGGATCATCTGCCCATCTTATTGGAGCTCACTAGAATGAACAAGAAACTGGGAGCCCCTTTCAAATTTTATCCCTCTTAGCTGAGGGAAGAGTCCTTTAACGATATTTTCCACTCCATATGGAAGGCGAACGAGGATGAATTGGAGGGGGATAAAATATTTTTGTTTATGAGGAATCTCAAACAGATGAAGAAGGCAACGATAAAATGTGAAAAAAATAAAAAAATAAAAATGAAGAAGATGAATCCCTCCATCGGATAGGAATTGAATTAGATCAGTTGGAGTCCCCTGACGACAATGGATATAAAATCCCTGAAAAAGGGACAGAATCAAATCCCTGGAAGCCTCTCATAGGAAAATCTTAAAAGACAGGGAAGAACAATGGTGCTTAAAAAGTAGAGCCATCTGGATGTTAGCAGGGGACGAGAATACAATTTTTTTCCAGAATTATGTAAAAGGAAGGAAAAATATCAATACCATATGGGGGATGCAGATGGAGGATGGCCAAACCGAAAAATCCTTCAATGAACTTGCAAAGTTGGGGACCAGTCATTTCAAGTCCCTCTTCAAAGCTCTGCCAAAAGCATCAATTGTGGAAGTGATCAGAGTGGCTCTTTTTTTCCCCGCTATGTAGAAGAGGATGAAAATGTGAATATTATGTTGTCAGTCTCAAAAGGGGAGGTGGAAGGCATCCTCAAGGATATGCAGAAAGATAAAATTCTGAGGCCTGATGCATTGACGATGGAATTCTTTCAACATTTTTTCAAGACATTGGGGGATGAACTGACAGAGGTGGTCTAAGAATCCCAGCTCAACAGATCGATTCATCAGCCTTTCAATTCAACTTTTTTAGCCCTCATCCCGAAGAAGGAGGATCTGAAATCATTTGATGATTTTTGGCTGATATCACTATGTAATTGTATTTACAAAATCATAGAAAAAGTGATAGTCGTTCGGATTAAACCTACACTTTCAAGGAATATATATAAACAGCGGTTTGGATTCTTGGATGGAAGAAAATTCATGAAGCGGTCGGAGTAGCACAAGATACTATTCATTTCCTTAAGAGGAGTGGAAAAAAAATTCTTATTGTCAAAATTGATCTCTCAAAGGCATACGACCGCATGAGTTGGCTCTATATTCGGTTGCTCCTAACTCATCTATGATTTGGAATCCCCTTCATCAATTGGGTGATGGGATGCATCACCAATGTTAGCTTTGCAGTTTTGATCAATGGGGCAACAACCTCTTTATTTCAAATCCAGAGAGGTTTGCGGCAGGGATGCCCCCTCTCCGCTCCTTTTCCTACTGGCAACGAAAGGCTTTAGCCAAACGATCTCAGAAGCTAGAAGAAGAGGGGATATAAAAGGGATCAAGGTGGTTATAAACATAAGTATCACCCACCTCCTTTTAGTGGATGACATACTCTTGTTTAGCTCAGGGTCTCGAGAGGAAATTAGGTAGCTTAAAGACATTCTGGACCTTTTCCTTAAAGCTACAGGGCTCTGCATCAATGTACAAAAATCCTTGGTCACTGCTGAAGGGTTTTCTGAGTTAGAGATGAGTAGGATCTCAAAAGAACTCCCCTATGAAACAAAGGAATTATCTCATGACTTCAAATATTTGGGGTTCTTCCTAAAGCCTGATTCATATCGCACAGTTGACTAGTACTTGTTAGTGGCTAAGATTGAAAATAGAATCAAGAGTTGGAGTTACAAATGGTTGTCTCAGGCAAGACGTCTAGTGCTGATAAAATTGGTCCTCCTCGCCATCCTTGTCTATTGGACTGCATTAACTTGGGTGCCAAAAGGTATCCTTTCAAAAATTAATTGCCTCTGTAGTAGATTCCTCTGGGCAGGGTCTAAGGAGGAGTCGGTTCTTCCTTGGGTGGCATGGGATAAAGTGGCTAGACCAAAGGAATGGGGGGGTTGGGGCATCAAGGATCTCAAAGCCTTTGTATCATCCATGGCGGCTAAGTTAGGTTGGCGATTACTCACAAAGGAAAATTTGTGGACAATGGTCATCAAAATAAATTATATTGATCCAACCTAATTAGAAGATTGGCTTAGAATACCAATTAAGAAACTTTCGCAAGTATCAGTGGTTTGGAAAGCCACTGTGGAGTCCATCTATATCATCGAACAAGGTTCGGCGTGGATGGTGGGGAATGGAGAATCTGTAAGAATTGGCCAAGATCCTTGGGCGGGATGCAACGGGTCTTTTGATCTCTCTAGGGGGCTAATAGAGCACCTATCTACAAAAGGTATAAATTTCCTCAATCAGGCTGGGCTCGAGGGTCACTCTAGGATTTGGGGCCAGGCCTGGAAATCAGAAGTGGATCTCCAAATTGACGAACTTTGGGAGGAGGAATGGAGGGGCTTCATTTCACAACTTCATAGATTAAATGTAAGATTGAAAGATCGTCCTGACTCACTAATTTTGGTTCACTCTCCTCTAGGGAAATACTTTCCAAAATTCAGCTACAACTGGATGATGTCTCAAAAGGGTTGGAATGGTTTGAACTGGTGGTAAAAGGCTTTGTGGAAACTTAAGGCACCAGAAAAATCCAGGCCTTTTTTTGTGTATCCTTAAAAAAAAAGTGCCAACCTGAGATTTCCTCTAGAAAAGAAGTAAGATTGGTCCAGGATGGTGCCCACTTTGCAAGAGAAATGAGGAAACCATCCTTCACCTGTTTCTAGATTGCCCTTTCAATTCCCATATTTGGAAGGAAACCTTGCGCCTGTTAAGCTACAACATCATCTGGGGAGGCCTTTCTTTACAAGAGGTTTGGCTTTCTTGGTGGAACGCTGCTTCGGATGAGAGAATCAGAAATTTCCCTTTGATTGTGTCATGGGGCACCTGGATAGCTCGCAACATGGTTACTTTCAGGGACAAGACCCCTTTCCCTGAGATCATAGTTGTACAAGGGGTTTCTATTTTTTAGAACATCCCATTCACAAAACAATCCAAGATTGCTCGAGAAGTAAGTATTGAAGACATCAGAAAAGACATCCCCTGGGCTTATTTCGATGGGGCCTCATACCCTCAAAACCTTTGCAGAGCTGGAATATCCATTCAAATCCCTTCTGGGAAGACTCTCTCAGCCTCTGTTGGCTTGGGGGTTGGTTCCAATAACTATGCTAAACTGCTTTCCCTTAAACATATCCTTTGTTGGCTTATTCACCTTGGACTAAGACAAGCTCAGATCTTTGGCGATTCTCTTAATGTTATCAAATGGTTCAACACAGAATTTAGATGTCAAAACTTTATGATGTTGCCTCTTTTAGAAGAATTTTTATCTCTTAAAATATACTTTAACGATTTATCTGTATGCCATATATACAGGGAGTGGAATATGGAAGCGGACACACTTTCTAAAGAAGACGTACAGCAAGTTCTGGTAGGTTGGGCCATAACATAAACTGATGGGGATTTTATCCACCACTCAGATCAGCCACCCTTCGCCCAGTAAAGCCAATCAGAACACTTTATGTTGGACGCAGGGACTCAGACAGGCCTAGTTTTATCTGGAAGATGCTCTAGTCCTCCTGGTTTTTTTATTTGCCCCGATAGTGATCAGTATGCTAGTCTTCTTTCAGTTTTTTCAGTATCGGTTTATTTTAAACTATATAGTTAAAAAATTTCAAACATCATATTGATTGGGTTGTTTTCAGTTTCGATGGAGGCCTGGTTAACAATGTGCTCCTCTTTTCATATTTTCGTTTATGTTTTTTTGCTAATATACCCAACTTAAAAACTGGGAAACACTAATCGACATGATTAAACCATCCTTTTTGCTCCTATTTGGGTTGTTTTGCTTGAGAGAGGAGGCCCGGGATAAAAGTTGTAAAAACTGGTTTTTTCTTTAGTTTATGCTTTGATGTTTTACGCATACGCACTAGCAGTGATACAGTGGGGTGGTCGGAATTTGTTATACTTTTCATACCACCACATGAAAACTTTATATTTTCTATCTTTTCGTTGTATAGGGGAGGCCAAAATATACAATCATTGGAATGCCAACAGGCATATACTATGTAACTTTTTATTCTCTCAATAGAAGGTTCGATTTTTTCTTTGGAAAAAAAAAAAAAGAGTTTATTTTGTTATTATTAGTCCTTGGGAAAATCAGTAATTAATTTAACCCAAAAAATAATCAATTTAGCATTCACCAATATAAATTAAGTCGTAGTCTAAAAAACCTGCAGAATAACCCAAAATTCTGGTAATATTATGAAAAATTCAGGCAAATATTTTTGAAAATCTGGGTTACAGTAGTTAAACTTCAGTGTTTTGGGTGCCGTAAGGGTTCTCGATGGTGCTAAATCCATTTCCACCATCAAAAATTCAATTCAAACAGTCCAACTATCTGATTTTTTTAATTTTTTTTACCAGATTCCAGCCAAAAACTGTCGTCCAAACTATTCTCTTGCGTCGGTAAACAACTCTGATAAATAATACATATTTTGATACTTGCAAATTAATATAGAGCAGATGATTTTGATACCTCTTTAATTTGATTAATTTACCTTGGGCGACTTCTCACCATTTCCACATTCAACACACGGTAGCATCGAGTTTTTTAAAAGTGGGATGCCAATATTTTTCACTTTAGCATGAGTTCAAGAGTGCAATGTATAAACACTTGGGATTGCTATTTTCATTTTTAAGATTCACAAATGCATTAAGAAGATAGATCTTTGAACATGTTTTTCAAATTAGATCTTTGAACATGTTTGTCAAATTCCAAGTGGGAGATCTCCATTTATCATATTTATTAGAGAATTCGAGTTTTATAGTCAAATTTGTTCAGCTTTTTCTTTAAACAGTGGGTAAAACAACATATTTTTTTTTTCATTGTACAATTTTTTTAAGATTTTTTTTGGTTATGATCTAATTATTCCACCGCTGATCATGATATAAATTTAAGGCATATTATTGAGAAATTTTGGGAGAAAAAGGAAGAAGTATTCTATTGTTTTACATTGATTTCAGAAAATCTTTTGACATTGTTCCTAGGGATAAGATTTGGCACATAATGGAGGAACTTGTGGTTCCCAGGCAGCTGTGCATAGGCTATAAGAAGAGGTGAAAGTCAAAATCAAAACTTCAGCAAGCATTTCTGAAAGTTTTAGAAGCGATATCGGGGTCAAACAAGGTTTCCCATTGTCTCCTACCCTCTTTGGTTTATATATCGGCAAACTTGAAGAGAAACTAAATTCGCAACGGGGTGACGATATACATTTGGGAAATTTTGTTATAATGTTTCTTTTGTACGCAGATGACCTTATTCTAATTGCTAAATATGATCTTGGTTTGCAAGAGAACTTACTTTTCCTAGAGCATTTTTGTAGAAATTTGTGGGGATGCAATTCAATATATGTCAAACGAAGTAGTGGTTTTTTCTAACAAAAGAAATCATAACCAGCATAAGTTCTACTTTGAAGGCAACATTCTCAAAGAAGTTGTGGATTAAAACTACCTCAGAATTGACTTCAATAGAAAGCTAAGCTTGGATGGATGTAGAAAGAAAAGAACTTTGGGGGGCTAGAAAGAATTTTATGCTTTTCAAAGTAGGTGTAGAGATGCAAATTATGGGACTGGAAAACCACTCTAACTCTTTTGGGGCTTTTAGTGATTCAAGTGATTCTCTACGGTTGTGAACTCTGGGCCAGCAATACATCCGACATGTAGTGGAAACAAATTGAGGAAATTCAGAAGTGTTTGATTACAAACAAATTCAAAATTAAAAGTGCAGTCCCTTATGTTATCTTGTTAAGTGAAGCAAGGGTTGCTCCTATTGAATCAATAGCTATGGTGCAGGTCATAAGGCATTTAAAAAAAATTGAGCAAATGGAAGAGGGAAGATGGCCTAAGGTTGTGTATAATGACATATTGGGCACAAGAAAGAAGACTTGGATGCGGAAAAATAATAAATGGTTTAGCAAATGGGGAATTTGATTGAGCATGTGTCCCACAAGCACTAAAGAGATAAAAGCTTTTGTTATGGATAAGTTTCACAAATGTACTTGGGAGAAGGAGCTACATAGAAAGAAAAAGTATTATATTGAATAGTATAATCCCTCTACTAATCATCAACAAAAAAAGTACATAGGGGTCAATATTTCTTAGAGAGCCAAAAAATTTATTGCTCAATTAAGGACTAATTCGCATCAACTCCCTTATGAAACAAGGCACTGGAAAAGGCCAAAAGAAGTGTGGGAGGAAAGAGTATGTATTTTTTTCTCTTCCAAAAATGTGGAAATAGAAAAGCACTTCATCTTAGAATGTGAGGCCTTCAAAGACAACATGGAAAGTTATGTAGATATTTTGGCAGCTAACTCTTGGGATATTTTATTCAGCAAGGGCTTTGTTGAGAAGCTGGGAGAGTTTATTGTGAAACTTCACAGGAAAAGGGCAGAATACAAGAGCCAGATAGAGAATATGAAACAGACTTTTAAAATAGTGAATGTCTTGTATAATATGGATTCAAAGCAATAAAATTTATAATATAGTACTTATGTCTGCAATATGTCATTGTCTTCAGGTTGTCCGTCTAGTGGGGAGGTCGAGATATGGAATTCAATTCAACTTAGCCCCACGGGTCCTATCCTGTGCAAAAAAACACAACAAAAGTTTAATGCATTGTAATTTTGGGTCTAAGGAAAAATATCATCCTAGATGGAGTGGTGGGCTTTAAAAAATGATTAGTTAGGTTTATGGAAAAGTCAGATTCAAAAATAGCATTATATAAATATAGTGGTGGGCTTTAAAAAAATGATTAGTTAGGTTTATGGAAAAGTCAGATTCAAAAATAACATTATATAAATATTAGTATTATTTATAAATTTAATTTTTATTAATAGTATGAGGATTGTTTATAATTATTTAGAAATTTTATTTGATTTTTTTTAAGTTTATAAAGATTTTACAATTTAAAAATAATATTATTTTTAATATTAATTTTTTATAAAATTTGAATTTTTTTCTCAATTTCCTAAAATTTATTGTGGTGTGTTATTGTATTTTTCCCTATGAGCAAAATGTGTAATGGGTTTGACTCTTTTTTTAATAAAAATTAAATATTTTCTATAAAATAATGTTGATGGTGATCAAGAACAAAAATGAATATATTTATTTAATTAGTGGTTAGTTTTAATTAAGAGAATTTTTTATATATTTTTAAAATTCATAAAGATTTTACAAATTAAACAATATTATTATTTTTAATATTAAATTTTCATAAAATTCGATTTTTTTCTCCATTTCTTAAAAAATATTGCAGTGTGTTAAAATGTATAATGTGTTCAAATTCGGAATTGATTCTTATTTAAATAAAAATGAAATGTTTTCTAAATAAAATAATGTTGATTGTAAACAAAAACAAAAATGAATATATTTAGTTAGTTAGTGGTTAGTTTTAATTAAGAAAATTATTATAACTTAAAAGATGTAATAATAATATTTTACTATCTCTTGATCATAAATAAAATATTTCAATGTTAATGTGAAATAATGTAATTTTATATTTTATTTTATTTTTAAAAAGATAAAATTGATTAAAAGTAAAAAATAAAAAATTATTATTTTATAGGGAGGTACAATTTAAGTTTCAATTTGACATGTGTACCTTATAAAATAAAAATAAAATGACAACTATAATTAAAAACAAAAGTGAATATATTTATTTGGTTAGTTTTAATTAAAAACATTATAAAATATCAATAATCTTAGTCTCAGTGTCAGCGAGATTTATTATTATTTGGATTACCTCTCACTCTAGATGTGGTAAAAATATTTCTCTCTCTAGCTCTCACTCTCGATGTGGTAAAAATATTTCACTAATATTATTTAGATGTTAATGTGAAATAACAAATTTTATCAACTTTTAAAAACAAAGTAATTAAAAGTGTATCGTGGTATGGAAAAAGAACAATTATTATACTTTACAAAAATATTTCAATATAGGATTTAAATGAACTATTTAAAAACACAAATGGAATAAATAATTAAAAGTAAAAACAATTATTTCCGAATAAGAATAATAAAAGAGATGTTCAAACCATTCCACTAAAAAAATTTGTGGTTTTCACCAAAAGATCTCTCAACATTCATAATAATGTAAAACTAGTTTATAGCATTTAAAATATATTAATGATATTTAATATATATTAATAAAAAAATAAAAATTAGTTTATAAATAAAATATTTCAATAAAAAAAGTGGTTATAATATTTTAATTAGTGTTACTATTATACATTTTGGTTCCTTGGGAATATTTTTGGGTCATTGGAAATCTAGAAAAGATTTGTTGGAATTATATGTTTAAGTAGTGCACTCGGAGATTTTCAAAGCATTGAATCCATTTATACATTAAAAAAATGCAATTTAAGCAATGATTTTTTTTATACTGCATTGTAAAGAAATAAATAGAAAGGATTTAATCCCTCTCAGTTATTGGTAAATCCAAGATTAAAATAAATCTACACTAGTGAATATTGAAAGTATTTTATCATGGAGAATATATCAATTATTTTACATTTCCTAACAAGTCTATGAAAAACATTGAAATTTAAATATATACATATATTATTCATTATTTTAAATATGTAAATATTATACACTTAAGTTTAAGAATATAACTCTATTTAATTTATAATACAAAAAAAAACAAAAAAACAAATAGTTTTACATCTTTTGTGGCTTGTCTCTCATTAAAAATGGAATAAATAATAATAATAACAATTTGATTTTAAGGTCATAGCCAAGTTAGAAACTAAAATTTTTGTATGAGACTTGTTTGTGGGAAAACCCTTTAGATTTCAGCCTTGGACTTCTAAGAAAGAAACACATGTTCTTAACTAATGGTCACTTTTTTATTATCTAAAAATTTGTAAGATACCTAAAATATGTTATTAAATTAAATTTATGATTATCTCTAGAGACACGAATAACTCAGACTACTTTCTCTTTTATTGGAACACTTTTAGCAAAGCTCCACGGCTTGATAGAACCTTATTCATCAATTAAATATCTTTGTTCCAATCTTTGTTCCCGTCCTGTCTCTCGTTTCTCAGGTTGACCCTTCCATGTTCACTTCTTAATCATCCCACGAAGGGAAAAACATTTTCCTAACAAATTATTGATATTTTCTCAGAAAATTTTATGTTAATCTCACCCCGACCCGTTCACTTGTTAAGTTTTTTACCTTACGCGAAGCCCCGCAATGGGACAAAGAATTTTCTAACAAATTCATTGCAACATTTTGTGGTGGAACAAAGAATTTTCTAACAAATACCTTGCAAAATTTTGCCTTTCAGACTTTTTTAGTTCTTGGACCTCGACCCTTTTTAAATGTTGAAACCTAATTTTTGCTCGAGAAATCCTTCGTGGTATGACATGGCCATTATTTCTACATGGAATTATTTACACACGGTCTTATCAAATGTCTCCATGTTTCACATTATGCCACATCAATATTTGAAAACTCATCATATTCTTTGTACATAGACACTAAAATTCTCTGATTAAACAATAAACATTTCTTTGTCCTGTTGAGACCTTCTTATAATATATTACATAAACATGGCCCTACTCCCATTATGAAAATTAGGGTTAATCTTAGCAAATTATTAATCAAATGGTTAGCCTTAATCTTGTGTTTAATAATGATGCCTCCATAAGTAAATGCAAGTCATTCCAACTTAAATTAAGTTTATCCATCGTTCATGCTAGCATCACATGCAACCACTTCTTTTTTATAGTTAATATCCTTCATCTTAGTCTGAGTTTCAATAATTGTCTTGTTTCTTAGTTTTGAATAAGCCTCAAACTTATAAATTCCACCATAACTCTGATTTTCCTCCTTGTTATAGTCAGTTCATTCTACTAACTCTACAAAAATGCTAAATATGGGCAAGCAACCTAAAAAGAAGCAGTCCGTGAAAAATTTGCCTCAACCAGTCCTTCAAGAGGTAGATGATAAGAATTTGAATATATTTCTATTTTCGGACACATTAATCAGTAAGCCCACTAGTGATAGAGATAGGTGCTTTTTCAATTCCTTTAAGACACCATTGTCTAATAATGCAAGGGATGGGTGTACCAAAGAGACCCTCAATGAGGAACAACATGGCAACACAAAGTAGATGAAATATACATCGTTTCATATTTCATAAGTATAACATAATCTATGGAATCAATCTCCATGACTAGGATCCCACACATAAAAAAAATATAGAAAAGTAGGTAGAAACCAGATGGAAATATTATATCCTTATAACTTCATTGCTAAGTTATCTTTATTTTCTAAGACTTTAGTAAATTATTATTATATATATATATATATATATATATTCTTTTATTTCCAATTTTATATGTTTTTATATAAAAATGTGCATTGATATCGAACTTTTATTATACTAATTTAAATTAGTATAAAAAAGATTTTACAAATTTAAAACCCATCAATTAAAATAATCATAGTGCATAATCCCTATAACAAACATGATTCAAATATTTCACCTTTATCAAATAAATGCCAATTAAGATGAAAAGTAATTACAATACAAAAGCTTTGCATTTCATTACCACATAAAACCTTACTATACAACATTGCATTAACGAAGCGTCCTCAATATTTATATATTCCTTTGATATTTCCTTGAATATATGTTTTTTTTTTTTTGAAGTCGAAATGACAAAAACAAATAAAATATTTTATAAAGTGGTTTGGCATATTAGACTTTAAAATCTATAAATATTTTACCTTGCTTTAGTACCATTTTCCATTTATATTACTTAATTCAAAACCATATCTAGTATATCTCAATGAGGAAGCATAATGTAATTGTAAGGCTAAACCATATGATCATCCAAAAGAGTATCATAACTTCAAACTACAATTTCAAAATAATGATGATGATGATGATGATGGTTATCGTCCATTAGGACCAATGTGGTCTATCGGACCTTAAGAAAGGAGAAATAATCTACTTCAAAATCTTGTTTCTATGGTCAAAGAGAAGGGAAATAAGTGCTCCAAGATTGCTATAGGTGGTTTGGCTTAATAGGTCAAGAAGATTGGAAGTGTGGCATATGGTAGGGAATTAAGAGCGAATGTGAGTAAGAGTAGGGTTGTGTAAAAGGAAGTGTTTTTCATCTTCCACCTACTTAGAATCTCAAATCTGGTAGATTTTATCGTTCCAAGGGGTCTTGGGAATAGACCACTGCTTGGTCTCACTCCGAAGCTCATGGGAATTAGTTCTCATCTTAGCGATGTTTATTTTTTTCTTATTGTTGGACAACGTAGAGATATAATTATGATTATCAAGGGTGGGGTTGATCACGTCCTTATAGTATCTTAGATTCATTTTACCCTTAAGCTCCTAATCCTCCCACGGCTTGTCTTTAAACTTGGAGGTAATAGTATTTTTGATATTTTTGCTTCCCATATTGAGCCCATCCTTAATTCCCCAATGGTTGAGCCAAGACTGGGAATCCTTACGCCACCTGTGCTTGAGGCAAAGGTGAGGGTTTTGACTATAGTTAGAAGCAATTTTAGGGAGCCTTTTTTATTCCATGTTTTCAATCTTCTTCTTATACATCAAATATATAAACATAGTTTTACTTTCAATGGGGGACAAACAAAATTCGATCAAGAGGATAGGATAGGGAGTATTTCCCTTGATCTTAAGGTTGTAGGTTATGAATTGCTTTTGAATCATATGAATCTTCCTCCATGACTCTTTGGATATACTACAACCCCAAATTTCACATCTATATAAGAAAATAGGGGTGAGAAGGGTCTCATAGAGGAACCTCTTTTTACTCCAAATGTAAATACTGACCAAATTACAATTGTTTTCAAGCTTATAATAAGTTTTGCAACCCCCAATAATCCTTTCTCGATGCTATAATTCTAGTTGAGATGATGAGGGAAGTCAATGCCCAAATACTTATAAGAAGAAACATGTTCTAAGCATTGGTTATTATACACGAAACTACCATGGATGATCTTTTTGGATTTAATTATCATGACTTTATTCTTGTCGGTATTAACTGGCATACCCATCTTGGAACAGTAGTCATGAAGAATCTGGAGCTGCTTTTCAAGGTCATCATGCCTTTTTGTGAGAAGAACGATATCATCGGCATAGAGGCAAAGAGTAATGAGAACATGTTGTGCTATAAAACAACCCCCATTTATTTTTACTAAATGGGGGCCCTTTAAAAATAAAAAGGAAATTTATTTTGTTTAATTTTTAGACTAAGTCAAAAAACATCAGGAAATAAAGTTTATTTTGCATTCTGCTTTCATTCCTTAGCACGCATTGCATATCGCATAGCTTACAAGCTTAAACAACTTAAAACATATTAAGTCATGCGGGTTGCAATATGCACTAAACCCTTTCCGAATTTATACAAAACTCTTATTGGATATGCTTTAAACATCGTTATAAATAAAACTCGCATCGTGCCTTGTAAAACAATCTAACTTTTAACAATTTGGTAAAATTTGCGATTAAATAGACTCGACGAACTAATAAAACAATAAACATAAAGCTCCTAGTGTCTGATAAAGCACATTGGCATGATTTCTTTAAAAGCGCATTTTTCATTTTGCAAAACATAACTAGAGGCAATTTTATTACCACATAGAAATTGCGATGTGTGATTTGCGTAGATCGCATTTCACGAGATTTATTGGTAACATCACAAATGAAAATAGTTATAAGTTGCGATATGCGATAACGGGAAGTTATTGCTTAGGTGTGTGAAATGATTCATGTCAAATCAAATTGAATATTAAATCTAATGTCTTAAATTAATCGATGGACGTTTCACGTGAAGGTGTGTAAGATATTTGATTAAAATATTATCGGTGATTAACAACATTTAATAGGAGTAAGGTTTGATAGATTCATATCTACCTCGAGCATGTTTGAAATGATTGAACGTCAGATTTGTTTTAATTATATCCACCTCTTTGTTCTCTATATTTTTAAAGTTTGCTCTGTTTTCTTGAAATCAGGAAACCACTTAATGGAGCAAGGATTATAGAAATGAGCAATAAAGGCAAAGAAATTTCCCAACCATCATCTACCAAAAGCTTAGATATGTCTCCCCTATTATCAGATACCACCTGCAACAAGGATTGTGGAAGTTCTTCATGGGAGGAAATGAATCAGTTCTTTGAGGATAAAAATCCCAGGGTAATAGCCAAAGTTTCTACATCAAGCACGTCAATTCCTTCAAGTCCAACCTATTTCGACGTTGCATGCTCATTCATCCATAAGGTAGCAGCAAGGACAAAGATTCTCCCCTATATAGATATGGTTAAGTGGATAATTGACCACTTGAACATAGAAGATAGAACATTTAAGGATTCAAAGGGCGAGAATATAGCAGAATATTTGAGGACAATGTACCACTTACCCGTCCCGAAGAAAAACTATGACAAAGCTTTTCTTCAAAGATTTAGAGAAGAAAATCCAGACCTGATGAAAGTCATAAAGGAATGGAAGGATGACCAAGGCAAGCTTAAACAATATAAACTTGGTACGTATCCAATAGCACAAATTCCTTCCCCTTATTGTTATGTTGCCGGTATGTTGTGTAGATTATTTGCAAAACCTGATACCACTAGGTTTTCTGTAGATTGGGTCCCATTAATTGACGCAATCGTCAATTCATTAATTTTGAATTGGGAAAATATCCTATCTGATAATTTAGCCAGAAATATCATGGAGTACAGGATTAAAAGAAGTGTTTCATCTAGAGAAATACCCCCCTTTTACATGAGTGCCTATGTCATGGACGCAATTTGATTTTATTCTAGTTTTCCTACCATGGGATGGAAATGAACTACCCAAAACCCTACTCCAATCCACATTTACCACAGAGCCCTTTTGAAATCAGATTTTCATCTACATTTTTACAAAATTTTCCATAGAGTCATATTACCTATGCACCAATTCATATTCAATGAGAAAGCCCCTAGGATTTCCAAAGAAGCTAGTACAGACATTTTGCACGTTGCTAGATTGTTTGTAGAGGAAAGTTTCACCTATGTTGGAGTATTTTGGAGTTATGCTTCTCCTCACGTCCTGCCATATTATGTTCCTGAAAAGTTACTTGCTAGAGAGATTATCTACCAACTTGTTCTAAATGGTATTTCAAAACAACTTAAAGATGCTAAGAAGGTCGTCTGGCCTAATTTTCCTTTACAATGCAGTACTTTTGCACTTTTTATATTTCTCATACCTACAAGGTGTTACACTGAAATTTGTCACAATGACATTTTAGTACTCCCTTAGAAGTCTACAACATCAAAGTTCCTAAATTCAAGCCTTGAAATTAAGAGAGAAGCTCATAAAAGTCTTAAAAACACTTGTACCGCACTTTCTCTTAACATTGACTGCGGTGCCGCACTTTATTGCTCTAAATCATGCGGAGCTAAACGTACTTTTTATTTATTAAAGGTGTGGACCCTTGTAAAAGGTAAAAAAAGGCACAAGTAAAATCTAGAAGCTCAGTTTGAGTTATTTTTGGAAGCTTCTGGAAACATTCCTGCGGTGGAAAGTCCACTCTTTTCAGGTTCATGCTTCCCATCCATTAAGGAGCTAACCCCTTGATGTAAGGAGCTAATCCCTTTGAAGGAGGATTCTATCCCTTCTTGTTTGGAGTTGTAACCTCCTCTCTTTCACTATAAAAAGAGGCATAGGGCAGCCTCAAAGGGAGTTCAAGCTTTAGTATTACTGGAGGTGAAGTGTTGTTGGAACTTAGACGCTTTTAGCTGAGATTTTATGTGGGAAAGATTACATACCTGTATGTATCTCGGTTGGAAGAGTGCAAGGCTGGTCAGAGTAAAGGAAACGCCTGTTCTGGACCCCAGGAAGGCCTGTATGACATCAAGGCAGACATGGTTGTAAGGCTCTTCTTATTTAAGTTAATACGAATGAATATTTTTTTCTCAATGGGCTATTTACTTGATTATCTCATTTCTTGAATTCCTTGATCATCTTGATAGATGTTTGATTGATAAATTGATTTATTATACAGGTAATTTTGATCTTTTCTTGTGTTTTTGATTGCAGATCCTTGATGACGAATTTCTTCAAGCCACTGGAAAGAATATCAACGCTGGACTACAAGTAGGTTTCTAAAACCTTGTTATAATTAATTCCATGTCAAACAATATCTAGAGAAAATGGTTTTTATTTGTCCATTTGTTGCTAGCTATCCGTAGGAAACTTGGGAGGTATGTCTTGTCCGCAAGAATGACTTATCCGTCCAACAAAATGGCAACTCAACTGGGGAATGGATCTTGAACTTGATTTATTTTATTTTTGACTTGTGAATTTATTTTTTCTGATTTTGATTGGTTTATACTGGCTTGGGTAGTTTATCCCTGTAGAATTCCTGAGAAATGTTTAGAATTTTTTATTTTTCTTTTAGTTTTCTGGTATCTGCACTTTTCTTTTAGAAATAGTGCGGGCATCTCCGCTCTTTTCTTGTATAAACAGTGCAGGACCGCACCTGTTTACACTGAAACCTGCGGACCCTGTGAAAATTTTTAGAAAACCTTAAAATTCTCTTTTTGGATCAGGTTGTTAGATTCTCAGTGTATACCCTACTTGTATTTTCTGTCAGAAAGCCTTGTGTGAATTTCTTTCAGCAACTCTTACAATCTCATCAGTCTTCGTTAAGTTAATTAGGTGTTTTGAGTTTCTTTTTTGGAGAAATTCTTAATTTGATTTCCTTTGGTCATTACTTCGAGGTTTGTCTCAGTCTCTTAACAATTTTGCATATTTTTGCTTTTGTTTTTGCCTTAAATTGTGTATGAGTGTTAATCACCTTTGAGTGTTTTTATTTTTTGATCTTTGGAACTCTCACCCAATTTTCTTTACTTACACTTGATTGGTTCTTAGAATATATTAGAATCATCTTGTGTTTGAGAATTCTCTTGCATAGATTACATTTGCATAATTAGAATTCTCTTTTTCAGAATATGAATGGAAAATGTGCATAGATTACATTTGCATACTTTTCAAGTGAATTGTGCATAGATTACAACTGCATAGTTTACATTCTGAAAAATCAATCGTAGATTTAGATCAATTTCTTTAATTTAAATTTACAGGTTTTTATGCTTGTTTTAAAAACACAAAAAGAAAATATGGAATTGATTAGCAATAGTTTTTCTTGATGAAATTAGTGCATTATAGAATTTGTTATATTTTCTCTTATTGATCAATTTTTTGCATTGTTGGAAGTGAATGGAAACTCTCTCCTTACTTTAGTTAGGATTCATCGAATTGAAAATATTACATTTTCATATTCGATTGCATTCAGTTTTGGGTCGGGTCATAACACCATTGGTTTCATATCCATTTACCCTTTGAGTAATAACAGCCTAAATAACACGGCGCTTAATAAAATTCATCTAGTAATTTTTACATTTTTAGGGATCTTTCCACCAACTTAGCTTAGGCTAGTGTCTTGGAATACGTTTTAGTTAACTCTCCAAGACAGTATAAAACAAACAAGTAGTCGATATTGTGGTAGGGAAATTCCAATAGTCGCATGTATGCTCTGGGAAGCTCCTCTTAAAGGAGTCAAGCATGAGATCATATCCGAACCAGTGAGGTAATCAATCCTTCCTCATCGGGAAAGATAACAGATATACACGTATTAAAAACGGTAAACCTAGGATTGACCATTGTCGAGGAGCCTGGGGTCACTTGTCAGTAAACCTTGGATTATGTCAAGGAGCCTTCAAGGGGATTGAGCTTTGTTACTCTGCCCTTGCGTGTGTATCGGATCGTATATTGTTCCCCCAAGTATATTTGTTCATGTTGGTGACCTTAGTGACCATAATCTATAGGATTCTTTCCCAAGGTGACAGTGGAGGGAAGATCCCACTGTACCTGGAACAGACGTCAGCTAGACTCACTTGGACTCTTTGGAGGGTTATCTTCACTCGAGATGGCATAGTGGAGAAACTTGCACCAGTCTGTTTCATTAAGCAGGTTGTCGGGGTAACTGTTCTAACCGCCATTTCTGCATTAAAATTCTACGATGTTGGATTTCATCACCAACTAGTGTTTTTAGTGCGGGAATCTACTATTTGTGTGTGGTTTGACTCCTAGATTTGATAGCGCGTGTTCATTTGTTTGTTTTTAATCTTAGAGACCATAGGTGTGAATTGTGAATTTTAATTGTTAGGTGTGAATTGTTAATTGTTAATTTTAGTTTTAACTTGTTAATAAAATTCACTGAAGTTGAATCTAATGGCAACTGTTTCGGAATTTACCAACCAAGGAACTCCTCTTAATGAGAATCCTAGTACTTTTCCTTGCTTTGGAAATGTTGGTCCTCCTTATATGGTTACATTTTCATTACCTGGATTTACAATAGGTTTACCAATATGGTTATTTTCAACTTCGTTGGCCCCGAATACTCCAATTATTCCACCTCAACCGGATGCTTCACCTCAAAAGAGTTCACCATCTCAACATCGCCAACCTCATGTTGACCCTTTATCTTCTTCGCTCAATATTTCTTCCTCCATTTCTTCCTCTTCGCTTGGTAAAAGCCTTGACACTAGTAACCAGGTGGCTAAGAAGAAGAATACATGGAAGAAGAAGAAGAAGCAAGATAAGAAAGAAGTCAACCAACCAACCATGGCTGCAAGTGTTAGTAATGTTGAGAAAACCTCCAACGTGCATCATAAACCCAAATTCCCTTGCAAGATTTGTAAGGGTGACCACTGACCACTTCCTTATCAATTGTACTGGTATTCCAAAGGTCTTGGAAGTATGGTCAAAAAATTATCATCAACTTACCATTGATCCATCAGCCAGTGATAGTTAGGTTCCTGGGAAAAAGGGTAAAGTTAGGTTTCCTTGTAAGTTATGCAAAGGGAGTCATCAAACTCACATTTTCCCTCACATGGATGAAGCCTCAAAATTGTTGGAAAACATTACTGTTCCATAGCAAGAACTTCCAACTGGTTACCGTAAAATTTCTCCCAACCTACTGTCAACTGACGGAGTGATTGATCTTACTACAAGTACAGTCGATCCCACTCTTCCATTGAAGAGTGAAACTCATATCACTCAGGTTGATGATCCATTAGTTGATCAAGTGGTCGATTCGATTTCACATTTGATCGATCCCACTCTCCCTGAAGAGAGTGAGCTTCATACTACTCTGGTTCTTCTTTTTACATCAGATTCTTCTACGCCAGGGGGAATTACACCTGTTCCTACAAATCCCCCTCCAAGTGCTGAGTTCTTTTCCTTTGATTGGAATAGACTGACGAAACCTCGTCTTCCTTCTTCCATCCCTTTCCAAATAATTGTGCAGGCTTTTCGTAAGAATGTGTGTCGCACACATGTAGATGAAGGTACTTCTGTTAGTATTTTATCCTCAACTGCTTGGAAAGCTTTGGGTTCCCCTCAGCTTGTGCCTGTTACGCAGAATCTGAAAGCTTTTAACAGAACCATTAGTGAACCTTTAGGGATCCTTCCTAAGTTTTATATTACTTTGGAAGGTAAAACTGTCTGTATTGATCTTATGGTAGTTCGAGGCCCCTTGGATTTCAATTTACTCCTTGGGCGAGACTATGTCTATGCAATGAAAGCTGTCGTATCGACACTCTTTCGCATGATGTCTTTCCCTAACAATGGAAATATTGTGACTGTAGACCAGCTTTCGTTCCCTAGTCTTGATTCGATTACTAATAATCCGACATCCCTGAATGTTCCTCATACGGAAGTGGTATCTACCCCACCATGGGTCAATTATGTGGCAACCAGTCCCATGTTTTCAGTTACCGATGCAAGTGAGCCTCTCACTGTTTGCGCGACTTCCTTTGACTTAGATCCTCTAATTGACATGGAAAACTCTATGGGATTATTTGAACGTGATGTTCTTATCCCTTTTGAGTCCCTTGACATGTATTCCTTCCAAATAATTGTTCTCCCATTTGATGAAGACCTTTTGGAAGCCATGATCGAGGAGTGTCCCTTGACATGTCTTTCTTATAGTTGGAAGCCATGATAAGGTCACTGGCGAGGATAGTTCTTATTACTGTGTCAACCTCGTTAAAAAATGAAACAAGTTAGCAAGGATAGTTCCTTTTATTGTGTCAACCACGTTAAAAAATGAAATAGATCCTTTTGAGGATAGTTCCCTTTACTGTGTCAACCTCGTTAAAAAATGAAACATGTCTTAGATGTGAGGAGAGTTCCTTTTACTGTGTCAACCTCGCTAAAAAATGAAACAGAGATATGAGGAGAGTTCCTTTTACTGTGTCAACCTTGTTAAAAAATGAAACAAGTCTGATGAGGAGAGTTTCTTTTACTGTGTCAACCTTGTTAAAAATGAATCAGTGGGTCAAGAGGAAAGTTCCTTTTACTGTGTCAACCTCATTAAAAAAATGAATTAGTGGTTAAAGAGGAAAGTTCTTTTTACCGTGTCAACCTCGTTAAAAAATGAAACATGTCGTAGATATGAGGATAGTTCTTTTACTACGTCAACCTCGTTAAAAAATGAAACTGACCCATGAGGACAGTTCTTTTCCTGTGTCAACCTCATTAAAAAATGAATCAGTAGGTTATGTAGGTAGATTAGAAATAGTATTTTATGAGGACAGTTCCTTTTACTATGCCAACCTTGTTAAAAAATGAAACAAGTCACCATGAGGATAGTTCTTTTCCTGTATCAACCTCATTAAAAAATGAAACAAATCCTCTCCTAGTCAAGTCGAGTCTTTCATCCGATCTCGTAAATGAACCTTCATTCCATCCAACTATTAGTAACTAGTGTTAGCTCCCTGTAACTTGCAATACTGGCAAATACAAACTGCAGAGAGAACACTTGAACCACTTTGGGATTCTAGGATCTAGCCCTCATGAATCCAGAGAGGGATCTCTCTATAAGTGCAAAGATTGATTTATCTTTAAGGCTTTTGGGTAATGATATTAGGCTAGTTATTAAGAACAAGGGTTTTTGTTTGTTTTTGGATGGTTCAGCGTGATTTTTAGATGAGTGGAAAATCCTAAAATGAAATATTTTCAAAGGTGTGAAGTTGCAAGCAATCAAAACAAGCTTTGGTTGATAAGATAGATATAACAATGGTTTTTAGTCCATTGGGCTATGGAGTCATAAAAGGGTTTAATTGTGCAACAATTTCAAGAGTGGTCCAAGGGGCAAGTCATCTATATCACAAGATCTTTGAGATTAAATGATGGAATGGAACAATAAAAGTGTTGAAGGGGTGGAAATAGACAATAATTTCAACTAGGATTTATCAGTCTGTCCAAACAAGAAAAGCCTTTTAAGTAACTGCTTAAAACTGACCAAAGGACAGGGCTAACCATAGACTTCTTTGGACGAGTTCGTATTAAAGCTAACTCAATAGACAAACAATCCAATAATCCACATAATTACTTTCAGAAAGGATTAAAAAAATATAAGAACACGAACTGCAGCCTAAGATCAGATAAGATACTTTTAAATCTAAACTTCTTTCGGCATACTCTTAGGGAAACTTTCAGAATTACCTTTGGAGAAAGAAGCTAGAAAACAGGGCAAACCATCACTTTTCTAGTCTATCTTTACTGATTAGGTAATGAAAATAACATTCAAGAACAATATTTAGTTTAGACAGTAGGACGAGGGAATGCCAGCATTCCTAACTGCTTGGACTGAATTGAATCATTCTTAAATACACAATTTGGAGGAAAACATTGAGATAAAGCTTATCAATCAGAGAAGGATACTGTAAACAGTAAATCCTAACTCTATGCTAGTTGTTATTTATCAAAGAATAATGGAAAAAATGGCATACATGAAAGGAAAACAATAACACAGAAAGAATCACTTCACTAGTGATATAGACCAAGATCCCAAGAATCAGCTTGTATATTGATGTCAATCCAGTTACATTCTTCAAGTCCAATGTTTCAGTTCAGCAATCAGCTTCACTTCTTAGCCTAACTTATTTGATTACAAATAGAGCTTCAAGAGCCTCAGAACACTATTTACATGTAGAAAATTTCGAGCACAAGTATATTTCAAAGTTCTGCAACCAACCCTTTACAATGAGCTCCCCAAGAATATTTTATAGGAAAATGAGGAGGTGGAATGAGGGAAAATATCTATAGGTTCAATTAATACAGTTTAATGCTTCTCGGCCTTTGAGGGGCTCAATGGAGAAGATTACATATATTTCCTCTGTATTAATTGTTTTACATTAAGAATTAAGCTCGCTGGGAAGATTTGTTGATTTGAAGGCTCTGTGTCATCTTTGTAATAACTCTGCTGATATTTTGCAATAAGTCTCTTTGGCTTGACATAACTGTTGAGTTGTCTTTATGCTAATATCCTTTGTTCTGGTAATAAATCGGCCTCTTTTGAATGCTTTGAGACTACGGGTGGCCTTTGGTAGCTGGTGAGGAATCAATTAGCCTCTGATGTGGCAGTGGAGGCTTTCTCGGTCTGGTAGATATTTTTGTTTCGACCTAAAACATGATTAATTTGCTTCTGATCTATGTGTTAGGCATAATTAGGCCTAAATATTGTCTTTTGTTCTTTAAACTACATTTAATTTAGTGGATTAGGCTTTTAATTATCGATTTTAGCCATAATCCGCCCAACTGTGTAAAAAATATTTGATCCTTCATCTCTGTTGTGACTGAATATTTAACAATTTTGTTGTGTCTTGTTGATGTGCAGATGTTACAGTGGGCTCTTATAATGTTGCCAGCATTCATGAGGCACCGGAAAACGTTGATGGGAAACCTTGTGGAACGATACTTTTCGATGAATAAAGGCCTGGGGGATCGTCATCCTCGGCCTTTGATTTTCTTTTAAAATATTTTAAAAACCTTTTAAATCCTACACAAACCAAGAAAAGTTAATAAAATCATTTTTTTTAACTACTTCGGAGGCTTAGGTTTAGAGCACAGCCGTTGGATGAAAGCATCCAACGGTGGAGATGGATCACGGGGATCAAATGGAGGTGCTTGGAACAGACGGTGGGAGATTAAGTTAGGGTCGTTGATCTGCAGAGATCAATGGTCAGGAGCAATTGTAATAATATAATGCGAAAGGATCACATTATAATAACATAAGCGAAAATGCGAAGAAAAACAGGAAAAGACCTTTGGTGGAGGAAAAATGCGTTGGAAGGAAATTCTGGGTTTCCAAACGATCCTGGGCCATTGGATTAGTTTAGCCCACGGAGATCAATGGCGGAGGTTGATCTAAGAAGGCCCTTAGAGGATGGGCAGAGGGCGATTAAGAAATGCGAGATTGAATGTTGGTCGTTGATCTGCAAAGATCAACGGCAGAGAACAAACGCGATGAAATGCAATGTAAATGGGAAGGGTGGTTTCGGCTCAAGAAACCTGCGGTTTCGCGTAGCAAAAGGGGAGAAAGGCGGTTTTAGCTTTTTGAACGCGATATGCATTAGAGGCCGACACGTGGCTTTTCAAAACCACCCATATCGCGTAACTTTTGAGAATTAACTTTCGGGCATATATTTGCGCAAAACTACGCGCCAGCCGTCAAATATGGGGTCTTAGATCGGACGGCTGTGAGAGAGCGGGATATCGACAAGATGCAAGGACGAAAAGAGGTGGGGGCAGGGGAAAGTGGTTTCAATCTTGACCGTCAGATCAAGAAATGAACGACCCAGATTAAAACTCGGGGTTAAATGTAATAATATATGAGGCGGAGAAAGGATCAGTGTGGGTCATTGATCTGCAGAGATCAACGGCAGAGATCGGCCGAAAAAACATTATACATGGGGTTTCGTGATTTTAACAAAGGTTGGAGAAATGATCCGGACCGTCGGATCTTGTGCAATGGACGGCCCAGATGAAATCGGAGATTTGCGATCGGAGGAGGCAAGGGGTAAGCGGCGCCGATTCGATTAGATGTGGATCGTTGATCTGAGGGCCAGATCAACGACGGGGAATGAATCGGAGGAGGTCACAGCGAGGGAAAAGGCTTGTGAAAAAAAACAATGTGGGTCGTTGGATCTGGATCTGGCGGGGGAGATCAACGGCGGAGAACCCATCGGGAGAATGCCAATCAGGAGGGGGAAATAAAATATTAAACTACAACCAATAAAATCTCCGATGCGAGATTTGGCCGATCGTTGATTGGTTTAAGATCAACGGTCGGGATTTGTTTAAACTATGAACCGGAGAAACCCTTTGAAACATAAGAAAATCGAAATTTTTTATGAAATATAAAGGATTTTTGTGTCGGGGAGGGGTTTTATTTAAGGTTTAGCACCCAATTGCGGGGCCTTCAGGTTACATGAAAAAAAGTGGAGGGATCGGGGGTTATATGCACAAGAGGGGCCAATCGGAATCAGGACAAAGGAGAGGGCTTTTCAAATGCGAGATTTTATTGATCGTCGATCGATTTTTAGATCAACAGTCCTTTCCTTTAAAACATTAAAACAGCAGGTTTTCATATAAAAAATAGGAAAGTGGGTTTTAACAAAATACAAAGGGGGATTTGGTTTTTGGCCAAGTCTTTTTGTGTTTTAGTGCCCGATTGCGGGCTCTTGGTTCTACAACAGAAAAAAAGGATCGAAGTTTATATACAAAGGAGCCAATCAGCATCGGAAGTCATATGTAACAAAAAGACTTGCGCTCGTCGGAAGTTCCGATGCAATAAGCACTTTTGTACTTAGCGCTTGGTTCCATGGCATGGGTATATGGTGGGGAAGTGGTTTAGGGCTTAGCCCAAAGGGGCTTAGGCCTGTAATGCAAAAAGGCTCATTTTATGATTTTTTCAAGGTTTTTCAAAGGATTTGGGGGTATCAATAAGGTTTAAAAATGAGTTTTAAACCTTATAAAAGGGGATTTATGAATGGAAGAAGGGAAATAATGAAAAATAGAGGAAATTCATGGGGGAAAAGAGGATAAAATGGAGGTTAATCTTGAGTGAAAGCAGGGGTAAAATGAGGGAAAAATGGAGTTTTTTGCAGCAGTATTTTCATCATGAAAACAACAAATTTTCAGAATTAAGAGGGAAACAGCAGTGAAGATTAATCAAGAGTAAGATGTCTTCATAAGACTTCAAGAACTAAAAATTTTGCAATAAAACTTGTTTCTTGAAGGCTTCAAAAATGATTTAGCCACCATTTGATATGAAAAATTTTATAGGTGGCTAACAGTGGCTCCACATGGGGATGGTGCCTTCTTGAAGGCATCAAGAACTTCAGACTTGTATTCTCTAGGGGGCTTATCAGTGCCTCATCCATTGGGCTGCAACTTTCTTTACTTGGATGATCTTCTTTTGCTCTGAAAATGTTAGCAGCCATGAGAGACAATGGAATATTATCAAACCAAGCTTTCTACATGCCCAATCCTACTGATCTAACATTTTTTTCTTCTTTGAGAGTGAATTTGGATTGGCAAACTCTTTACAAACATTTTATTCTTTTGAAAGCAAACAACTAATATAAGTCTACTTCTTATTTCTCCATGAACTCAGATTAAACAGTTGAGTTGATATGCTTCTCTACCTAATCTGCTATCTATTAGGATTAAACTGTCTAACAAAAATTTATTCACTAATTTCTAAAACATAAATTTAAAAGCATACAAGTCAGGATTGAACAGTCTAACTTGTTGCTGATCTATGGCATAAAAAACAAGCTGCGCATAGATATTATTTTGCAAAAAATTAAATCAAAATGGTGAAGGCTTAAGATCTGAAAGTTCTAAGCACGGCCTTCTCTTTTCTTCAGCTCTGTTTTTTAGTTTGTTCGAGCTGTTTTTCCTTGTTATCTGGTTCAAATTTTGGACTTATTAGAACCAGTTTACCTCTGTTTTTTACTCATAATTAAAACAGATGGGAATCATTCTTCTTTTGGACACTTAGGTTCATATTTTAAGCTTGTTTGGACCCTTTTTTCTAATCTACCTAACTGTTAAGCCAAGATTAAGCTATTTGGATAATTGAATTTCACTAACCTATCAGCAGTAAATTAAAAATTAATTAGGCTGTATGACTAACCAGAAATGTGTTGTTTAGGACTGGCATTTGAACTTGCACACTTTCAGACTTTGTTTCTATTTTTGGTATGGGGTTGTACCTTTCTTGTTTTTTACAATCTGCCCTCTTTTCTCTTTTTGTTGTTTTTGTATTTTTTATTTTTCTAACTTTGAATGCAATGATGAATGAAATATTTATAATGAGGAAAAAGATAAAAAGGCTTTCAAAACGTGATAGGATCAAGAGAAGTAATGTTTGAGCATCCTGCCATTGACAGGACCCCCAAACAGCTCAGCTCCATTCAATTCCTGCAAGAAATAAGCATTGTTACCAGCAGCAAAATGAATGAGATAAGGGCCAAGCCATAAGTTATCAACTTTCCCATGGTTGCCCTTGTCTTCTCTCCTTGAGTCCCACTTTAACACTTTGTTCCCAACATTGAAATTGTTTTTTTCTTCTATCAAAAAGCTTTTTGATGCTCTCTTTTTTTTGTAATGCTCTATTGTAAACCTCCTCTCTGGTTTGCTAAAGATGTATAGTCGGATTTATTCTTCTGATCATGTCATTGTCTTTAGACGGTACTTCTTGAATCAACTTCATAACTGGCACACCAAGGCTGGTTGGAAAAATTGCATATGTACCATACACAAGCTGATAAGGTGACATCCCAATAGATTTCTTAAGTGTCAATCTGTCAGCCCATAATGCATGCACTAACTTTGTGTGCCAAGACTTCTTGTTTTCCTTCAGCAACTTCTTGATTATGTTCACGAAAATTTTGTTTGAGGATTATGCCAGCCCATTACCTTGAGGGTAATAAGCAGAAGAATGACCCAATGTTATCTGATATTTGTGACAGAATTCAACCATCTTCTTGGATCCAAATGCTGTTGCATTATCAGTGATGATCTTCCTAGGACAGCCAAATCTAGAGAGGATATGAGTCTCAATGAATTTTATGATGACAGAGTCATTGGCTTGCCTAGAAGGGATGGCTTCTATCCATTTGGTAAAGTAGTTTGTTGCAGTGAGAATCCATCTATGTTGGACAGATGATGGTGGGTGGATTTCTCCTATGAATTCAAGTCCCCATTGTTGAAAAGGAGCTTCAACGGTGATTGGATGCAGAGGTAAGGGCAGCAATTTTGTTTTGCCTTCAAAAAGTTGAAATTTATGACAGGCAATGATCATTTTGTGTACATCTAGAAAAAGGGTGGGCCAATAGTAACCAGCTCTAAGGATTTTGTTGGTTGTTGTCTTCCAGGAGAGGTGGCCTCCACATTCTCCTTCATGGAACTCGTGCTTAACCTTCTCTGCATCATTCTCAGGCAAACATTTAAGCAATATTCCACTTGCATTTTTCCAATAGAGACATTTATCTATAATGCAATAGTTTACAGCTTTTAACTTTAAAAACATTGCCTTTGTTTTTGATAAACTAGGAGGTGTATTCAAATTAAGCAAAACATATAGAATATCAGCATACCAAGAGGAATTCATAAAATTATTTTCAACAATGGAAGTTGACAATTCCTCTTGTTCTTCTAAATCATTTATCATATTAATATCAAGAACTTCAAAATTTGATTCAGCCATTAATCTAGCTAGACCTTGGCCTTTAATGAGTTTAGTAGGCTTGATTTCTAGATCATATTCAAGTATCACAATTATCCAGTTACCTCTCTTACCATCTGGGTCCTGTGTTAGAATGTCTTTCACAACTGAGTTTGGGACAAAGGCAATGATGTGTGAGTGAAGGATGTAAACTCTGAAGTCTTTTAAAGCTCTGACCAAAGCAAAAGTTTGTTTCTCCATGATGTTATACTTCAGAGGAGCATCTCTTAATGCCTTGCTAAATAATTAAATAAGCTACTCTTGTCCCTGTGGATTTTTCTGCAATAGAACAGCAGCTATTGTATGTTCTGATGCAAATGAAAAAATATAAAATCTTTTGAAAAATCAAGACTTATTAGAACTGGTGTTTTGGTTAATGCTTGTTTTACCAGCTCAAAGGATTTCTTCGCTTCCAAGGTCCATTTAACTCCTTGATCCTTTTTCAGCATGTTTGTAATGTTTCTAAGGAGTTCAGTTGGGTATGAACCTTCTCAAGAAATTAATCTTTCCAATGAAAGATTGGAGTTCCTTGATGTTTCGAGGATGAGATATTTGCAATATAGCCTCGATCCTTTTTGGTTCTATCTTTATCCCCTCTTCTGAAATTATGTGTCCAAGAATTTTACCTTCTTGGAGATCAAATAGTGTTTTCTTTTGATATAAAGATATCCCAAACTTTCCGAATTTCTCGAATACTTTTCTCAAGTGTTCTAAGTGCTCTTCATCTGTCTTGGAAAATACAGTGACATCATCAAGGTAAATAATGATGAAGTAGCCCAATTCTTCCGAGAATGCAATGTCCATGGCTCTCTGAAAAGTAGCACCAGCATTCATTAAACCAAAGGGAATTTTCACATACATGAAAGTGCCCCAAGGTGTAGTAAAGGTTGTCTTTAATTGGTCATCAGAATGTACTAAAATCTGATTGTATCCTGACTAGTCATCAAGCAAAGAAATTCTTTTAGAACCAACTACCCTTTGTAAAATATGGTCCATCTTGGGTAAAGGGTAGTTGTCTTTCAATAAAGCTTTGTTTAAGTCTCTAAAGTCTATATAAAGCCTAATCTCTCTTGTTTTCTTCCTAACTGACACCAAATTAGACACCCACTTAGAATATCTAATAGGGACAATAATACCAGCTTCATACATTTTCTTGATTTCCTTCTCAACCAAAGGTAACTGAACAAGGTTTATTCTGTGCAGTTTTTGTTTAAATGGCTTTTAGTTTTCCTTGAGAAGTATCTTGTGCTGAATTATTTCAGTGTCATAGGATTTCAGATCTTCATAACTCCATGCAAAAACATCAGAAAATTCTTTAAACAGCTCTATGTATTTGAGTTTGATGTGAGCTGGTGAAGTTTTAGATAGTTTGATCATCATAGGTTTTAGTTCACTGCCTATATTACACTCTTCAACTTTAGTCTCGACAGGCTCCAGTTTTGGTTTCTTGGCCATGTCGTTGAAATCAAACAACTCTTCTAAAGGGGCCAGCCCTTTTGGCAAAGTTTGATTGTTAGACTGCAAAGTTTCTAAGTCTTTTGTTTCTAACTCTGCAACAGTCTCTGTTGTGTTTTCAAGTCTGTCAAACAACAGATTTATCTCAGCAATATTTGGAGAGGTTACTTCTTCATCAAGTAGATTTTCTTCGCTAGGACAATCTATTTCATAGTCTGAATTTGAACTTGGTATTTCAAATTCATTTCTGGACTGAAGGAAGTATTCTATCTGTTTATCTCCATCAAACACTTGCCAATATTTCTCGTTATCAGGGATAGCTGTTCTGAACTTAATTTGAGTTGTACATTGTTTGGTTTCATAAGGCATTAAGCACATTCTGGCAGCAAAAGCTAAACTATGGGCCATGATATTCTTCCTTCTTGGGACGAAAATAAGTTGGGATTCCTCAAAAAATTTCATCAAATCCATGACGTCGTTCCTGTAGACTCTAAATCTGGGGTGTTTGGTGCAGTATTCCCCGTTCACTTCCCTAATGATTAAATTTGAATCCCCATAAACTTTAATTCTCTTGGCTCCTAATTTCTTCAACAAATGTAAGCCTAAAAGAAGGGATTCATACTCCTCTATTTTATTCAAACACTAAAAATGTAATCTGTAAGAATGTCCTTCTGTGTGGTTGTTCTCAATGTTACGTATCCAGACTCCTGCACCAGCATTGCTCCTAGTGCAAGAATCGTCGAAGTTCATACTCCACAAAGGACTAGATTCAGGTTCATCAGTTTGGTTACTATCCTCTTCAACTAGCGTTCTTTCGGCTTGTTCTTGAATATCAGCACTTACGGTTGAATTTGTTTTAATTCCTCAGTTTTTTCATTGCGTTGAATACTGCTTTCTTGACTCTCAAGGTTTAAAATCAAAGGATGTATGATTTGTAGCTCCAGACCTGTGTTTGGTTTGCTGTAGTTTACGGGTTCAGCAAATTGTTTTGACACTTGCGTGTTGTTTTCCTCCTCCTCTCTATCTGCCATTAATTAATTTAAAGTGACTTGTTTACTGAATGTTTCATCATTGAAAAGGATAAATGAATCAAGGCCTTTGTTTACAGAATAAAGAGGAGAGTTTTGTGGTTTCTCTTGGCTAGTAACCATGTACTGCATATGGGACTCCCTGTAAAGTCTTCTCGTTTGATTAAAAACAGGGATGGTCGCATATGTCATGTCCATCTGCATCGTTCCTTGTAACTTAGCTCCCCAATATATTGATAACGGCATACCATATTTTGGGGGTACATCAACTACAACAATATCCATGACTAAACATTTGGCTGGAATTTGTGCTAAGTTAACACAGAGGTCTTTAATTAATCCTAAACATTTTACTCTGCATGAGTCAAAGGAGTAAAGATCTTTGTAAGGTCTGGTAATTTCAAGGCCTAGGCTCTCCATTACAGCTTTTGGCATTAAATTTTGAGAGGCCCCCGAATCATGCATAGCGTTATGTAAAATCTTGTCATGAGCATTTAAACTAATATAAAAAGGAGGAACTGCTCCCTCTTGATATCTACCTTCAATCTTAGGACCAAATATGAGCTCTGGCTGGTCATCGTTAGGATTGACAGTGTCGTTATTCTCTTCTATATTAAAAGCCTTCAAAATTTGAGATCTATATACATTTTGGGCAGCTAATTTAGTAGGGGGAATAGAGATTTTGATTCTGGAAATTTCCTGTTCCAAACTAAAAGGCATCTAATTCTTTGAAGTGCTTGTTTCAGCCTTATTAGCTGCCACTCTATTAGCAAAATCAGTTTGTTGATTTTCTCTATTTACATTTGACAAAATTGTTTTAACAGGAGCACTAGCTGAGGTGCTAATGCTACTAAGGTCTGCACTTTGTTTTTCATTGTTTTGAGTGCTTTTCTCCTTACCTTTATCAGAATTTTCAGTCACTGTTTTGTCTTTATGCTTTGTGACTTTTGCTTTACTTACAGTGCTTCTTTGTACAGATTTTTCAGACGTTTTAGTCTTGGGAGTTTGTTGATTGATTTTACTCCTAAGGTCATATTCCTTTTGAGACTTTATGATAACATTTTCCATGTCTTGATAATAACTTTCATCATCATCTCTTTTGTCATCGTAGGGTGTGTATAGACCTTGTTTTCTATCATAATGATCCAAGTGGATATTGGTGGTCACCCGCCTATTCCACTTGGGGCCCCACCATTGTCTCTTTCATTTTTTTAGTTTCGGCACAACTTATTATTTTTAGCAGTTTTTCGGGTCCTGAACTTCCGGAGACGTTTTGAGGCCCTAAACGATGTTTTTTGGGAAAACAAAGAGCAACATGGGTCACATGGGTCCATGGACCCATGTTGCTTGTTCAAAATTTGTAGTCCTCGGATAGATCTTTCTAACGAGGTATGGTACACGTCAAACGGAGATCGTATGCCAAAGTTACGCCCCTGGGAAGTTGAAACACCAATTTACCCAAACAGCGCCCATAGTTTTGGCGCTTCATCTCCTAGGGTTAGGGTTTTGGCTGTTTAGGATTTCCCATTGTTTCTAAATAATAAATAGGCCCTCGAGCCTCATTGTAACTCAGTTCAAAGGCTTGTAGCCGCCACATCTCTTCTCAGAGATAGCTACAAGCGCCCTAGCTAGTTTTATTTCCATTCTGTTTGTAAGCAAATTTTAGTTCTTTGATATTAATGAAATGCAGTGTTGTTTCTGTTGCATCTCTGTATTTATGGTTATGTGTTTATTCTATTGCATTCCTGCATAAATCTGGATCAGTGTTATCAGAGCGGTCTGCTTTTTCTCGATCCTTCTTTGCATGTCCCCAACGAGGTCGGGGTATAAGGAGTTAGGGCTCGATCTGGTGGAACCTTTGCAAGATCAGCCTCGCAAACCCGACGAATGCCCATGGGGGACGAAAAGAAAGGTGAGGGAGCAAGAGATCCTATCAAAATATTGCTCGAGGAGGCCCTCGAAAAACAAAGGAATGCGATGATGGATAACTTTGCCCAGATCCTTCAACGGCTGCCCACCGGCGGCGCATCTACATCCAGCAGCCACTTTGGAGGTGCGACTCCTTTTAAGGTACAAGTAAATTTTGACATTCCCATATTTGAGGGTCAAATAGATGCAGATGCCATAGATAGATGGTTGAATCTATTAGAAGTATTTTTTTCAGTTCATGACTTTTCCGACAGGGAGAAGATTATTTTTGCACTCCTCAAAGCTGCCCCCCATGTCAAGGACTGGTGGGAAACCCACTGTGAGAAAAAGGACGAGACAGAACCCTCTCTGTTCTCGGCCATACCCATTTGGAATTCTTTCTGAGACACCATCAAGGAACAATACTATTCCGTGGGGAGCTATGAGGACAAGTACATACAATGGACCACGATGCGACAACAAAGGGATCAAGATGTGCATGAGCTGACAAATCTGTTCCATACCCTGCGCACCAAGTTGGGTATCAAAGATTCAGAGAAACATCTGGTGCTAAAGTATCGCAGTTATCTGCACATATACATTCAGGAGGAAATGGAGTTCCTTGACATCTCCTCGCTTGGTACGGCATACCGGTATGCTGCCAAGATTGAGCAGAAATTCAAACAGAAGAAACGAGACTTTGGATCTGCGAATCAAAATCAAGGGAAAGGTGCTCCCAAACCGCAGAACAAAGGACAGAGTCAAGGCATGGTGACTCAAAAGCCACAAGAAAATAACAACACCGCAAATCCAAAGAAGGACACGGGAAAGTGGTGTGAGCTCCATAAGAGCTCCACTCACAACACAAGTGAGTGTCGGGCCAAGCAGTCGCTGGTGGCCGAGATGCGGCTTCTGAGTCAAATGCATGCTCCGACTCTGAATCAGAACCTGATAAGGGGAATGACAAAGGGGAACATATTATTGATGCAGAGACCAATGCCACTGTTTCCACTACGAAGATCCAGAAGGAGGAACCGGAAGATCCAGAGGAGGAGGAACGTCTCTTCCACTCCCAGATGTGTGTAAAGGGCTCCTCGGTACACTTCATTATCGACAATGGGAGCCAAAAGAACCTCATTTCAGCAGACGTCATGAAGCAGTTGGGCTTGCCGACCACAGCTCACCCACATCCATACAGCATCGAGTGGCTTCACCAAGGACGAGATCTCCACGTCAGCCAGCAGTGTCACCTTCCCTATAGCATCAAGCCCTTCACGAATGAGGTATTATGTGACGTTGCTCCTATTGATGTTTCTGATGTATTATTAGGACAACCATACTTGTGGAAGCATCATGTTGTGTATGAGTCTCGGCCTCGCGCTGTTATTGTTACTTTGGGAAATAAGTTGTATAGGATACCAGAGGTGCCACCTCCTGCCGCTATCTCTTTGGTTACTGCAAAACAATGCAGTAAGCTCATTTCCCAAACCAGGAAATTCGTTTTCCTGATGATCCGCCCCCAGGGCAAGAAGAAGACTATGGCCATGACCTCTAGACAGGGCTCCTATGCACGACAACAACAAATGGATAAGGTTGTGGAGGAGTACGAGGACATCTTCACCTCACCCACAGGGGTTCCTCTGCACGACAACAACAAATGGATAAGGTTGTGGAGGAGTACGGGGACATCTTCACCTCACCCACAGGGTTCCTCTGCACTGTCAGGTCAAGCACCCGATTGATCTGATCCTAGGTGCATCGCTACCCAATGGACCAATCTATCGGCGCTCTATTCTGGAGAACGATGAAATTAAGAGGCAGATTCAGGAGCCACTGCAGAAAGGTCACATCCGACCAAGTTCATCGCCCTGTGGGAGCTCGATCGTGTTGGTGAAGAAGAAGGATGGGATGTGGAGACTCTGTATTGACTATCGAGCGCTGAACAAGATCACTGTCTGGAATAGGTACCCTATCCCACGAATTGATGACCTTCCGGACCAACTCAAAGGTGCAAAATATTTCGGCAAGATTGACTTGAAGTCGGGGTATCACCAAGTACCGATTGAACCCTCCGATGTGTGGAAGACTGCCTTCAAAGCCAAGGAAGGCCTTTTCGAATGGCTGGTCATGCCTTTCGGGTTGACGAATGCTCCTGCAACCTTCATGAGGATGATGGACGACATCTTGCGGCCATTCACCAACTCATTTGTAGTGGTGTACTTGGATGAAATTCTGATCTTCAGCAAGACTTGGGAAGAGCACCTTCACCACATCCAACAAGTCCTCCAAACACTGCGGCAACACAAGTTGTGTGCCAATTTGGAGAAGTGCATGTTTGGCATGACCCAGGTTCAATATCTGGGATACATTATTGATGAAAGGGGGGTGCATGTGGATCCACCCAAGATCCAAGTCATTCGGGATTGGCCAGCCCCAACCACTATAACAGAGCTTCGCAGCTTTCTGGGTCTTGCTAATTTCTATCGGAGGTTCATGTTGGGATTCTCTCATATCACTTGGCCCTTGAGTCAAGTCACCAAGGGAGGAGCGAGAGAAAAATTTTTTTGGTCAGAACCTCAACAGAAGGCGTTCACAAAACTGAAAAACCGCCTCTGTTCTGCCCCAGTGCTCACTTTACCAGACTTGCAAAAACCATTTGAGATCGAGACAGATGCCTCTGACTATGCTATTGGGGCAGTTCTTACTCAACAGGGACATCCAGTGGCATTTCACAGTGAGACATTGTCTGACACAGTTCGCAAGTATCCTACTTATGACAAAGAAATGTACTCCATTGTGCAAGCTTGTCGACAATGGAAGCATTACATTTTGGGGAAGGAAACAATCATCCACACAGACCACCGGCCCCTACAGTTCATACAGACACAAGGGAAGTTGCAGAATGATCGCCATCAAAAGTGGTCCACATATCTGCAACAGTTTCATTTGAACATCAAGTACAAGAAGGGTAGCACCAATAATGTTGCAGACTGCCTCAGCCGACCACCGATCGTGGCGCTCACCACCATGCTCAACTCTTGTGGGCACGAGACTTCTGATTGGCCGCTTCTCTATGAGAGTGACCCAGAATTCGGCCACACTTACAAGGCACTCTTGGGGGGTACGCAAGTTCCAGATTTTCACCTCCAAGATGCACTGTTATGTCACCTGGGAAACCTTTGTGTTCCTTCAAGCGAGCGTGCCAAGATGATATGGGAAGCACACTACAGTCGAGTCGCTGGGACTTTCGGGGTTGAGAAAACATTAGTAATCCTACAGAAGTATTTCTATTGGTCGAACCTTCGAAAGGATGTCGAGAAGCACATCAGATCCTGCACTACTTGTGCCATTTCCAAACCGACCATCAAGAATCAAGGCCTATATACTCTGCTACCTACCCCTATTCGACCTTGGGAATCCATATCCATGGATTACATGTTGGGCCTGCCTTCTACTAAGCAGGGAAATGACTGTGTTTTCTTGGTCATCGACAGATTCTAGAAGATGGCCATTATGGCGGCCTGCAAGAAGAATATCATAGCAGAAGCCACTGCTAAAATCTTCTTTGAACGAGTGTGGGTGCATTTTGGGATCCCACAATCTATCATATCAGATCGGGATAGCAGGTTCCTCAGCACATTTTGGTCCAGCCTCTGGTCAATGTTGGATACCAAGCTCACCAAGTCCACAGCTTTCCATCCCCAAACAAATGGCCAGACAGAGGTCGTCAACAGAATGATTGTACACATTCTGCGCATGTACAATTCAAAGCATCCACGCACATGGGACGAGAGCCTCCCCTATGTACAACATAGTTATAACTGGGCTCTCCACAGTTCAATTGGCCATAGCCCCTTTCAGGTGGGCTTGGGATTCCAGCCACTATGTCCCATTGACATAGCCATGCCGTTTGCAGCTGCTCAGGCCGATTCAGCTCATGTCTAGTCTGAAGTTGACAAAGCAAGTAGCTTCATCGAGCGCATTCAACACATCTGCCAACAGGTTCATGATATATTGGACAGAGCCAATGCCAAGTACAAGCAACGCCATGATCAACACCGGGTGCCACACAACTTCCAGGTGGGTGACAAAGTATGGCTACATTTGCAGAAGGAGCGCCTCACTGGACCCCACCGAAAGCTTCGCCCGCTCCGATACGGGCCGTACACCATCACCAAGGCTGTAGGGAACAATGCATTCGAGCTCAGTATTCCACCATTCCTTGGTCTGCACCCAGCCTTCAATGTGGATCGCCTTCGTCCTTACTTCCCACCTCTACTGGACACCTCAGACATTGCAGAACAACTCACACCAACTGAGTTAAATCCAGACTGCATGGAACAGGCCACCACAGATTGCATCATGGACATGCAAATCAAGAACACTCGCCAGCAGAAGATCCAACTATATCGGGTTGTCAAAGCTGGCCAACTCCCGCACCAAGGAAAGTGGTTCACCAGGGACCAAGTTCAGCAGAAATTTCCTCATCTCATGGAGGAACTTAACGCAATGGGGACCATTGCTTCCTAAGGGGGGAGGAATGATCCAGGTGGATATTGGTGGTCACCCGCCTATTCCACTTAGGGCCCCACCATTGTCTCTTTCAGTTTTTTAGTTTCGGCACAACTTACTATTTTTAGCAGTTTTTCGGGTCCCGAACTTCCGGAGCTGTTTTGAGGCCCTAAACGACATTTTTTGGGAAAACGGAGAGCAACATGGGTCAATGGACTGCGGATATATCTTTCTAACGAGGTATGGTACGCGTCAAACGGAGATCATATGCCAAAGTTACACCCCTAGGAAGTTGAAACACCAATTTACCCAAACAAGGCCAATAGTTTTGGTGCTTCATCTCCTAGGGTTAGTGTTTTGGCTGTTTAGGATTTCCCATTGTTTCTAAATAATAAATAGGCCCTCGAGCCTCATTTTAACTCAGTTCAAAGGCCTGTAGCTGCCACATCTCTTCTCATAGATAGCTACCAGTGCCCTAGCTAGTTTTATTTCCATTATGTCTGTAAGCAAATTTCAGTTCTTTGATATTGATGAAATGAAGTGTTTTTTCCGTTGCATCTCTGTATTTATGGTTATTTGTTTATTTTGTTTCATTCCTGCATAAATCCGGATCACATAATGAATTTCAAAGTCATCATTATCTACTCCCAACATGTTTATATCATCTTCCTCTATTTGTTCTAATGTTTCTTCAACCTCACTTACATAGTTTTGATGAAAAGGAGGAGTGATCTGTTGATCATCCTCCCTTGGTATATTTTGAGGTTGATTTCTCCTAAAATTCTGATTCTAGTTTTGATTTCTATTTTGAGGATCTGTTTGGTTTTTCCTTGCTTGTGCTCACTCAAGTATGCTCATCTTTTTCATCATCTCCTCCATCATTCTTTCCATCTTTGAGCTGGATGTAAAAGGTGTAGATTCCTCTCTAAAGGACACTCTCTTCTCATTCTTCATTCTTTCTCTTTTCTCCATTAAGTTAACTTCCACAGCAATAGCCCCTTTTGCATATCTTCAAGAGTTAAAGGATCTCTTTCTCTCAACCGATAGGCCATATCAGGATCAAATCCTTCAGGAAACTTGTTTAAAGCTGAGCCTTATGGAGGTTTTAGGTCTGGAGGAGGGGCATTGTACACACTATTAAATCTAGTGCAGTAGGCTTGTACACTTTCCCCAGTGTTTCTGTGGAGATTCTTGTAGTCCGAAAGTATTTGGAGAGGGTTTTGCTTCACTTCCCATTTGTTTAAGAATAGCTGATGGAAGGCTTGGAGATCATTAATACTGTGAGGGGTTAAGCCTTTAAACCATTTTCTTACTTCTCCCCCTAAACTTTGAGAAAATAATATAAGTTTGACATATTTATCATCAATCTCGTTTCTGTCAAAGTAATCATTCATCTTATCCACATGTTATGAAGCAGTAATAGCATTACTGGCATCATACAATGGTATTTTGGACTGATAGTCCTATGGAAGATTGACTAAGGGCAAAGGAAGGACTAAGGGAGCATACCATGTTGCCATGATAGGAGGTGGAGGTGGATTTACAAGAGGTGGATTAACAAGAGGGAAAATGGGCTGGAATGAAGTGGTTTGGACAGTGGATGTATGAGGAACAGAGGTGGATGTACCAGCAATAGGTTGTTGAGTTGATCTTGGATGAGAGACACCTAAATTGTAAAGGAAATGAAAATCAGGTGGTGTTGTTTCTCTACTACCAGGATGTTCGCTTTGTTCCGGGGATGAAAGTGAGGACTCTGAATCTAGCTGATCTAAATCATCAAGTGACCTAGTTCTAAATGGATTTCTTAAGTCAACTTGTGATTGTTGTAGAGCTACAAGGTTTTCAGGAACATAACTAACTCTCAAGGGTGATCTGAAAACAGTTGAAAATTTAATCTCAGGAGACTTCCTAAGAATTCTTTCAGGGTTATCAACTATCTCAGGTGGGTTTGGGTCAGGGTAAGCTCTAGTATCAATCTTTCTAGGAGCCACTATGTTGTGTTTTTCAGACCCAAATAAACAAGAAAAGTTTAACCAAATATGAGAATCTTTAAGAGGCTAACTGATCTTTCAAGCAAGAAAACTTTAATCCTAAAATCCTCTTACTGAGTTTAAATGATATTATGATGATAATGGGTCTTCCCAATGGATTCTTAAGGTTTGTTTAGGATTGTGGAGTCACCAAGTGGAAATTTTTAGCTCTTTTGGAGGTAAAAGGTTTAATGGTTCACCACCATGTTTATTTGAATACCAATCTTGAATATTTTTGGGTTTTCTGAGTTTTTTCAGTCCTATGGGTTCTAAGAGTGTCCTAAATCTGTTTCAACACTTAGCTACGGTGATGAAACAAAGAAAATATACTCTTATGGCTAAGCTAGCTAATCCTTCAAGGTTTGATAAGCTCTTATGAGAATCCTAAGGTTTCCTTAGTTTGTCACTGACTCAAATAAGTTTTATCATGATTTCCATTTGCTTGGCAGTGCTTGAAGAGGGTTGCTTGTACTCACTGAACACTAAGTGTTTGGCCAGAAATGTTATGCCTAGTGGGTTAACTGGCTAATACACCAAATTTTCTTGTTCAAAGGGTAATCTGAGATCTTAAAGGTGTCAAGGATAATAAATACATAAAGTCCCCAGTGGAGTCGCCAGAAAAGTTAGCTCCCTGTAATTTGCAAGATTGGAAAATACAAACTGCAGAGAGAACACTTGAACCACTTTGGGATTCTAGGATCTAGCCCTCCTGAATCCAGAGAGGGATCTCTCTATAAGTGCAAGTATTGATTTATCTTTAAGGCTTTTGGGTAATGATATTAGGCTAGTTATTAAGAACAAGGGTTTTTGTTTGTTTTTGGATGGTTGAGCATGATTTTTAGTTGAGTGGAAAATCCTAAAATGAAAGAGTTTCAAAGGTGTGAATTTGCAAGCAATCAAAACAAGCTTTGGCTGATAAGATAGATATAACGCTGGTTTTTAGTCCATTGGGCTATGGAATCATAAAAGGGTTTAATTGTGCAATAATTTCAAGAGTGGTCCAAGGGGCAAGTAATCTATATCACAAGATCTTTAAGATTAAATGATGGGATGGAACAATAAAAGTGTTGAAGGGGTGGAAACAGACAATAATTTCAACTATGATTTATCAGTCTGTCCAAAAAAGAAAAGCCTTTTAAGTAATTGTTTAAAATTGACCAAAGGACAGGGCTAACCATAGACTTCTTTGGACGAGTTCGTATTAAAGCTAACTCAATAGACAAAAAATCCAGTAATCCACATAATTACTTTTAGAAAGGATGAAAAATAGATAAGAAAACGAAGTGCAACCTAAGATCAGATAAGATACTTTTAAATCTAAACTACTTTCGGCATACTCTTAGGGAAACTTTCAGAATTACCTTTGGAGAAAGAAGCTAAAAACAGGGCAAACCATCAATTTTCTAGTCTATCTTTACTGAGTACGTAAAGAAAATAACATTCAAGAACAATATTTAGTTTAGATAGTAGGACGAGGGAACACCAACATTCCTAACTGCTTGGACTGAATTGAATCATTCTTAAATACACAATTTGGAGAAAAACATTGAGATAAAGCTTATCAGTCAGAGAAGGGTATTGTAAACAGTAAATCCTAACTCTATGCTTTCGGTTTTTTATTAGAGAATAATGGATAAAATGGCATACATGAAAGGAAAACAATAACACAGAAAGAAGCAATTCACCAGTGATATAGACCAGGATCCCAAGAATCAGCTTGTATATCGATGTCAATCCAGTTACATTCTTCAAGTCCAATGTTTTAGTTCAGCAATCAGCTTCACTTCTCAGCCTAACTTATTTGATTACAAACAAAGCTTCAAGAGCCTCAGAACACTATTTACATGTAGAAAATTTCGAGCACAAGTATATTTCAAAGTTCTGCAACCAACCCTTTACAATGAGCTCCCCAAGAATATTTTATAGGAAAATGAGGAGGTGGAAGGAGGGAAAAGATATATAGGTTCAATTAATACAGTTTAATGCTTCTCGGCCTTTGAGGGGCTCAATGGAGAAGATTACAGATATTTCCTCTGTATTAATTGTTTTACATTAAGAATTAAGCTCGCTGGGAATATTTGTTGACTTTAAGGCTCTATGTCATCTTTGTAATAACTCTGTTGATATTTTGCAATAAGTCTCTTTGGCTCGAAATAACTGTTGAGTTGTATTTATGCTAATATCCTCTGTTCTGGTAATAACTCGGCCTCTTTTGAATGCTTTGAGGCTACAGGTCGCCTTTGGTAGCTAGTGAGGAATCAATTAGCCTCTGATGTGGCAGTGGAGGCTTTCTCGGTCTGGTAGATATTTTTGTTTCGACCTAAAACAGGATTAATTTGCTTCTGATCTGTGTGTTAGGCATAATTAGGCCTAAATCTTATATTCTGTTCTTAAAAATGCATTTAATTTAGTGGATTAGGCTTTTAATTGTCGATTTTAGCCATAATCTACCCAACTGTGTAAAAAATCTTTGATCCTTCATCTCTGTTGTGACTGAATCTTTAACACTGATACTCTTTACTTGATTGAATTTTGTTGTGTCTTTTTGATGTGCAGATGTTACAGTGGGCTCTTATAATGTTGCCAGCGTTCATGAGGCACTGGACAACATTGATGGGAAACCCTGTGGAACGATCCTTTTCGATGAATAAAGGCCTGGGGGATCGTCATCCTCGGCCTTTTATTTTCTTTTAAAATATTTGAAAAACCTTTTAAATCCTGCACAAACCAAGAAAATTTAATAAAATCCTGCGTATTTGGGTTTGACTGCTTTGGAGGCTTAGGTTTAGAGCGCAGTCGTTGGATGAAAGCATCCAATGGTGGAGATTGATCACGGGGATCAAATGGAGGCGGTTGGAAAAAACGGTGGGAGATTAAGTTAGGGTCGTTGATCTGCAGAGATCAACAGTCGGGAGAAATTTTAATAATATAATGCCAAAGGATCACATTATATTAACATAGGTGAAAATGCGAAGAAAAAAATGAAAAGACCTTTGGCGGAGGAAAAATGCGTTGGAAGGAAATTCGAGGTTTCCAAACGATCCTGGGTCGTTGGATTAGTTTAGCCCACGGAGATCAACGGTGGAGGTTGATCTAAGAAGGCCCTTAGAGGATGGGTGGAGGGCGATTAAGAAATGCGAGATTGAATGCTGGTCGTTGATCCGCAGAGATCAACGGCGGAGAAAAAACGCGATGAAATGCAATGTAAATGGGAAGGGTGGTTTCGGCTCAAGAAACCAACGGTTTCGCGCATCAAAAGGGGAGAAAGGCAGTTTTAGCTTTTTGAACGCGATATGCATTAGAGGCCGACACGTGGCATTTCAAAACCACCCATTTCGCGTAACTTCTGAGAATAAATTTTTGGGCATATATTTATGCGAAATTGCACGCCAGCCGTCAGATCTGGGGTCTTAGATCAGATGGTTGTGAGAGAGAGCGATATCAACAAGATACAAGGACGGAAAGAGGTGGGGGCAGGGGAAAGTGGTTTCAATCTTGACCGTCAAATCAATAAATAAACGACCCAAATTAAAACTCGGGGTCAAATGTAATAATATATGAGGCAAAGAAAGGATCAATGTGGGTCGTTGATCTGCAGAGATCAACGGAAGAGATCGTCCAAAAAAACATTACACAAGGGGTTTCATGATTTTAACATAGGTTGGAGAAATGATCCGGACCGTCGGCTCTTATGCAATGGACGGCCCAGATGCAATCAGAGATTTGCGATCGGAGGAAGCAAGGGGTAAGCGGTGCCGATGCAATTAGATGTGGACTGTTGATCTGAGGGCTAGATCAACGGTGGGGAATGAATCGGAGGAGGTCACGGCAAGGGAAAAGTCTTGTGAAACAAAACAATGTGAGCCATCGGATATGGATCTGGTGGGGGAGATCAACAGCGGAGAACCCATTGGGAGAATGCCAATCGAGAGGGGGAAATAAAATATTAAACCACGACCAATGAAATCTCCGATGCGATATTTGGCCAATCGTTGATTGGTTTAAGATCAACGGTCGGGATTTTTTTAAATTGTGAACCGGCGGAACCCTTTGAAACACAAGAGAATCGAATTTTTTTATGAAATATAAACGATTTTTGTAGGTTTTAAACCTGAACAGAAATTATCTACACACAAATCTTATAACAGAAAATAAACAATAGAGAGAGCATAAAACATAAAACAGATAAACACAGATATTTTCCCCTGGATCCCAAATCGGGACGACCAGCTTGATTTTTCATTATATTCCTTTTAGTGTTACAACACATATATATACATTTCAAAGCATACATAAACCCCAATCCATTAACCCTGGATTAGAACATAATTGTAGTTCCCTTGACCGGATCTACAAAATACCAGGGGCTGAAAACCATCGTACCCCAAAACCATGTGCAAACTCATGCACAAAACATGGGTGGGTCCGCCTATGAGTGGGTCCGCACACCAAAAAAAATTTCTTCGGGGCGCTCCCCCGGACCCTAACAGTGGGGGCTGTGACCCCCCTGCTGCGCCCGGTGCAACGTACAACGCGTGGGGCTAGTCGTGGAAAGAATATTACACATACCCAACATTCTCCCACTTATTGTTTTCTTTCCACAGGGGGCCACAGGAGCGCTTAGTCATTGTGCCAATTCTTCAACACCCATTGTTTCTCTACGCCAAGAGAACTTCTGAGTGCTCACAAACTTCGTCAATGAATTTGCAACATTCTTCAAAGTGTCCACCTTTACCAACAACACCCTTTTAGCCTCAACCATATCTCTAACAAAGTGATATTGAACATCAATGTGCTTTGTCTTTGAATGGTAAGCAGGGTTCTTAGCCAAGAAAATTGCACTTTGGCTATCACAGTCTATCCTTATAGCTTGCTGTACCAACCCCATACATGAACACAATCTCTGCAACCAAACTGCTTCCTTGCTTGCATGAGTGGCTGCTATGTATTCTGCCTCTGTAGTTGAAAGAGCCACTACAGACTGTCTTTTACTCATCCAACAGACTGCGCCTCCAAATAGGTTAAACACATACCCACTTGTAGATCTTCTTTGGTCCAGATCTCCAGCCCAGTCTGCATCAACAAAACCACGAATGTCCAACATTCTTTCTAATCCTGGTCTTCCTTGGTAGCACAAGCCATAATCACTAGTGCCACGTAAATATCTGAATACCCGCTTCACTGCTGTCCAATGCTCCTTCCCTGGGTTTGACATAAACCTGCTCAATACTCCCACTGCATGTGCAATGTCTGGTCTAGTACAGACCATTGCATACATCAGGCTACCCACTGCACTTGCATATGGAACATGTGACATATCCTCCTCTTCTTCTTATGTCTTGGGACACTGTTCAACAGATAGCTTTACACCTACATGAATAGAAACATTCACCGGTTTACTATCCTCCATATTGAACCTTTGCAATATAGTCTCGACATACTTCCTTTGGTTTAACCAGAGCTTCCTCTTTGCTCGATCTCTCTTAATTTCCATGCCCAAAATATAGTTTGCGACACCAAGATCCTTCATGTTGAATTTGGAGAACAACTGGGTCTTCAAATCTTGGATAATTTCTTTATCATTTCCAATCAACAACATATCATCCACATACAAGACCAAATAAATAACACGGTCACCAATTAATTTAAAATAAACAAAGTGATCCTCCTTGCTTCTGGTGAAGCCAAGTCCCCATAAATAGGTATCAAATTTCTGATACCACATCCTTGGTGACTGTTTTAACCCATACAAAGACTTCTTCAACCTGCATACTAGTTCTTTCTTACCCTTCACCATAAAGCATTCAGGTTGCTTCATGTAGATCTCCTCTTCTAGATCCCCGTGAAGAAATGTTGTCTTCACATCCATCTGTTCTATCTCAAAATCAAATGCAGTAGCAACAGATAAAAGTAATCTAATAGAAGTAACTTTGGCAACATGAGAAAAAATATCACCAAAATCAATTCCCGGCACCTGGGAATAACCTTTCGCTACCAACCGAGCTTTGTATTTCTCCACCTTGCCTTCTACATTCATCTTCTTCTTAAACACCCATTTTATCCCAATGGGCTTCCTTCCAGCCGGCAACTCCACCAGATCCCATGCCTCATTTTTGTGCAAGGATGCCATTTCATCAACCATGGCCTCCTTCCAGAGTTTTCCATCCTCGGAATCTACTGCCTCCCTAACAATTATGGGATCATCATCAGTTATAGTTAAGGCAAAACCTGAACAGAAAGCAGATGGAATATACCTTTCTGGTTGCCTTCTTTCCTGAACTGATCTTCTCAAAGCCGGGAGTTTCGTGGCTCTTCTCCTCTTCGAATCTTCTTCTCGTTGCAGTCCGATCTATCCTCCTTTAGCTCAAACTCTATCTTCTCAGGTTCCTTTGGTAGGAATTCATGTTTAAAAATATCTTTCACCTCTATAAATACCACTTCTCGGTTGTACACAACCTTCCTTGTTTCTGGGTTCCAAAGCTTGTAACCTTTTAAACCTTCCTTATACCCAATAAAGATGCACCTTTCAGATTTTATATCCAACTTGGTCCTTTTCTACTTTAGAACATGTACATATGCATCACATCCAAATACACTTAGATGTGAAAGAGAGGGTTTCTTACCAGTCCATACTTCATGTGGAGTCTTATCCTCCAACACCGATGAAGGTGATCTGTTAACCAGATAGCATGCAGTCTCCATTGCCTCTGCCCAGAATTCTTGTCCTAAACCGGTACCACTGAGCATGCTTCTTGCCTTTTCCATCGCCGTTCGTTCATTCTTCTTTCGAAACTCATTTTTCCGAGGTGTCAATTCTGGAGTAGTCTTCTCGTCGTCATATACCACACTTGCTGCATCCTTCAAATTCTTCAACTCTCACCATTATCCTGTCCTCAACGCCTTTATCTTCTCTTTGTCTAATTCTAGACCGTAGCCTTAAATTATTTAAATCGTCAAAGACTTCGCATTTATTCTCAAGAAATATATCCACGTATTCCTTGAGAAGTCATCGATGAATGAAACATAGTACACATACTTTCCCAGTGAAGGAACTGACACAGGTCCAAACACATCACTGTGCACAAGTTCTAATATTTTGTTCGCACTCTTAGCACCAAAAGGAAAACTCACCCGATTCTGCTTCCCATATACACAATGTTCACAGAAATAAAAATCCAGAGATAAATTAGACATACTTTCTACCATACCATTTCTATGGAGTATCCGAAGGCCCTTCTCTCCAATATGTCCAAGCCTTTGAAGCCATAGCTTGGTCTTTTCTCCAGAGACAGCTAGGCTTTCCGCTCCACTTTCAGGAACCACATAACTGTTATATCCATCAATAACAGTGCTACCTTGTAGCTTGTACGTTGTCTCCACCCGAACTCCTCATTAATACCTAAGGTGTTCTCGAACCATCTTGCAGGCATCTTTCTCGAACACTATTTTTACACCTGCATCATCCATCTTGCTTACAAAAATCAGATTTCTGGCCAATGTAGGAATATGCAGAACACCAAAAAGTGTTCTAATCCTTCCACCTTGCAACTTCAACTTGAACTTTCCACGTCCAACAATTCTAGCCTTCCTATCATCCCCTATGAAGACATCACCACCATCATATTTCTCATACTCGCGGAACCACTCCCTATGGGGAGTGAAGTGAAAGGATGCAACTGAGTCAATCAACCATGACTCATGATCTACATGTGTATTTGAAGAAGAAGCCAAATACACATCCCCACCTTCATCCGAGGTGGTTTTTTCCTCTACAGAAGGAGCATCACAAAATCCCTTTCCTTTCTCAGGAGCTTTAGATCTACAGTCCTTTTTGTAGTGCCCTTCCTTTCTGCATTTCCAGCACACCTTTACAAACATTCTAGGAGATTTAGATCTCCCACTTGAAACCTTATTCTTGTTTCTATTCTAGGACCTTCCTCGTACACATAAGGCATCTCCATTCTAACCCTCCATATTTCTCCGTCTCATTTCCTTCGACAGTAAGGCCGAGACAATGTCATCAAAATTAAAGGTAGTTGTATTGCTACCTATTGTAATAACCAGACTGTCCCACGAGTCTGGTAGAGAACACAACAAACTAATCCACTTATCTTCATCCGAGATTTTAATATCACCAGATGATAGCAAGATTTACCACAAGATTGAAGGCATTCGTATGCTCTTCACCGAGTCTCCATCCTTCATCCTCACGTTATACAAATGCCTACGAACAAATTTTTCTTATTCACTCGCAGACTTAGATTGGTACAAAGTCCCAAGTTTTTCCCACAAATTCTTCGTCGTAGTTTCCCAGTTTCCTGCATATTCAAAAATACCAAATCTGAGAGACACAAATGTATTGTGCTCTTCACCTTTCCATTCAACTTCTTCCAATATTCATCTAACATTGTCGTTGGTTTAGTACCTAGATCTACCGCGATCCATTGATCTTTATCAACCAGCAGGTCCTCCATCTTGAGCTTCCAAAACTCAAAACTATGACCATTAAATTTCTCTATCTCTATATTTCTACAACTCGCCATATTTTTTCACCAAGGATTGATCTTGCATATCTCCCACTAAACAGGGTCTACCACAGGCCTGAGAGAAAAACCCCTTAGTAGCAAAGGCATCCCCTTTAAATAAATGTTCGATACTCAAATGTAGGTTTTAACCCCGAACAGAAATTATCTACACACAAATCTTATAACAGAAAATAAACAATAGCGAGAGCATAAAACATAAAACAGATAAACACAGAGATTTTCCCCTGGATCCCAAATCGGGACGACCAGCTTGATTTTTCATTATATTCCCTTTAGTGTTACAACACATATATATACATGTCGAAGCATACATAAACCCCAATCCATTAACTTTGGATTAGAACATAACCGTAGTTTCCTTGACCGGATCTACAAAATACCAAGGGTCGAAAACCATCGTACCCCAAAACCATGTGCAAACTCATGAACAAAACATGGGTGGGTCCGCCTATGAGTGGGTCCGCACACCAAAAAAAAATTCGCTGGGGCGCTGCCCCGGACCCCAACAGTGGGGGTTGCCTCCCCCCTTGTGACCCCCCTGTTGCGCCCGACGCAACGTACAGCGCGTCGAGCTAGTCGTGGAAAGAATAGAACACATACCTAACAATTTTTGTGTCGGGGAGGGGTTTTATTTAAGGTTTAGCGCCCAATAGCAGGGCCTTCGGGTTACATGAAGAAAAGCAGAGGGACCGGGGGTTATATGCACAAGAGGGGCCAATTAGAATTAGGACAAAGGAGAGGGCTTTTCAAATGCGCCTGATGAAACAATTATGATACGAGATTTTATTGATCGTTGATCGGTTTTTAGATCAGCGCTCCTTTCCTTTAAAACATTAAAATGGTGGGTTTTCATATAAAACATAGGAAAGTGAGTTTTAACAAAATACAAAGGGGGATTTGGTTTTTGGCCAAGTATTTTTGTGCTTTAGCGCTCGATTGCGGGCTCTTGGTTCTACAATGGATGCAAAGGATCTGGGCTTATATACAAAGGAGCCAATCGGCATCGGAAGTCATATGTAACAAAAAGACTTGCGCTCGTCGGAAGTTCCAATGTGATAAGCGCTTTTGTACTTTGCGCTTGGTTCCAAGGCATGGGTGTATGGTGGGGAAGTGGTTTAGGGCTTAGCCCAAAGGGGCTTAGGCTTGTAATGCAAAAAGGTTCATTTTATGAATTTTTCAAGGTTTTGAAAAGGATTTGGGGGTATCGGTAAGGTTTAAAAATGAGTTTTAAACCTTATAAAAGGGGATTTATGAATGGAAGAAGGGAAATAATGAAAAATAGAGGAAATTCATGGGGAAAAAGAGGATAAAATGGAGGTTAATATTGAGTGAAAGCCGGGGTAAAATGAGGGTAAAATGGAGTTTTTTGCAGCAGTCTTTTCATCATGAAAACAGGAGATTTTCATATTTAAGAGGGAAACAGCAGTGAAGATTAATCAAAGAGTAAGATGTCTTCATAAGACTTCAAGAACTAACAATTTTGCAATAAAACTTGTTTCTTGAAGGCTTCAAAAATGATTTAGCCACCATTTGATATGACAAATTTTATAGGTGGCTAACAACTAGTAGTCTACTTAATTGAATGAAATGAAGCTTGGGGGGCATGCGCTCTAGCAAGTTACGCTTGGGGGACATTAAAACTTATTTCAAGCACAGTTTTCTACGTTTCAAGCTTGTGTAAAAATGAAACCACTCTCAAGCATAGTTCTCTATTTAAATCTTATGTAAAAATGAAATAAACCAATTCGCAAGCACAGTTTTCCTACGTTTCAAGCTTGTGTAAAAATGAAACCACTTTCAAGCATGATTTTTCCTTTGTTTCAAGCTAGTGTAAAAATGAAAGAAACCATTTTCAAGCATAGTTTTCCTACGTTTCAAGCTTGTATAAAAAATGAAACCTATCTTGAGTCCATTTCGGTTATTATTTTCAAGACTCGTTAAACTCATGAAAATCCCGAGATTATTTTTCTATCTTTCACTCTCGTAAAACACATGAAAATGCCGAGTTCTTTCTGTCTTTTCCTGCTCATAAATTAAATTGAAATTCGGTTATATGAGTACACTTTTTATCACTTTTTCTAACTCGTTAAAACTTACGAAAAAGCGAAAACCATGAGTACATTTTCATCCCTTTTTCGAACCCATTAAAACTTACGAAAAAGAAAAATCCGGAGTCCTCTTTTAAGCCCTTTTCAGACTCTCTAAAAATGAAAAGATTGTTGAGTACTTGACTATTCGAACTTGTTAAAGGAATTGAACGGTCGTCCCTTCAGTATAAGTTTACCCCTTTTCCGGACTGAAATGGACTATTTACGAAACAGGTATACGTTGACTAATCATGGTCAATAGAGTTCTCTCTTGCATTATTTTATCCTTTTTCGGGCCTGAGAGACTAAATTTACGAAAAAGTACACCCATGGAGTTTTCTTAAGTTTTTTCTTCTAACTCCATAAAAATTAAAAACACCGAGTTTCTCCTATATTGGACTCGTTAAAATTTAACAGTAAAGGACCTGTCGATTACAAAGAAGAATGGACCACTCCTTCTCAGGGTTCGATTTTAAACTAAGTTGGACTCATCCGAAGGATGAGCTTATAAACAAGCAAATGTTATCCTCCTCAAGCTTGTCAAAAAATAAAGAGGTACTTGCCAGAAATGGTGGGGGAAAAGAGAGAAAATAGATTCATTTGTTACACTTTGATTTGTAAAAACATTACACCACTCTTGAACACGACACTTTTTGTCACATTTCTACCTGGTTTGGGAAATCCTTTGCTTATCAATTAATCAAACCACATTGAAGGTCTTCAACCGATTTCTGGGTATTAGCTTAGGGAAATTGTCACCAAACCATCTGAAGTGTCGTTATGTGTTCAAGAGGACAGTCAAACAAACCATTCATCTGCAAACATTTGTCTCCATTCGTGTTGACCATCCCTGAGTCAATCCTTGCAAAAAAAAAAAAAAAATCTTCAAAACTTGATCTATGGTTTCGTGTCGTGAGCTTGCTTACGACGGATCACTTTCTATCGACAACAGCTCATCATCTAGGAAGTTGATCTAGAATCCGTCAGTACCTTGGAATCTGCATGCCTTAATGGCAGGTTTCTCGCCTTCAACGACAGGTTGCATCATTGACCTTCGATCGAACGATTCCGTGAAATGTTCGACTTCAGATCACTTATTCACATTTCATGGATTGTACTGAGTACTTTAAGAACCATTTTCATTATTGGTGGTTTCTCTCACACTTGTTAATAGTTCACATCATTGACTGGTAATCAAGTGGTTTCTACCATGTTCGACTTCAACACATTTAATCGCATGGATAGAATCGTACTAGTTCGGGAAGCAGAAATCAAGACCCTGGATTTAGTTTCCACCATCTAGGCTGCGAGGAGTTTTATTATTCATTATGCAGTAGACGATTCATTACAGATGGCTGCGCCTATGTTGTTTCTACACTATTGATGTAATATTAAAATCATTTCTGTATCAGAACAAGTTAAGTTAGTTTTGATCTGAGTATGGGAATTCCTACCTCAGCGATGATATATACGTTTTGCATTGAATTTTTTACAGGGTTCCGACTAGGCTGTCCACGGGCTAATCCTTGAAATGATAAAGCACATCACTCTTCGAATACTCTCAGACTTCGCACTTTAGGGGGCAATTTGTTACACTGAAATTTGTCACCGTGAAATTTTAGTACTCCCTTCGAAGTCTACAACATCAAAGTTCCTAAAGTCAAGCCTTGAAATTAAGAGATAAGCTCATAAAAGTCTTAAAAACACTTGTACCGCACTTTCTCTTAACATTTTCTGCGGTGTTGCACTTTCTTGCTCTAAATCATGCAGAGCTAAACGCACTTTTTATTTATTAAAGGTGTGGACCCCTGTAAAAGGTAAAAAAAGGTGCAAGTAAAATCTAGAAGCTCAGTTTGAGTTATTTTTGGAAGCTTCTAGAAACATTCATGCAATGGAAAGTCCGCTCTTTTCAGGTTCATGCTTCCCATCCACTAAGGAGCTAACCCCTTGATGTAAGGAGCTAATCCCTTTGAAGGAGGATTCTATCCCTTCTTGTTTAGAGCTGTAACCTCCTCTCTTTCACTATAAAAAGAGGCATAGGGCAGCCTCAAAGGGATTTCAAGATTTAGTATTATTGGAGGTGAACTGTTGTTGGAACTTAGACCCTTTTAGCTGAGATTTTATGTGGGAAAGATTACATACTTGTATGTATCTCGGTTGGAAGAGTGAAAGGCTAGTCAGAGTAAAGGAAATGTCTGTTCTGGACCCCAAGAAGGCCTGTATGACATCAAGGCGGACATGGTTGTAAGGTTCTTCTTATTTAAGTTAATATGAATGAATATTGTTTTCTCAATGGGATATTTAATTGATTATCTCATTTCTTGAATTCCTTGATCATCTTGATAGATGTTTGATTCATAAATTGATTTATTATACAGGTGCTTTTGATCTTTTTTTGTGTTTGTGATTGCAGATCCTTGACAACGACTTTCTTCAAGCCACTAGAAAGAATATCAGCATTGGACTACAAGTAGGTTTCTAAAACTCTATTATAATTAATTCCATGTAAAAAAATATCTAGAGAAAATGGTTTTTATTTGTCCGTTTGTTGCTAACTGTCCGTAGGACACTTGGGAGGTCTGTCTTGTCCGCAAGAACGACTTATCCGTCCAACACAAGGAAGTTTCAAATGTTAATTCATTGGATTTGGTTGTAATACCAAATCAGTCATATGACCCCAATGATGCGATTAATAACTTCACCACAGACCTCAAAGTAAAGCCTTTTGTGAAAGAGATAGATAGGTTTGATGATTTCTTTCAAGGTATTGAAAATTTTTCATATGTACTTAAGTTTTCATCCAATCAACTCAATCAAGATGACTTGGAAGCCTTCCAAGCATACAAAAGCAAGAGACTGGAAAGGATTCCTCTCGATTTATTGACTATTGAATATGTCAACATACCAACTCCAAGTATTAGCTTGGATAATGAAGTTAAAGACATGTATGAAGATGAGTCAGGGCAATCAGAACATCAATCTCAGAACTCCGATCATTCTGGAAATTAATTCGAAAATAGAAATGAGAACCCAGAAAAGGTAATAAAGCAAGTAATCAAAGAGATTGAGATGCAAGAGAGAGGAGAAAGTAATGGAACATAATCATCTTCCCAAGAAGCTCAACACAGTCAAGATACACATGATCAATCAAAAAAATCTCAGCCAAAGGATTTGAAGAGTGAATGGGATAGTTTTTCTAAGGCAATAAAAATGCCTCAAACAAATCCTAATACTGATCAATCTACCAGTTTTCAGACCCCAGAACATTCTCAGAAGTTAGTGGAAACTATTACTCCACTACAGCAAGTTCCTGAAACTCATGATCAAGAAATCATTTCGGCTTATCCTACAGAGAAGATAGTGTTACAAGTTGAGGAAGTCCCTTCACTAGATGTCTTCTACAATCCTAGTCATAAGGTTGTGGTGAAGAGAATAAAAAGGAGAAGAATTGATGATACAGTCTCAAGTCTTACAAATGAATCTGTAGATGTTTTATGGAAGGATCCTCTAGTTGATCCTACTGAACATTTAACCAAACTATCACAGTTTGTAGGGGCATATGCTACTACCACTATTGATAAGGCCACTGAAGATCAAATGTTACAGAAGCATAGAGAAGATAAAATACAACATTTAGAGAGATCGTTAAAGCAAGAAAAGTATAACTCCAGCGAGAAAATGGAATTAAAAATGTCTCAATTTCAAAAGGATTTTGAAAGTCTAAAATTGCAGCATCAGGTACAACTCACTGAGAAGAAAACACAACTGGAAGCATAAATAAACATATTACAAAGCTAGCCACAACTAGAGAAATTCATAAAGGAAGCATTGGATGTGAATGCTAAGCTAAAGCAACAACACGAAGTATTTTTCCAACAAGCTTCTATCACTAGGTCTTATTGTGACTCAAGTGAAATATTGATCCAGCAAGTGGCTATCCAGAAACTTGAGTGTGAGAAGGTTGAGAAGAAGATCAATGAACACATTCAATGGCAAGAATCAGACTCAGGAAAAGAAGATGATCTACCCCAGGTAGACAAATTCCACAAGGAAATCTTATTTAAGGATTGGAAATCACAGATAAAGCAAGCAGAGAAAACAACAACAAAAGCATCAAGGTTAACAAAGGAAATTACTGAATCTGTATATGAACAGCTTTTGAAATCAAAACTTATCAAAGAGTGCATGTCTGAAGTGCTCTCAGAAATCAAGCAGCTGGAAACGCAGTGGAAACACAAGGTGGAAATGCAGGAAGAAATGATTAAAAAAATAAATAAGTTTGATCAAGAAAATTATTGGAATTTTCTTATCAAACCTTATCATCAGTACCAAACCCTGTAGTCTTTAACAGATTCAATAAAAAGATCGCAGCCAACACTCTAAAATGCGGTATTCAAGGGACAAGTCAGATTGAGGATTTCACAGCCAGCTCAACTCAAACCCATGCTAGATATTTGTCAACTTCGGGATCGAATCCAAATGAAAGATCAAAATTCATAGTTATATCGTTACTTTATTTTCCTAGATTGTAGTTAAAGTTTGTCTTACGAGGATGGTTGTTTGGAACCTCCTCTGTCTTTATGTAATAATCTATTTTTAAACATATTTAGTTTAGTATTTAAACCCCTCTCATGCATTTAGAGAAGGGTCCAGAAATTTGTCAAAAACATTTGCAAAGAATGAACTTTTGTAATTTTGTGAATGCTTTGATGAATTAATGGAACAAAGTATGTTATCTTTTGACATTTGAAGTTGTTTAACTGATGTTGCACTATTGTACTCTTTAAATTGCTTTAAAGTGAAGAGAAGCAGAAAATATATTGTCAGTTTACATGAGTAAGACTTCGTACATATGGTACTTCTATTCACTTGTATTAAGTTTTGCTTTCTAGATTGACAATGATCTATTTATTGCATTATATATTTGAAATGTCATCATAGATGAGTGTTAAATGCACTTTTGTACTAATATTTTTCTATGATTTCTTATTGGATATATAATCACACATATGAATGCGATATACTTTTCACAATTTTTCTAATTAAACTATTTTGTTAGAAGAATCATCCTTACATAATTTTCATACCTTTCAACTGTTAAATAATCTTCATTACTAATAGTTGGAGGATATCTCTTTAGATCGCATAAAGGAATAAATACCCCTGGAATATAGTAGAATAAATAGTGTTAGATAGATGCATGTGATAGATTAGAATCATTTTCCATTGCATGTTCTATAGCCAAAACACACCCCAAATCATCCTTATTAGGAAACTGGTCCCACTATCCCTAGTTGGAGCCACCACACCAAATGGAAAAGGAGCTGCTTTCAGGTCTGGAACAGGTGGTTTTCCCCCATGTTGTGGCAACGAAATTCTAAGGCCTCAACATTTTGGCACTAAAAGGAGGGCCTTGTGAAAATTATCTAGATCTACATCTTTAAAATCTAAAGTTGAACATCCTTCTCCTAAGTCTCCTAGTGATACTCAACCCATACTGTCTCCCGATTTTCTTCAAATTCTCCTGAAGTTCAGTATTTAATAGAAAATTTAGAGAGAGTATCCATTTCTGCTGAAAATCCTGAAACTTATCAAACATCTGAGATTAGTATTTCATCTTCTTTACAACCTAGAAGAATATTAACTCGATCAGAAAGTCAAAAGATAGGAATCCTTCCTTTTAAATTTCCCATCAATAATTCTCGAAGGAGAATAAAGAGGACTCAATCAGGGTCAATCGCCAGCGAGATATTATCCCATTCACCTCCATTACCTCCACTCACTTCCACAACTTCCATTCCAACAATCAGTGTTATTTTAACTAGTTCCAATACTCAGACTACTATCCTTTCAACTAGTTCTAGCACTCAGCCTGCCTCTTCTTCAACTCAAACTCAATCCATCACGTCCACCCAAGGTCCAATGGCAAGCCAGGTACCTCCACCAAATGTATGACCATGGAACAATCCAGGGGCCGTAAATATGTGTGCACCTCTTCATGCTCTACCAAAATCACCTGAAAGATGGTTACCTAAATTTAATCCTGATGATGGTCTTCTGGCAGAAGAACAAATCCATAATTATATGTTAGCCATCAATTTAAAAGAGGTAGTTGAAGAGGATTTTGTTGTAATATTATTTCCATATACTCTCACAGGATCTGCAGGATCCTGGTATTTTTCACTGCCTACCCACTTTATAACTAACTGGAATATGTTCGAAGAACAATTTCTAGCTAATTTTGGGGATGACAGGACCACTGCAACATTCATTAATGATTTATCAAATCTAAAGGCTAAAGCGGGGGAGAAAATAAAATATTTAATTCAAAATTTAATAACTTTCTCAATAAAATTTCTGCTACATCAGTTCCTGGTGCAAAAGTTCAAATTGAGTGGTATATTTCATCTCTTCCATCCAATATAGCCATTTTCGTTGATAGAGCAATATTTCCCACACTTGCAGAGAACATGATGGAATCTTTATCTGTAGAGAAATGCACAATCGGTCTTGAGAAGAAGAATTCCTAAAAAGATAGGAAATCAAAGAAGGTATCCTTCAAAGATGATTCAAAAAAGAAACCATCTAGAGACCCTTTTGATGTAGAAGGTCTTTAGAAATTTTTAAAAACTATGAAAAATGAGATGACAGATATAAAGAAACAAGTCCTTGAAACTTCTAGCTCAAAAAAGTCTTTTAGACCCTTCAAGAAAAATCAGTCCTCTAATATTCAACCACCGAATATCATATCTAATGTTGAGTTTGATCAAGATACAGATGAAAAGCAAACACAGGAAGAAGAAAATGAAGAAGAAGAATAAGTTGAACTAAATGGAATGTGGGATTTCATCCTACCAAATGAACAAGAACAAGAAGCTTTACCTATGAATACAAGGAGCAAAAAGACTACTGAAGCAACGCAGCCAAATCAACAACAGAAGAATTCAACGCTAACTAAGTATAAAACAGTAAGTAAAAAGTCTACTTCTAAGGATACACAAACAAACCCTGTTACTTTAGATACTCCACCTACATCAAAGACAATGGTAGTCCCAGACATTATTGAGTATAATGTAGTTGAAGATATGAAAAATACCAGGGTTGGCATTTCAGTTCACGAACTTACTAAATTAAAGCAGCAACAGAAAATCTTACTTAGAGATTTGAATGTGATTCTTGCTTCAGCCTTACCTGCTCCAGTAGTAGTTCAAGCTGCTAAGGAAATGGGTAAACCACCTTCTCCTTCAACTAAAATAGATGCTACATATTTGATTATGATAGGTGATCGACTAATCTCTCATACTCCTCCATTTCTTTTAACCTATGAGATCTATGATAAAAATGTCCATAATTGTTTAATAGATTCAGGGGCTTCCTCTAATATAATTCCAAAATCAATCTGTGCTTATTTGAACATAACTCTTCAGAGTTCTCTTGTTCATATAGTACAACTTGATATAAATCGAGTAGAGGTTGTAGGAGAAATAAATTATGTCTCTATAAGATTGTCATCAAACCCCAAGGTTGCTCATATAAACAACATATTGGTGGTTGATATTCCTGAGTTTTATTGTTTAGTATTAAGCAGAGATAGGTCTGAAAAACTTCATGGATATTTTGCAATAGACTGGTCACATATGTGGCTACCATACAATGGAAATCCAAATCAAATCCGGGTAGACCGTGAAAATTTCATGAAACATACAGTCACCAATCTTGAAGGAATAAGCGAGCCAGTAGCATTCAACAATAATATTATTGGAAATTACTCGGCAAAATCATTTTTGGGAAATTTTAACGCTCAACCATCACCCTTTTTCGATAATGCAATTATCTCTCAGATCAAGACTTTTTCCAGACAGACATTTCGAAATACAAAAATTTTGTAGATAAACCAGTAGTTAATTCTTTATTTTTGACTCTTTATTTTGATGGTTCTAATTATGAAGATGGTGCAGGAGCTGGATATATTTTAATAAGCCCAGAAGGAGAAAAAAAAAATTTAGCCTGCAGACTTGAATTCGATTGCACAAACAATATAGCCAATTATGAAACATTAATCCAAGGTTTGTACAAAGAAATTTATCTTAACATCAAATATCTGAAAGTCCTAGGAGATTCAGAAATCATTGTTAGACAGGTAAGAAATACCATTCATTGTAATTCTGAACATTTAAAGCATTACCAATCATTAGTCCAAGAATTTACCATTCATTTCTTAGCCTTCGATATTTATTTTGTGCCTAGAATACAAAATGCTAGTGCAGATCTATTGGCTAATGTAGCATCGAAGTTAATTCCATCTCAACGATTTAGTCCCGATAGATTTTTCATTGAATTAATTTTTAGACCATATGTTCCTGACAATATTACCAATTGGAGAGTATTTAATAATGATTCAGATATCATAGATTTCCTAACATCCGAAGGATATTATGATAGTAAAATTTTGGATGAAAATGAACATGACACTCAGATAAAGAAAGACAAAGATGAAAATCCAATTCCTAAGTCAGTTGTCAAGTTAGAAGACCTCTATGATATAAAAGATAGGTTTAAAAGAGTTACTAACTCAAAACCTTAAGGTTTGATTTAGTAAATCTTGGAAGTGACGATAAACCTCAAAACTTCAATTTAGGTCTTGGTCTATCTTCTGAAGAAATATTATCATTTGTCAAGTTATTAAGAATGTACAAAAGTGTTTTTGTTTGGATTACACCGATCTTAAAACATATGACACTTCTGTGATTCAACACACAATTCCTATGATTTCAGATGAGAAACCTATACAGCAAAAATTGAGGAAGATTCACCTGAATCTTGAAAATCAAATCAAAACATAAATAAATAAACTCCTCAAAGCAAAGATCATCTTTCCAGTTAGACATTCTAAATGGGTTTCAAATTTGGTTCCCATCAGGAAGAAAAATGGTGATATTAGGATTTGTATAGATTTTAGGAATTTAGACAAAGCATGTCAAAAGGACAATTTTCCATTACCAACCATGGAACAAGTACTGCAAACAGTAGCCGGTTCTGAACTTATGTCTTTCCTAGATGAATTCTTAGGATATAACCAAATTCTCGTACATCCAGATGACAAATTAAAGACTACATTCAGGACTAAGTGGGGAACTTACGCCTATCAAAAGATGCCATTTGGGTTAATTAATGTAGGTGCCACTTTTCAGAGAGATACGGACACAGATTTTAGGGGGCTCATCAATAAATCAGTGGTTATTTATTTAGATGACATTACAGTAATTTCTAAACAAGCAACCAATCATGTGAATGACCTAAAGCAAGTCTTTGAGCGATGTAAAAGGTATGGGATCTCATTAAAACCAAAGAATCCATTTTTTTCTTTATATGAAGGAAAAATTTTAGGATTCATTGTGTCAAAGAAAGGTTTCTATATTGATCCTGAAATAATTGCAGAGGTTAAAATAATTCCTTTCCCTATAACAAGAAATCTATGCAGTTGTTTCTTGGACAAATCAATTTTGTAAAAATGTTTGTCCCTCACTTTTTGCAAATATTTTTATTATTGCAAAACATCATTAAGAAAAATTCAGTCTTTAAATGGGGACATAATGAAAGTGAACCATTTGATTTGATCAAACAATCCATTATCAATGCTCCATTCTTGACTACCCCCAATTTTCTTAATCCTTTTACTTTATATACTTTTTCATCAGATACATCATACGTTGTTGTTTTAACACAGCTTAATGACCAACAAATTGAAGCACCAATATCATTTTTCAGTTCCAATTTGCAAGGTGTAGAATTAAATTATTCATCTGTTGAGAAGCAAGCATTTGTTGTCTTTAAGGCTATAAAGCATTTCATACCATTTCTCCGAAAAACTCACACCAAAATAATAGTTCCATTCTCTGCAGTGAGACAACTATTGATGCAAAGAGAATTAGGAGAGAAAAGGGCTAACTGGGTTATCGCTTTACAAGAATATGATGTAGACATTAGAGCCTCTAAAATTGTTAGAGGTCGAGGTTTTTGCAGAATGCTAACAAGAGCATCCCAATTATCATCAGAAGAAGATGCAAGTAATAATGTGCAAATATCGTAGGTAAGCCTCAACGATGTGCAATATCAATACACTGATCTCATATTTTATTTGAAAAATGGATATGCCCCAACCCAACTTAGTTATAATACAAAACATGCTTTGAGATTAAAGGCCAAGCAATATGAATTAATCAATGATGTATTGTTTAGAACAAACTTTGATTCTGTACTATTAAGATGCTTAGAGAAAACTGAAGCAGAGAAAGTCTTGCAGGAACTCCATGATGGACCAACTGGAGGACATTTTGGAGGAAATACAACATCAAACAAAATCTTGCATGCAGGTTAATATTGGCCTACACTTTGCAAATATGCTCATGAATATGCAAGAAAATGCAATTTTTTTCAAAGTGCATTTGGAAGACAAAGAAAATTGTCTTCCCATTACAACCAGTTAATATCAAACAACCATTTGAACAATGGGGATTAGATATAATCGGTGAGATCATTCTGAACTCTTCCAAATAGCATAAATATATTCTCACATCTATTGATTATTTTACTAAATGGGTGGAAGAAATTCCATTAAAGGTAACCAACTCTGAGAATATTATTGATGTAATTGATCAATTTATCATAACTAGGTTTGTTTTACCTATTGCTATAATATTCGATAATGCATCTTATTTCTCAGGAACTGCCCTGATAGAATTTGCAATCAAAATAAGCTTTAAACTTAAGTATTTTGCAAATTATTATCCGCAAGTAAATGGTTTAGCAGAATCCACAAATAAAAACTTGATTAGAATCATCAAACGAATTGTTGATCAAAACCAACGAAATTGGCATAAGTCATTAATCTTTGCTTTTTGGGCAAACCGAATAACTCAAAAAGCTTCTATTGGCACTTCTCCATTCAATATTTTTTATGGAGAATAAGTTGTTCTTCCTACCAATGTAGTTATTCCTTCTCTTACCTTAGTTCAATTTATTGATGAATATCCTTCTTCCCCTTACAAGAAAGATAAATTCAAATTCTTAAGTTGGAAGAAGAAAGAGAAAAAGCTAAAAATGCTTATGCATGTCATCAACAGATAGTGAAAGCTTCATTTGATTCAAATTCTGCTACTCCAAAAAACTTTCAAATTGGTGATCTGGTACTGAAATGGGACAAAGCACATGAGGAAAAAGGTAAACACACTAGATTTCAAAAACTCTGGCTAGGTCCATTTCAAATAATTGAAGAAATAGGCCCATCAACATTTTTATTGCAAGATCTATCAGGAAAAATAGATTCTTTACCTGTTAATGGGCAGATTTTAAAGAAATACTTTTCATAGGAGGTAACCCCTTCTATTCCTGTATACTATTGTCTTTCTCTTTTCCATAGGAAAATAAAAGTTGAACAGTATTGATTTTTGGCTTTTCAAATAAACATCTCAAATGATCTTTTTGATTTATCACTTATAGAAATAAGAAATGTTAAGGAAACAATCAAAATATTCGAAAGAAAAATAGATTCTATTTTCACTGAAAGATGCAATTTCACTGAAGTTATTTATTCTCCGATGAAATCTCATCTTTTTAAAGCATGGTTATTATGTTATCAGTCAAGAAAACAATCTTTAACATAGTAAAGTATCTTTAATAGAGAAGCAATCTAAAACTTAAAAAATTATCATCCAGAATCCTCAAAAGGACCAATGATTCACCCCATCCGGGAAAACTTATCAATTTTTAGAAAGAAATTCAAAAAATATTATACTAGAAAAGCTTAAGAGATAATAAGTCTCATCACGAGCTTGTTTACCATGTTCATAGGGAAATAGTTGAACTGACATTACCAATATTGCCTACCAAAACTACCAATATTGCCTACCAAAACAGGGTAATGACTTGAGATTATATCAAGAGAACAAGGGTATCATCAAGAGCTAGCTTGATCAGTTTAATTACAACTAGTGAATAGAATTGTCAATATTTGGATACCAAGCCAAGACAATGGCTTTTAAGTAAATAAAAATATAATACAAAAAATAAAAACAAGTTTCAAAAAAGATCAAGTGTATAAAGTTGAAATTTATTTTTGGAAATTGTAAGAAAGACTGGATGGGACAATGAATCATTGTTGGGTAAAAGGTAACCCTGCCAAGAGCTTAAATTTTCTATTGGATCAGAGGCTCTACCTGTGATAAAAGAATAAATATTCATAAAGCTAATCTGAAAGAGCCACCTGCTTTATCTTTTTGAACTGAGTAAAGACTGATATAGATTCTCATACTTTTATATTTAAAGAGGAATTCTTATGAATTATAATTAAGAGAGATTGTGTTGCTTAGTGAGATATTATGTATTGAAATTCATTCATGCAACTATTTTTATTTCAAAGAAGTTTTTAGAAATTTCAAAAAGTTAATCAGAGATAGCTGGTTCTCCCAAGTGAATCGCCAATTGTTGTGCTATACAACAACCCCCATTTATTTTTACTAAATGGAGACCCTTTAAAAATAAATAGGAAATTTATTTTGTTTAATTTTAGCCTAAGTCAAAAAACATTAGGAAATAAAGTTTCTTTCACTTTCCGCTTTCATTCCTTAGCATGCATCGCAAATTAGGTAGCTTACAAGCTTAAACAACTTAAAACATATTAAGTCATGTGGGTTCTGATATGTGCTAAACCCTTTCCGAAGTTATACAAAACTCTTATTGAAAATTCTTTAAACATCGTTATAAACAAAAATCGCATCGCGCCGTGTAAAACAATCTAACTTTTAACAATTCGGTAAAATTTGTGATTAAACGGACCCAACGAACCTATAAATCAATAAACATAAAGCTCCAAGTGTCTGATAAAGCACAGCGGCATGATTTCTTTAAAACCGCATTTCGCATTTTGCAAAACATAACTAAAAACAAGTTTATTACCACATAGAAATTGTGATGTGTGATTTGCGCAGATCACATTTCATGAGATTTATTGGTAACATCACAAATGAAAATAGTTATAAGTTGCAATATGTGATGACGGGTAGTTATTGTTCAGGTGTGCGAAATGATTCATGTCAAATCACACTGAATATAAAATTTAACGTCTTAAATTGATCGATAGACATTTCACGTGAAGGTGTGTAAGAGATTTGATTAAAAGATTATCGATGATTAATAGCATTTAATAGGAGTAACGTTTGATAGATTCATATCTAATTCGAGCATGTTTGAAATGATTGAACGTCAGGTTTGTTTTAATTCTATCTGCCTCTATGTTCTATATATTTTTTAAGTTTTCTTTGTTCGTTTGAAATCAAGAAACCACTTAACGGAGCAAGGATTATAGAAATGAGCAAGAAAGGCAAAAAATTGCCCAACCATCATCTACCGAAAGCTCAGATATGTCTCCCCTATTCTCAGATACCACCTGCAACAAGGATTGCGGAAGTTCTTCGTGGGAGGAGATGTATCAGTTCTTTGAGGATGAAAAGCCAAGGGTAATAACCAAAGTTGCTACAGCAAGCGCGTCAGTTCCTTCAGATCCAACCTATTTCTACGTTGCATGTTCATTCATCCATAAGGTAGCAGTAAGGCCAAATATTCTCCCCTATAGATATATGGTTAAGTGGGTAATTGACCACTTGAACATAGAAGAGAGAACATTTAAGGATTCAAAGGGCGAGAATATTGGTTCATTCAGGGCAAAATATTTGAGGACAATGTACCACTTACCTGTCCCGCAGCAAAACTATGACAAAGTTTTTCTTCAAAGCTTTAGAGAAAAAAATCCAGACCTGATGAAAGTCATAAAGGAATGGAAGGATGACCAAGGCAAGCTTAAATGAGATAAACTCGGCACATACCCAATAGCACAAATTCATTCCCCTTATTGTTATGTTGCTGGTATGTTGTGTAAATTATTTGCAAAACCTGATACCATTAGGTTTTCTATAGATTGGATCCCATTAATTGACGCAATTGTCAATTCATTAATTTTGAATTGCGAAAATATCCTATCTAATAATTTAGCCAGAAATATCATGGAGTACAAGATTAAAAGAAGTGTTTCATCTAGAGAAATACCCCACTTTTACATGAGTGCATATGTCATGGACGCAATTTGCTTTTCTTCTAGTTTTCCTACCATGGGATGGAAACGGATGACTAAGACCCTACTCCAATCCACATTTACCACAGAGCCCTTTGGGAATCATATTTTCATCTACATTTTTACAAAATTTTGCATAGAGTCATATTACCTATGCACCAAATTATATTCAATGAGAAAGCCCCTGGGATTTCTGAAGAATCTAGTACATACATTTTTCCCGTTGCTAGATGGTTTGTAGAGGAAATTTTCACCTATGTCAGAGTATTTGGGAGCTATGCTTCTCCTCATGGCTTGCCATATTATGTTCCTGACAAGTTACTTGCTAGAGAGATTACCTACTAACTTGTTGTAAATGGTATTTCAAAACAACTTAAAGATGCTAAGAAGGTCATCTGGCCTAATTTTCCTTTACGGTGCGGTACTTTTGCACTTTTTGATATTGGTCATACTTATAAGGAAGTTTAAAATGTTAATTTATTGAATTTGGTTGTAATACCAAAGTGGCCATATGACCCCAATGATGTGATTAAGAACTTCATCACAGACCTCAAAGTAAAGCCTTTTGTGAAAGAGATAGATAGGTTTGATGATTTCTTTCAAGGTATTGAAAAGTTTTCAGATGTACTAAAGTTTGCATCTAGACAACTCAATCAAGATGACTGGAAAGGATTCCTCTGGATTTATTTACTATTGAAGATTTCAATGGACCAACTCCAAGTATTATCTTGGATAATGAAGTTAAATACATGTCTGAAGATGAGTCAAGGAAATCAGAACATCAATCTCAGAATTCAAATAATTCTGAAAATGAATTCGAAAACAAAAATGAGAACCCATAAAAGGTAATCAAGCAAGTAATCAAAGAGATTGAGATGCAAGAGAGGGGATAAAGTAATGGAAAAGAATCATCTTCCCAAGAAGCTCAGCACAGTCAAGATACACCTGATCAATCAGAAAAAATCTCAGCCAAAGGATTTGAAGAGTGAATGGGATAAGTTTTCTAAGGCAATAAAAACACCTCAAAAAAATCCTAATACTGATCAATATACCAGTTTTCAAACGCTAGAACATTCTCAGAAGTTAGTGGAAACTATTACTCCACTACAACAATTTCCTGAAACTCATGATCAAGAGATCATTCTGGCTTATCCTACAGACCAGATAGTGTTACAAGTTGAGTAAATCCCTTCACTAGATGTCTTCTATAGTCATAGTCATAAGGTTGTAGTAAAGATAAGAAAAAGGAGAAGAATTGATGATACAGTCTCAAGTCTTACAAATGAATCTGTAGACATTTTATGGAAGGATCCTCTAGCTGATCCTACTAAACATTTAACCAAACTATCATAGTTTTTAGGGGCATATGCTACTTCCACTATTGATAAGGCCACTGAACTTCAAATGATACTGAAGCAGAGAGAAGATAAAATACAAGATTTGGAGAGACTGATAGAGCAATAAAAGTATAACTACAGCGAGCAAATGGAATTGAAAATGTCTCAGTTTCAAAAGGATTTTGAAAGTCTAAAATTGCAGCATCAGGTACAACTCACTGAGAAGCAAACACAATTGGAAGCAGCAATAAACATCTTAAAAATCCAGCCACAACTAGAGCAATTCATAAAGGAAGCATTGATTGTGAATGCTAAGCTAAAGCAACAACAAGGAGTATTTTTCCAACAAGCTTCTATCACTAGCTCCTATTGTGACTCAAGTGAAATATTGATCCAACAAGTGGTTATCCAGAAACTTTAGTGTGAGAATATTGAGAAGAAGATCAATGAACACATTCAATGAAAAGCATCAGACTCAAGAAAATAAGATGATCTACCCCGGGTAGATAAATTCCACAAGGAAATCTTATTTAAGGATTGGAAAGCACAAATAAAGAAAGCAGAGAAAGCAGCAGCGAAAGCATCAAGGTTAACAAAGGAAATTATTGAATCTGTATATGAATAGCTTTTGAAATAAGAACTTACCAAAGAGTGCACGCCTAAAGTGCTCTCATAAATCAAGCAGCTGGGAACGCAGTGGAAACAAAAGGTGGAAATGCAGGAAGAAATGATTAAAAAAGTAAATAAGTTTGATCAAGAAAATTATTGGAATTTTTTTATCAAACCTTATCATCGGTACCCAACCCTACAGTCTTTAACAGATTCAACAAAAATATCGCAGCCAGCACTCTCAAATGCGGTATTCAAGGGACAGGTCAGATCGAGGATTTCGCAGCCAGCTCAGCTCAAACCCATGCTAGATATTTGTCAACTTTGAGATCGAATCCAAATGAAAGATCAGAATTCATAAATATATCGTTACTTTATTTTCCTAGATTGTAGTTAAAGTTTGTCTTACAAGGAATAACTATTTTTAAACATATTTATTTTAGTATTTAAACCCATCTCATGCATTTAGAGAAGGTTCCATAAATTTGTCAAAAACATTTGCAAAGAATGCACTTTTGTAATTTTGTGAATGCTTTGATGAATTAATGGAACGCAGTCTGTTATCTTTTGACATTTGAAGCTATTTAACTGATGTTGCACTATTGTACTCTTTAAATTGCTTTAAAGTGAAGAGAAGCAGAAAATATACTATCATTTTGCATGAGTAGGGCTTCGTACATATGGTACTTCTATTCACTTGTATTAAGTTTTTCTTTCTAGATTGACAGTCATATTTTTATTGCATTATATATTTGAAACGTCATCATAGATGAGTGTTAAATGCACTTTTGTGCTAATATTTTTCTATGATTTCTTATTGGATATATAATCACACATATGAATGCGATATACTTTTCACAATTCTTCTAATCAAACTATTTTGTTAGAAGAATCATCTTTACATAATTTTCATCTCTTTCAACTGTTAAACAATCTTCATTACTAATAGTTGGGGAATATCTCTTTAGATCGCATAAAGGAAGAAACACCCCAGGAATATAGTAGAATAAATAGTGTTAGATAGATGCATGTGATAGATTAGAATCATTTTCCATTGCATGTTATATAACCAAAACACGCCCCAAATCATCCTTATTGGGAAACTGGTCCCACTATCCCCATTTGGAGCCACCACACCAAACGGAAAAGGTGTTTCTTTAAGGTCTGAACTGGGTGGTTTTTCCCCATGTTGTGGCAACAGAATTCCAAGGCCTCAACAGAACACCAGCAAGCTTGGTGCCCTTGCACCCTACAGATTCCAGACACTCCTCTAGCTTATTGATGTATATGCCAAAAAGGGTAGGGGATAGGGGACACCCTTGCTCAAATCCAATATTGCATTTAATGTCTTTAGAGCACCTCTCATTAGTCTTAAGCTTGGTAGTGGCGGTCTCATAGAGACGGATCACAACAATCCTCAGCTCAAGAGGGACCATGATCTCTTTAAGTCTCTCCCAAAGTATATCTCAAGGAACAATGTTGGAAGCTTTTTTGAAGTTCACAAAGAATCAAAATAGATTGGCTTTAATATTGCAACATTCCTCCGCAATGATTCTTAGAGTGACCAGATGGTCAATAGTCGAGTGATGTCTCCTAAAACCAGCTTTTCCTTTAGCTCTTTTTCCCTGGCTTTCAAGCCAAAGGCTAAGCTTCTTCTCCAAAATGAGCCCATAAAGCTTGGTCAGGATATGGCTAACCATAATGGTCCTGTAGTTAGATGGAACACTCTTGTCCCCATTTTTAAATATAGGTACAATAAGGATTTGCGTCCAAATTCAAGGGAAGCCATGCGTTACAACCAAATTGAGAAGCTTGTGGAGATAAGGAATGAGGATAGGTCTTCCCATTTTAAGGATCTTAGTTTGGTATCCTTCAATATCTTTATCTTTCCCATTAGTGAGCTTATTAATACCAGACTCAATGTCATCAAGAGAGAATACATCCTCCTTAATTGGAGTGATTAAGGTGGTGCCCATAGTTTCCGTAGAGTCATACAACTTCTTAAGATAGTTGTCTCAGTTTTCTAAGGGGATATAATGGTTATCTTTGGTTTTACGGACAAAAACATTTCGCCAAAAAAAATTGGGCGCGACTTTAGAAAGATGGAGAATATAATCGTGTATTTTATTAATATATGATCTTTTCTTCCTCTTGATGATATTTTTGTATATATTGATATTCTGCAGCTTAATGATTTCACTAGGAGCGTCTCTAATCACTTTGCTGGAAATTTTGCAATCTTTTTCATACCATGGATTAGAAGTTCTATTAGACTGCTTAAACAAAATCTCATTAAAAAACTTGTTAATGGTGTTGGAAAGGATAGTAGTGAAATGGTAATAAATTTGATCAATGTTATTATTATAATCCATGGAGCCTAAACCCCTCTCTAAATCCCTTAATAAGAGGTTGGTTTTACTTCTATCGAAGCGAATGTGTATTTTTCTTTCATTGGTCTCCTGCGTGTGAGTGGTATGCATAGCAAGATTGAGGGAAAGAGACAAAGGTTTGTGGTTGGAGTCAGGCTCGAATCCATTAAGAAGCTCAAATTTTGTAATATGGTTGAGGACAAGGATATCAGAAATTGCATAATCCATGACATTTCTACCCAGCGCATGGAAACATGTCATCTGACCAGAGAGGGGCCACTTGTTAATACCATTACAAATAATTAGGTAATGGGAACTGCAAAGTTTGAGGAGCTCGGTGCCGAATAAGCTCTCGATAATGTCTTCATATTTTGTCTTTAATTTATTAGCTAAGTTACTATCTTCATCAACCCACAAGGGGTCAGGGTTAGAGTTGTTGCTTAATGTAATGGCTCTGTTAGTAGCAGTTCTAGCATTAAAGTCTCCTAGTAGAAGGATATTACCATCATTTCTCAGGTTGGAGATGTCTTTTTCTAAAGAATTGAAAGGACAATTCTTATCCAGGTTGTTCTTCTTATAGGATGTAGAGTTGATAGGAGCGAAATAGCAGATTTCAAGAAATATCCTATTGGTGGTAGAATCAGAGATTTCAATCCAAATGTATTGATTGAAGGGGTCGATTTTATGAAGTCAAATGTGAGAAGAAAAAGTGTTCCTTATATAGCAGGTTATACCACCAAAACCCCTTCGAGAGGATTTCTTATTCCAACCAGACCAAAAAGTGAAACCGTCGAGGTGAGGGACCCTAGATTCATCATGCTCCCATGTTTCAACTAAGAGAATAAGGTCAATATCACTCGGGATCCAACTTAACATAGGACCTTTACACCATGGAAAGCCACGGCAGTTCTAGAAGAGGATCTGGAGTGATGAAAATCCCTATTAATTTCTCGTGTTTGAGACTCTATCTCTAATAATAGCTTTCCTATTTGTAATGATTGCACATTTCCCATCCTTTATTGCATACTTGACCTTTTGGACTTATTTCCTAAGTTCAGCTTGGTCTTTTGGAATGAGATCTTCATTTATAAAGATTCATGTTCCTTTTAGGCTTGGAGATTTCCTGAGTATATCCAGTTTATGTTCGTGAAAACTAACCTTGACACGGATGAGTATGTGTTTATGCTCAAGTATCTTTCTAACCCTTATTGCTTCGGTGAGATAGGTTGTTTCAATTCTAGATTTTTTTTTTTTAATTGTTCTTTAACCATTTCTAATGTGTTTTCATTGTTTTGTTCTTCTATACCTGCAACTATAAGATTTAAAGCTCGTTTGTGGCGCTCATGTTCGAAAACAATTAATTTATTAATTTTCTCTTTAATGGGTTTAATATCTAAGTTATTTTATGTGTTATTTAGGGTTGATTTATTATGTAGTTGTTCTTTTAGATTTTTAATCTTGCTTTTCAAGGTGTCATTTTCTTCGACCATTGTTTGTTTACTATGTTATATTTCTTGAATTTTAAGTTTCATTTCTTGGAGTTCAATTTCGAGTGTGGTTATTTTATTTTCTAATGATTTGTGGTTGTTAACAAGCATTGTCGTTACTTCTAGTTTAAAATGATTTTCTCTTTCTTCTCTTCGTCTTTCTAAAGACTCAATGTACTCATAGAGACTATCTAATGTAATTCTACTTGGTTTGTCTTTGCTAGAGGGGGGCTTAGAAATATGAAGGGAAATATTCATAGTGTAATAAAACAAAACTTAACACGAGGAAAATTATTCTTTGTCCATTAATACATAGGAAAATTATTTGATACAAGTTAATACTCATTTCAAATGGGTAATAAATAAATTATTTAATACATGGAATATTTCTGATTTCGGACTTTGCGATCTCTATTTTGTAATGATATTGTTTCCGGATCCATGGCATGGGTGAGTGTATGAATCTCGGTCACTGGTTCACAACGTCGATGAAAGAAATAAACCCACCCAATGCCATGGATCCGAAAACAATATTATTACATGGAATATTTTCTCTTATTTTGTCCATATCATCATTAAGAAAATCTCTTGTTTTATTTAATCACCCAAAAGTCTTACAAATTTTTGTTTTGTGAGGAATAAATAAATTATTTAATACATAAAATATTTTCTCTTGTTTTGTCCATATCATCATTAAAAAAATCTTTTTTTTATTTAATCACCTAAAAGTCTTACAGCTTTTTGTTTGATTTAATCACTCAAAAGTCTTACAGTTTTCATGAAAGTAACAACCTTTAAATCTCTTGTTTTATTTAATCACCCAAAAGTCTTACAGCTTTTTGTTTCATTTAATCACTCAAAAGTCTTACAGTTTTCAGGAAAGTAACAGCCTTTCCATTTGGAAATCCTCGAACTCGGATATGATTAAAAATTAGTTTTTTAGTAAATGAATAAAAAATTTGTTGCACATTTAATTTGTCTGAATATTTTTTTTTTGAAGTTCTGGAATCGATGAAGTTGATAATAAATTATTTGGTACATGGAATATTTTCTCTTGTTATTTGTCTATATTGTTATCAAGAAAATCTCTTGTTTTATTTAAACACTTAAAAGTCTTACAATTTTCATGAAAGTGATAACCTTTGCATGTGGAAATCTTCTAACTTAAAGCTTGTATTGCTATGATTAAAATTTAGCTTTTTAATAAATGAATTGTTTTTATTACATTGTTAGAATTTTTTTTCATTTTGAAATACCTAAATTAATGAAGTTAGGTAATAAATTATTTGATACATAGAATATTTTCTTTGGTTTTCGTCCATATTGTCATCAAGAAAATCTCTTGTTTTATTTAACACCCATAAATTTTACAATTTTCATGAAAGTGACAACCTTTCTATTTGGGAATCCTCTAGCGTAAAGCCTCTAGGGCTATAATTAAAAGTCAAGTTTTTTAGTAAATAAAGAAACCTTTCTATTTGGAAATCCTCTAACTTCCACCCTATATGTTATAATTAAAAGTTAGTTTTTTAGTAAATAAATATATTTTTATTGCACATTTTATTTATCAATTTTTTTATTATTATTTTGAAGTTGTGGAATCAATAAAATTAGGTTCTTACAAATGTAATACAAATCAATTTTGATAGAAATCACTATAACATCTAGCATAGTAAAATAGTCAATTTATATTTAGTTTTTAAGAAAACTTCAAATATTAGTAAATTGTTTTAACCCATATAAGTAGATGTTTTAATTACTAAAAATTTGCTTCCAAAAATTAGATATAGAAAATTCTAAAACCAACATAAAAATGAGATTTGAGAGTACAAGCTTTGTGATCCATAACATTTTTAATCATAAATCTTCTGGAAAATCACATAAGAATGAGATTTCCCGGAAGATTTATGATTAAAAATAAGAATGAGATATTATTTTTCTCTGCCTTCATCATTGAATCATGTAGTGTCAAGATCTTGTGATTTAGTAAATTTTGAATGAATTGAAAATAATTTACACATTTTTGTTAAGCTTTAGAATTCATCAAAATCCTGCTTATTCAGGACTAACTCTTGTTTTGGGATTCTAGAAGTGAACTAGTAGATTCTATTGGGAAACTTATTGGAAAACCAAGATGGACTTATTTTTTCTGAAAATTAATGTGAATTTTATGGATTAAGTGCAATATTAAAGAGAAAACAATTTATCTCAAACAAAAACTTGAAACTCAAAAATTCGAGAACACTTCCTTGATTGATAGTTGGTAAAATCGATTTCCGGATGCGGATGGTTGAGCGCCCTGATGGGACGTCAGTCCCCGGACACATCCCGAGGAGGCTCGCATGGGGTGGCCATATGGCCCCCTGCGGCTCCATTAATCACGCCATTACTCCGCCAGCTCCATTTGCATTTACTCTCCCTCGTCGGCGCTCTCTTCTCCCCATCTTGCTCACCTGGTTAACTATGGCCTTCGTCTTAGGCTTTCTAGGTTGTTCTTTCTTTGTTTGTCGCTCTCTGCTTCTCCTGCGGAGCGCCTGCCCTGCTGCTTGTGCCGAGCCAAGCGCTCGCACACAGACGGGGCGACACTGCTCTTTGCTAAGCTGTTTGGAAACTACACCTGGTTGCCATTTCTCCCAAAGCGCCTTCTGCTACTCCAATTCCTGTCTGCAATCTCCTCTTGGCATACACTACGGGTTTCCTCCGGCCCCTTCCTAGTCTTCTTGTCACAGGCAGTTTCAAACTATTGCACTCGCCATGCCAAGGCTTTGTCAACGAATGCGGTGTCGTCGGGGTGCAAGTCGTGGTTGGTCTGCACGCTCACATCCCTCCACCAGCTCAGACGTAGAGACCTCCTCTGAGGACATTGACTGGGGACGATACCCAGACTCCCGCAGCCACAGAGGTCGCGCTAGCCATCCTGGATTTGCACGCGCAGCTCAGCCCTCCCCGCCTCCTTATGCTGCTCCTACCAGACCTGTCTCCCCTGCCTCTCGTGCTTCTGACAGTCACGCTTTGCGTCAAACCTCTCAGAGGGCGAAATTCCGCTTGCTCCTTTAACCAGCCCATTGTCACTGCCTTTGTTACTGTCACCCTGAGAGAAGAAACGCCTCTTTGTCTTCCTCATATGCCCGGTCCTACCCCCCCCCTCCCTTTGGTCTTAATCCTGCCTTGGCTACGAATTCTCCTGATCGACCAGTTGCGCCCCCAACTTCTGCTCCTCCCGACCTGGATAAGTAACCCATGCAGGTGGACGCGAGCATAACAAGCAAAGATGGCGAACAGAAAGAAGTTATTGAAGATCCGGAGGACAAATACTGGTGTCGCATAGTGGAGGAGTCACCTTCTCCAGCTCACGCGCAGTAATTCCGGTCTGCCTTGGTTCAACATGGTACATTCGTTCTACTGTTTTGGGAGATGCACTAATTTTCTTTGGTTTTCTACAGCAGCAACAGTTGCATGCTACTCTAGTGTTTTTTTGCTTTTTTATGTTGTATGCAATGAACAATGCACCGATTTCCCTCTCAAGGGTAGTGAAACTCCTCTTAAAAGAACTGGTTTCCCACTCAGGGCAGTTCGTCACTTTGATAAAGCATGGACATCAAGCCCAGTCTTCAGGCTCTCATAGCTGAACTGAGGCAGTTTTGTAATAGTATGTTTTCATAAATAGAATTAGCATAATTTAGAAAAAAAAAAGATAGTTGGTAAAATCGATATTGTAACTAAACAATGATACGATTGATATGTAAATCCATCCAGAGTAAATATTTTTCTACCAAGAACGTCTGTTATACATGCGCCTTTTGAAAGCTTTATGTTAATTTGGTACTCGGCAGGAATTATTTGAATGGACCCTGAGAATATTTTCTCTCAGTTCGGCTACATCTGCCAAAGTGATCTTCCTAGATCTAGTAACCTGTTACAGGATCTGGCATCCAATACCTCTTTTATAATCTGTAGCAAGCTTATCAATGACTTGTTTCAGCTCTGGCCAAATTAATCCTCTACTTTCTTCCTTCAACGTTATTACAGAGTTGTCAGAGGTGCCGAAAATTGTAAGAGCTTTGGAGTTGCCGAAATATTGGGAAACCAATAGCCGTAGTCTAAAAAATCTACAAAATAACTCAGAAATTTCGGTAAAATTATGAAAAGTTCCAGTAAAGATTTTTGAAAATTTGGGTTACAGTAATTAAAATTCTGTATTTTGGGTGCTTCAAGAATTTTTGGTCATGCTGAATCCATTTCCACCATCAAAAATGCAATTCAAACACTCCAACTGCCTGATTTTTTGAAAAAAAAATTACCAGATTCCGACAGAAAATACCGTCCGGGCTATTCTGTTGTGTTCCCAAACAACTCCCAACCAATATTTCCGAGCCTATTCGTTATTTAATGCTTCTCGGAGAGTACCAGACCATACTAGAAATCCGGTATCCCTTTTTCCGGTTCTGACATGGTTTTAAGCGCGACTCTGCATGTATGCATGCATGGGTCCCTTTCGTATTCCGAGATGGCGGAAAATGATGAAATGGCATCACCATGACATCGCATGTCACATACTCCATGTTGTCAACTCATCATTACTATTTTCCAAATTTTGAATTGTATAATGGCGATATAAAATTTGAATTAGAATTTTGAATTTGTGAACCCACCCAGCTCTATTTTGGTTTTTTGTTTTAAAATTTTGACGCAGAAAGTTGGGCCAAAGCATGGTGAAGATTGAGCAGGTGGATTTTTTATTTCAACTCAAATCCAAACATGAACGTCTCTGTAGTGGTTAGAACCTCCGATCGAAGTCGACCTTCCTATCGAAGTCATCCACATGGCTCTTCAAGGTGGAAACTTCCAGGGAATGCCTATTGGAGTGTCCATGAACAATATGAGAATGTAAAACCTTGTTTATGACACTAATTTCAATATGCTTACATTGCCCCAAAGAATTTATTGTTATGTTTAACTATGTCATCATTTCATTGCTTTCAACTTAATAAACACCCATACAAATTCTTTTTTAATATCGTCACTACACTCACTTAGTAATTTGTTTGTCTATAATATTTTGTTTCATGGTTTACTCTAAATCATTTCGATGTTCCATGGCACATCGACATTCCCAAAGAAGCTCATCGAAGAAATAAATATACTTCTTTAAAGTAGCATTTATAATGAAGTGTTTGTTAATTTTATTTGGAATTTAATATTGATGGATTTACTTTTCCCTTAACTCTTTTTAAAGGGTGTAATTTAACTTATAGAAGAAATGACGTTTTTCGAAATATTTTTTCTAGTTAATTTTAATCAAAATCCAGCAGAGATTTTTAAAAACGTGATTTTAAGTTGTTTAATCTATAGAATTTGAGAGCCCTGTGCTTTTTTCAAGGCGTAAAAACCATTTATGCATTAAAAAATGCATTTTAAACAACAAAAAATCATATTCTTTCTTGAAATTGTTTTGTTGAATTGGGTGAAAATGTATATTTCGTCTATAAGCTAGACTACGCCTTTCTTAAGTGGTGCTCCACCTTCCAAGTTGGCATATGTTGGAAATACTGAGAGGGGGGGAATCAGTATTTCTTATCAATTAGAACTTTAAATCTTTTTAGAGCATTAGTTAATCTTCAATTATTCTTGATGTTTATCTAGTAACAACAGTAAACAATAGAACACAAAAGGCACATGAATTTTAGGTGGAAAACCCCCTCCGAATCAAAAACCACCAAATTCTTTTCTATTGAATTATTTAATCTTCAGCCCGAACTGAAATGGAAGGTATAGCTTCATAGAAATCTAGAAAAACATTCTTCTTCAGCTCCCACTGGAAGGACACCCCAACGTCCTGGTTTCTTCAGTAGTCAACTGAATGGATGCCCCGACATCCTAGACCAGCCTACCACCCTGAAGTGTTCACAGGCTCCAACCTGTAGGTGACTTCATGCACCAACCTAACACCTCCCTACCACCCTATAATGATCATAAATAAGACAAGAGTGTGGACTCTCGTACCAGGGACAATGATCCACGATACAATATGATTCACAATGATTTTTTTGAACTGGACCAATCACCCAATCACACTATGACCTGAAATCCAACCATAACATTATCCAACAATGACACGTATACCTCCCAACAATGCCTCTCCAACTCTAGGCAGATTGACTCTTCTACAATTTTACAATAATGATTTTTACAATACTAACTTTTGACACGACCTCATACTTGACTTGACATTGCTTCTTTGAACACTAGCAGTTGTTGAGGTATTGTTGTGCTTGCTTCAAATAATGGTACTTTGGTGTTGCATTGTCCCTCTAGTATGTGTCTGATTTGTCCTATTGTGTCCTCCTTCCCGCACATGCATTAATGAACAAGACCCAAACCAATATACAAACAAAATACCTACATTGTCCTGCAAACCATATGTCAGATAAATATTCAAAATTCAAATGTAAATACGTTCAACATTTACAAACAAAACCCAATCAAACATACATACAAAATACTTACATTGTCCTGAAAAAACACATGTCAGATATGATATTCAAATTAAAATTCAAACATTAATCATACATACCTTGTTATAGCATACTTACCCTTGATTGTTGATGTGTTGTTCTTACTGAATTGATCCTTGAATGCATATTTTTCTTGCCTACTATAAGCTCGATATTGAATCTGCTATATCTATGTAATTTCACATCTCCAAGGTCTAAAATTGTGGCCTTTGGTAGCCCTATGAGTCCTCTTTCCAACCCCTTAGGTCTGATCAATATTGTATCCTTCAAGAAATAGTTATGACCAATCTCCTACGATGACCTGATTATAGATTGGTTCAGTAGAGCGAACTTGTACGAAATACCACGTATCACTGTTTCAAACTTTGGTCCTAAAAACGATACCCAACAAACTACAGCCCGTCCTCTTTCTGTCACTTTCTATGAAATGTTAATCCAATGCTCAAAGAGAAAGTTATGAATATTTTCCCAAGGTCACCTGTTTGACATGAAATTCAGGAGCCTGCAAATACCCTAACTTCCTCAAATCATATCTCCGAAAATATAGGGAACAAATATCTGAAATTCGGACACACGGTTCATCATGATTTCAGCTCAAATGGGTTTTTTTCAGCATTTGAAGCTTCGCAGAAAAATGTTATAACGAAAATGCCACGATGACCTATTTTTAGTAGCAAAATCCTTACATGAGGAGGATATGAGGGTCACAATTTATATAAATGTTTAGGTTGAGAGGGTCTTCAACAAGTGAATGTTGGATGGATTTTAGGAGCTTAAAAAATTATTAATTCTTGACTATTCAATGACCACAACCAATGATTAGTGTCATGCCACAACCCCATGGGGTTTTAGCCCACTAACTCGGGTTACTAAATTCAAACACGAATATCTCTCAAACTGTGAATAATTACGTGGCGTGCCACATATCAATGGAAACATCTCGACAAGTAGAAACCATCCAAAATATCCTTGACTCAAAATAGAGTAGGTTTTCAAGTCAAAATTACCATGCAAGATCGAGGTAGCCCATGGTGTTGCTTGGGCTGACATCAATGACAACCATTGATCAAAAACATATTTATTATTTTTAGGACTTGCACCACCTTTTCATTCTGCACACAAAAAAAATCCACGTAGATTTCATTTTTCCTCCCACTTAAATCCTATCTTTACAACCATTTAACTAACTGTTGTCCTTTATTTTTTCAATAATAAAAAACTTGAATTCATATATTTTAATATGACATAAAGTATAGAAATAACAAGAAATTTACTACTGATGAATTCGAACTGAAAACAAGAGACTTGTATTTCTTCTACAATTTTGCATAATAGAAAATCACAAGATAGAAACACATGCAATGGCATGCAACCATCAAAACACAAAGAACACAATGATTTTATAGGGGCACCCACCTGGGAAAAACTCTTTCACTACTTTTCATTAATCATATGAGAATGAGAATCTATTACATTGTCTTGCTTCAACTCTGAAGCACACCCTACAATGTGATATTAATCATGCTTCTTGACTTGCTCTGGCCAACACTTAGCCAATTCAAGCTTGAACCAACCTCTTATTTACTTGCACAATCGCAGAGGAATTAAGCTCACAAATGATAGGAAAATTCCCTGTTCCTTATGCAATTCCAAGGGAAAACAATCACCTGCCCAATACAAAAGCATTGTACACTCAACAGTAAACAATTATAAATACAAATATTCCTTTTTATCCACTCCAACTAGGCAATTCGAATCTCATGCATGAATGGGTCTATTTTTAGCGGACTAAATAGTTAACTGAGAGATTAGTGAGTTAACAACAAACATAACTACTTGACTGACCTTCAACTTAATCAACTAATGACTAGAAGTCAATTAACTGAGTTCAACTAACAATAAATCCAATAGATTGCTAAATTATAACAAATATCAATACATGTGAAACTCTAATCTTAGCCTACAAACTCGAATTTAATGATTTAACTAGGATACAAAGCCATGTCGCTCCAACTAACTGTATTTGACAGAAGTTATATTCACATATACAAAAGTTGTGGATATGTGGAAAATATGCACATATATGGAAATTGCGCATATACTAAAGATGTATGCGCATATATGAAAGTTGTGCATATTTAGAGACTGTCATATATGTATATTATGGAAGTGTACAATTTCCGCAATATGCATATACGACAACCTCTATATATGTAAAATTTTCACATATGTGCACATCTTCTGTATATGCACAATTTGAGTATATGTGTAACTTCCATACATACTTATTTCTATTAACCTCTGAGGTTTTGGAAATTCCTTTAAACAAATTTCCCTTAAAAATGTTATTAAAAATTTTTATCCTAATTTTATTCTTATTCAAGAAACCATTGTTTCTGGGGTCCGAGAAGATATCTTGAGAAAGAAGATTAAGAAACAGACTTGTCATAAGAGTTATAATTAGAAGAGACTACTCCAACCATATATTGTCACTCATTGGTTGGCATCAACAATAATCAAATTCTCAAGATATAAAGACATATCAAAAAGAAAATGGCAATAGTGTTGATTGATTCAAGTAGAAACCATGAAAACATTAGAAACAAACTAGCCAAAATTAAGAATTGATTTATATATCTAACACTAGAGTTTCAAGTAATGATTGTAGATCAAAGTGGCATAATTTTTTTAAAGAAATTTCTGTAGTGTTAAGGACTATGAGGGAGTATGCATTGGATATTCCAATGATTGCAATCATGAAGCATGTGATTGATGTTGTATTAAGGGTCCAATCGTTATAATATTTGGGAATAATGACTCTTAATAATTAGGAACTTTTCATGAGATTTTTCTTCGAAGGGATGAAAATCAAAAGTATAAAGAGAATCCCTTTAATGTGATAAACTCTAACGAGACGAGAACATTACTAAACAAGGTGTTAGTCCTAATGTTGTTCCCCCATAGAGAAAAAATCTAAGACACCTTATCGAGGATAGGAAACTTGCCCCTTTAGTTGTCAATATGCCTCTTGGATTAAAAGGGTAACTCAAACTGTCACAAGTTATGTCATATTGACTCCTTTTAGGCCCTTGAATGCCAAATCTAAGATTTATAATTTAATAATAAAAAATAGAGAAATAAGATAGGGTAAATAAATACCACACTCAAGACTATATCTTCATATCAAAGCCTTCCATTTGACACATTTATCCCACTATGTCAATATAGATATACAAAATGTCATATTGAATGTGAATTTTTACCACATTTGATATGAAAAAAATATATTATACAATTTGAATGAAACTCATTGCATAAAAAATAAATAAATAAACTTTCACCCAATCCCAATACCCTTGAACATTTCCATTTCTACAATATATATTCTTTAATATAAATAAGAAACAATATATACTTATATGTTACAAATATATGAAAGAAAGTGTCCACTCATAACATGAAACAGAATAAAAATAAGAAAAAACAATGTATATTTTATTTCTTAATACTCAAAAGAATTATTAATGAAAATCACTAAAAAAAAATAAGAGAATAAAACTACTATAAATTTCATAAAAATAATAATAATAATAACCAAAAATAAATCATTTAAAATAAAAAATATATCTTTAAAAAGAAATCTACAAAATGAATATAAATAGAATAAATATTTTCATATTTCCATAAAAATATATAACTTTGAAATTTAACATCCTTTGTAAATAACTCCAACCTCCAACCCACACATTACCTTTTGGTATGTTTATATCTTTGTCAAAAAAAAAAAAAAAATCCAACTTTGGTTAGGCTATCGTTTGTTAAATTAATACTTTATGATGCAGTAGCATTGGGAATTTAGCCAGCAATGTGATGTTTTGTTCACATGTTGTGGCTAATCCAAAGAAATAAACATTATTAGTATTTTATTTTATTTTATGTTATTATTATTGTTATTTATTTATGAGGATAGTTAGTTTGTTTTGTATTTTTAATAAATTAGAAATAAAATTAGGAATTGGTTTCTTTCTCTGTGTGGATATAGAACCAACATAAGGATAAGCACTTGAAAATAGGGAGGTAGTGATTTGTTCATAAAATTCGAGAAGAGACCTATTCTAAGAGGAAGAGTTTAATATTTCATGTATAAATAATAAGGAGGTAGAAGAAAAACACCAAGAGTGACAGTATAAATACTGCAAATGCAAAGGGGCGAACAATGAAGTATCCACGGCACGCACTGTTAATGTAATTTGGAATTTAGCATATTATGTTTCTTTTTGAAGCTGCAAACTGTATTTATGTGTTGTCTATAAGTGTGTGATTGCAAGGAGACAATTTTCGTTGTAGAGTGTGGTGCACATTTCTAAAGAACTGTAGTGGAGTGCGGCCTTGGTGTGGACGCAGGCAAACATACAAGCAATACGGTAAAACACAGTGGAAGCATTGGATTGTTCGGCTTATTTAACAGCCTTATATAGTTACGCAATGCTTCAAATGGAACGCAGTCAACGTGATCATAGTGTCATGTTTTAGCATCGCAGAGTGGCCTTGACCGCAACGTAAAGGAGTATTGTCGATGATTTAATGGCAAACACCTCCAGAATTGCAGATTAATGACTTCTGTTACATTGAATTTTATATAGATGATGTCATTTTCTTGTGTTAGCATCTACAGCAACGATTGCAGGATTTTTTTGGACTGCATAACATTTAAATCGGAATAGAAATTTTGGTTGATGTTGCTTGGCTATATCGTGTGATAGTTGTGTGATTTATATAAACCGTAGGTTCAAGCATTAAGATTGCATTGAATCACTGCGTGGATATTAGTGCAGATTCCAAGCGAAATTCCAAATTATGGAGCTAGAACTATATTTGTTTGCTTGATTTTCATAGTGGTTATGAAGTTGTGGATTCAAATGGTTGGTGGTATTTTGTTTGCAAATTCCAAAGTCAAACAAATTGATTTCCTTTGTTTATCCATGGTGCTTTAAGAAGTACGTTGGCTTGTTTTATTTAAGTGGATTCCAAATGCCAACTTTTAATTATCCATTATTATATACCATAGTCCTTTAAGAACCCATTTATTGCACCTAGAGGTGCAATCTACAGCCCAGTGTGACCTCAATGTTGGGTATGTCACGTTCTCAAAAAATAATAAAATTTACTTTTTTTAATGTTGGCCAAAGTATTAACCTAATCTTGAATTTAGATTATATATAACTTTTTTAACTTATTAATGGGTTGATATTAACTATTAAAATAAAGCTATGTATTATTTATATAATTTTAATGGATAGTAAATTATATACGTGAATTTGAATGGATCATAAATTTACCTTTAACAAAAAAAATTACCACATTGAATTTCCAAATTAAGTAAAATTTTAAACATCTTTACTCTTTACTAAAGTCAATACCATTTCATAAATCAAAGGTAAAGAGTTAATTCAACACAAACAATCAAAATCCAAAATCTTTTAATATTTCTTTTAATTAAATATTTGTAAAATGAATCATTAAAAAGAAAACCCATATTCTATGGATAAATTAAAATATTTAAAGACAAATATTTCCCATCAAAATTACAATATTTTAAAATTTAAATAAATAAACCTTTTTATATTTAAAAACACTTAAGAGGTTTTATTTAGATGCCTTTTATATTTACTCCATAAACCTTTTTTATATTTAAAAACACTTAAAAAAGAGGTTTCATTTAGATAAAGCCTATGGGACGAATACCATGGGACAAATTAATATTGATACCATGGGCCAAATACCATATTTATAAAATAAGTATGGTAAATAAATAAATATAAAAGTGGTATGATAAATAAATAAATATAAAATAGGTATAAAGAGGTATGGTAAATATATAAATATAAAAGAGGCATAAATAGGTAAGGTAAATAAATAACAATATATCAAATAGGATTATAAATAAAAATCTAATTATATAACAAGCCTATGGGCCAAATACCATAGTAAATAAAAGAGGTATGGTAAATAAATAAAAATATAAATAAACCAAAGGTATGATAAGTAAATAAAACCTCTTTCCATATTTACTCCATAATCTGCTTTATATTTACTAATATTTATGTTCATTAGTTTACATAACTAAATAGAGAGAGAGAGGGAGAGAAGTGGAGGGAGAGAGTGATAAGGAGAGATGGAGATAAGGGGGGAGAAGGAGATATAAGGAGAGAGGGAGGGATATAGTAACATAGTTGGTGGGTGAAGAGAGAGGGAGAGAGGGAGAGAGAGATGGGAGAGAAAGGGAAAGAGAGGAAGGAAGAGAGAGGATGTGAGAGAGTGGAGAGAGGGAGGGAAAGAGAGATGGACTTGGAGGGGGAGGGGGAGAGAGGTAAGAAGAAAGAAATAGAGAGAGAAAGGTGGAGAGAGAGAGAGTGAGTGAGTGATAGGGAAGATGGAGAGAGAGGGAGAGAGGAAAAAATGAGGAAAGAGAGATATTAGCGGGGGAGAGGGAGAGAGGGGGAAGATAGAGATATAGATGGAAGGTGAAGAGAGGGAAGAAGAGAGATATGGGGAGAGGAGGGGATTGACAAAGAGATTGATATATATGGATTGCGAGAGTGTGTGTGTGTTTATGGGGGTGAGATAGAGAGACAGAAAAGAAGAGATGGAGGGGGATATAGATATGGATGGAGGGTGGAGAGAGGGAAGAATATTTCTCACACTAGATGGATTGATATAAGTGGAGATGGTGATTTATAATCCTATTTGATTATTTGCACTATATGCATCGATTTTAGTGTAGATATTTATTTCTAATGATATTTGATTGCTTGCACTAGATGCATTGATTTCAGTGTAGGTGGTGATTTCTAATACAATTTGATTGCTTGCATTGAATTTGTTGATTTCAATTTAGATGTCGATTTATAACTATATTTGATTACTTGCACTAGATGAATTGATTTCAATATAGATGATTTCTAATCCTATTTGATTGTTTGCACTAAATGCATTGATTTTAGTGTAGATGGTGATTTCTAATCCTATTTGATTGCTTTGAGTAAATGCATTGATTTAAGTGTAGACGTTGGTTTCTAATCTTATTTGATTGCTTGCATTAGGTGCATTGATTTCAATGTAGAAGTTATTTTCTAATCTTATTTGATTGCTTGCATTAGGTGCATTGATTTCAATGTAGAAGTTATTTTCTAATCTTATTTGATTGCTTGCATTAAATGCATTGATTTCAATGTATATGTTGATTTATGACTTGATGTAATTGGATATATGACGGTACATTAATTTTAAAGTGATTGGATTAACAATATGCATTGATCTTAGTGTAAGCACAAAAAGTTATTGACAATGTACATTGATTTTTGTGTTATGTAATTTAACCTATTAATATTGGAAAGCAATAGAGATAAGGTATCATGTTTACTACAACAGCTCGAGCTAAAGATTTAAATGGTTTACGATTTAAATTTTATTTTTCATATAATCGATATGAAAAGATAACAAACAAAACTAACAAGGGTGGAAATAAGAATAATATAAGAAAATAGTTTGAGATTGATCACAATGAAGACTATTTGTAACATGAGTACATTCTTATTATTCACATTTTCTATCTTTCAACACTATTATTGTCACTTTGCATTCAAAAAAAAATATTTCATCATTTTTCATCATTATAGTTATTAACAATATTTATCATCTCAACGAACTGAGGTAACTAAGAAAATTTAAAATTAAAATGACCAAGTTAATCTCATAAATATTTAGCATATTTAAAATGATTATATTAATATTTGATATATTTACATATTATTGATAAAATTAATCATATCTTCAATAGATTTTCCTTGGCAGCACATCACAACTGAACCCGACCTAGATCCATCTTAACTCCGGGCTATCAAGCACCGTGAGGATCAAATCTCTCGAGGGCAAACCTTTGCCTCAAGTTTTGCACTCAAAAAAAGTTTTGCAACTAGAGATTTGACCCCTCTCGGCTTGATAGATCCGAGTTAAGATGGATCTAAAGCATTCTATAAAATAAAAAAAATTATGGTAAATAAATAAATATAAAAATTAATTTATGATAAATAAATAAATAAAATAGGTATAAAGAGGTATGGTAAATATATAAATACCAAAGAGGCATAAATAGGTAAGGTAAATAAATAACAATATATCAAATAGGATTATAAATAAAAATCTAATTATATAACAAGCCTATGGGCCAAATACCATAGTAAATAAAAGAGGTATGGTAAATAAATAAAAATATAAATAAACCAAAGGTATGATAAGTAAATAAAACCTCTTTCCATATTTACTCCATAATCTGCTTTATATTTACTAATATTTATGTTCATTAGTTTACATAACTAAGAAGAAATAGAGAGAGAGAGAGAGAGAGAGGGGGGGAGAGAAGTGGAGAGAGAGGGAGAGAGAGTGATAAGGGAGAGATGGAAATAAGGGGGGGGAGAAGGAGATATAAGGAGAGAGGGAGGGATATAGTAACATAGTTGGTGGGTGAAGAGAGAGAGATGGGAGAGAAAGGGAAAGAGAGGAAGAGAGGAGAGAGAGTGGAGAGGAAAGAGAGTGGACTTGGAGGAGGGAGGGGGAGGTAAGAAAGAAAAGACATAGAGAAAATGTGGAGAGAAGGTGTGGTGGTGTCAGGAAGATGGAGAGAGAGGGAGAGGACGAGGAGGAAAGAAGATGTATTAGCGGGGAAAGGGAAGATAGAGATATAGATGGAAGGTGAAGAGAGGGAAGAAGAGAGAGATGGGGAGAGGGGGTGATTGAAAAATAGATTGATATATATGGAGTGCGAGAGCGTGTGTGTTTATGGGGGTGAGATAGAGAGACAAAAAATAATAGATGGAGGGGGATATAGATATGGATGGAGGGTGGAGAGAGGGAGGAATATTTCTCGCACTAGATGGATTGATGTAAGTGGAGATGGTGATTTATAATCCTATTTGATTATCTGCACTAAATGCATCGATTTTAGTGTATATATTTATTTCTAATGATATTTGATTACTTGCACTAGATGCATTGATTTCAGTGTAGGTGGTGATTTCTAATACAATTTGATTGCTTGCATTGAATTTGTTGATTTCAATTTAGATGTCGATTTCTAATGATATTTGATTACTTGCACTAGATGCATTGATTTCAGTGTAGGTGGTGATTTCTAATACTATTTGATTGTTGGCACTAAATGCAATGATTTTAATGTAGATGGCGATTTCTAATCCTATTTGATTGCTTTGAGTAAATGCATTGATTTCAGTGTAGATGTTAGTTTCTAATCTTATTTGATTACTTGCATTAGGTGCATTGATTTCAATGTAGAATTTATTTTCTATCCTTATTTGATTGCTTGCATTAAATGCATTGATTTCAATGTATATGTTGATTTCTAATCTTATTTGATTGCTTGCATTAAATGCATTGATTTCAATGTATATGTTGATTTATGACTTGATGTAATTGGATATATGACGGTACATTAATTTTAAAGTGATTGGATTAACAATATGCATTGATCTTAGTGTAAGCACAAAAAGTTATTGACAATGTACATTGATTTTTGTGTTATAGTAATTTAACCTATTAATATTGGAGTGCAAGAGAGACAAGGTATCATGTTTATTACAATAGCTCGAGCTAAAAATTTAAATGGTTTACGATTTAAATTTTCTTTTTCATATAATCGATATGAAAAGATAAGAAAACTAACAAGAGTAGCAATAAGAATAGTAGAAGAAAATAGTTTGAGATTGATCACAATGAAGACTATTTGTAACATGAGTACATTCTTATTATTCACATTTTCTATCTTTCAACAGTATTATTGTCACTTTGCATTCAAAAAAAAATATTTCATCATTTTTCATCATTATAGTATTAACAATATTTACTAAGGTAACTAAGAAAATTTTAAATTAAAATGACCAATTTAATCTCATAAATATTTAACATATTTAAAATGATTATATTAATATTTGATATATTTACATACTATTAATAAAATTAATCATATCTTCAATAGACTTTTCTTGGCAGCACATGACTGAAACCAGCCTAGATCCATCTTAACTCCGAATCTATCAAGCACCGAGAGGGATCAAATCTCTCGAGGTGTAAACCTTTCCTCAAGTTTTGCACTCAAAAAAGAGGTTTGCAACTAGAGAGATTTGACCCCTCTCGGCACTTGATAGATCCGGAGTTAAGATGGATCTAGGCTGGTTATTGAAAAGTGGAGTTTGCATAATGCTGCAACATTTCAATGTTATGTGTATTAATAGAGTGGAATATGGAATTTCACGCTAAGTGGCGAAGAACGAATCAAATTGCATCATTTGAAGAGTAAACCTCAGTGTTAGTAAAGTTTAATATTTTAATGTACTAATTTGTAAGTGGAAATTGTGTTCTCTACATCACTTTATAATAAAATAAGAGGAATTATTTCAATCGTTTTAAACATTTCCTAAAAACTAGAGTGTGAGTTGTCCTTAATCCTATAATGTCAGTTTAAAATATAAATATGCGAAAAAAAATGCAATTAATGTCCATTGAGCACATTTGTGACTTATCAATGTATGTGAATAGATATTGTTATTCTTTTACACACACATCTATTAAAATAATTTCCAGAATAGTATATTTTTTCATGATAGTTGTGCTGGATCAATAATTGCAAACTGCTGCAACTGCCAAAAGCCTTGAGATTGTCACCACATGATCTTCCAAATACATCTTCAGAAACAAAAATGGAATATTATTTTTCCTTGTATGAGTGATGAATTTGACTGCAAAAGAAATAGGCCACTAGATATTTCTTATTCAAATGACACAAATTGAAATAACCGAACAACTGGAATCTTCTACACTTCTTTGCACTGAAGGAAAAGTATCAACCGTCAATATTTTTCTTTGCTTTTATTTCACGATTTCATCATTTTTTAGGGTTTGTGAGTCTGCATAACATGAAGGGAACTTCACGTGGGAAGATATTCCACATGCATGTGTTTGAATCGGTGTAACCATTCATCATCGTTAGACACTTCGCCCTTATGAATTGTTTCTTTGGCACATATGATGTATATTTTGGACGTCAACACATTTATATATTCGGAGAGTATATTTAAACACTCAGTTGAGTTATCGATTAAAATTTGAGTTTTTCTTCAGGCATTGTGAGGTTACACAAGTAGGTGTTCATGCATTGTTGATCAGAAACTGAATTGGGGGCAAAAATTTGCTAAAAATTTAAAGTTCTCAGAATCACTCAAAACCTAAACAACCGGATAGGTCTTGTTGTCCTAATTCCAGTGCACTTCGTTTCATCAAAAACCGACTCCATATGAGAAATTCAGAGCTTGTTGTCCGCTTGACCAAACAGACAAATTTTCAAAAAAAAATCAAACAGGGTCAAATGGGTCAATTTATTGGTCAAAATTGGTTTTCCTCCAGCCAATGGTGTGCTGACACTTGTCAGTTTGTGGTTGGCCCAAATTTCTGGCTACGTGGCAAATTTTGGTTGGTTTTTGGGGAACCAATGAGATGAGGACACGTGGTGTAGCCCGGAGGTTGCCACGTGCCCCCTCCCAAAGGTCGAAATGGGGCTAAGTCAAAAGTCGAATCATATTTTTTGGTCGATCAAAAATTTATGTTGAAGGACCGGCGGAGGTCGGGGATGATCCCGTGACCTCCCCCACACAATGTGCAAACAATACCACTACACCACAGCTCGAGTCTTAACACATAACGGACTTTGCGTATATTTTAATTAATATATGTTTTATGGCAGGAGTAAGCAGCCAACCCCTTACCACAAGACCATGCGTCATGACCCAAGGCGGAGGCCAACATAAATGCGTAGAGGATTAACATATAACCACATTTATTAAACCCCTAATCACCGCATTAATGCTAATCCACAATTTAAATTGGATTTGTATAATCGGGCCATTAGTGTGCTAATCTATAGTTAAACTCTCACTTACCTTAATTAATCCAAGCTTATCATTTGTGGTTAATTTGGTGGAGTCCGCCATTTTCGGCGGGAACTCCAGATTTGTCTGAGTTAACTGGAGTTGCTCCAGTTTTAGTGGAGTTTTCCTAGGAAAATTTGAAGAAGCCATAACTTGGGGCATATTTCGACCAAATTGGGCTCAGAAAGAGTCTATCCTAGCATTTTTGGATGCTATGAGCAGTGTGGTGCAGCTTTCAGAGGCAGAGGAGCACTTCTGGAAATGATTTTTCTAGCTTGAAGATTCAATATGCCCATGGCCACAAGGAGAGGAGGCCATATCTGCTTCGCCTGAAAACCAAATGAAGAGCCAGAAGATGATACATAGGGGTTTTTGGATCTTCTGAATCCATTTGTAACCTCTGTTTACTGATTTGAGCACATATTCAGGGTCATATTTCAGGTTTGACAAGTAAGGTGTATGGATGAATCAGATGTTTGAAGCAGAGTTTTGGAAGTTCTTGAGCAAGGAGAAGACCTTGTAGGGGTTTTCCCAATTCCATAACACTTTTGCAACAACTGTGACCAGCATAGTTCAGCTCTGGTTTGACTTCTATTCATGAATTTTTTTATTGTACTTTTCAGTTTGGAATTGAAGAGTGTATGTGAGGGGCTTCTAGCTCTCGCCGGTGAAAGAATGTCATCTCTGTACGAGACATGTTGTGTTTCTCATATTGTGAGTGTTATTTGCAAGAGAACATTACCTTGAAGGGGTAATAGTCACATGTGTTTGGCAGCAAACTAATATGTAATTTTGACAATGAATAAAAGAGTGGTCTAGTCATGTTGACAGGCCAAGGAGATGTAGCCCAAGAGGGGTGAAATCCTTCATCAATGGTTTTTGTCTTGTGGTTTGATGCACATTTATTTCCAACTGTTTTGATGATTTCATGATTTACAATTTTTTCATGGAATTATAATAGTTGAAGAACACTTAAAACTAACCATTGAAGTAATCTGCCTGCATTCTCAAATCTATGCACACAATCCTTAAGCACACATTTATTTTATAATGATGAGGAAGCTAGCACAACAAAACTATTTTGTCCATATTTAGATCAAGTTTGTATCAGAGCTGCAGGTTGATTGTTAGCTTATGTTACTTGTGCAAAGAGGGTGAAAATGCTTACAAGGTTAAAGCTCTAGAGGGAAGAAGGAAAACTTGTTGGTGTGGATTCCCAAGTGGGAACAAGGAGAAGCAGGCCATTGTTGCCACAAGCTCCAACTCAAGTTTTATCTCCAGATATTTCTGAGGCTTCAGTAAGCATGTCTCAAGGAGGAGAGCATACAAACCTGACAAAAGATGAAATCTTCAAAAATTATTTTTGGAATATGTCAGAGATGGTGAAGGTCCTCTATGAAGAGAGAAACTCACAACTGCAAAGTGAAGGTTCAATATATTCAAGAGGATAAGGTTCTCCAATGAAGGAAGAAGGTAAAAATAATGGTGATAAACCACCATATTATCCACAAACTTCATATTTTTCTACAACTTTGATGCAAAATGATAATTTAGAAAGTCCTTTCGAGATGGAAGATGGATGTGTTTGTGCCTTTTGTCCACATGGTGTGGAGTATGAGGTTTAATCAACACCTCATGTTAAGGAGTTGAAATAAGAGTACAAAAGAGTCCAAGAGGACACCTTCAAAATCATAAAGGAGTCTGAAACCATCTTTGTGCCTCAATCAAGAGATGAGACAAATGGTAAGCATGCATATGCTCCTTATTTACATGCATATTTTAATGTAAATTCTTTTGCAGCCTTTGAAAGACACAACAAAGGAATTGGGTCTAAGCTCTTGGAAAAGATGGGTTACAAGGAAGGCTTAGCTCTTGGTGTGAATCAAAAAGGCATAAAGAACCCAATAAAGGTAAAAGAGAGACCTAAGTATGAAGGCGTGGGTTATGTTGTGCCAGAAGAATGGTCTTCTGATGACAGTTATATTGTATCATGTACCTTTTGCCATAAAAGAGGACATGAAAAAGTAAGGTGTTAGACTTTTCATACAGAGCCAGTACTTGTTTGGTTCTCCAAATATAAAAGAGACTTAAAGGTATCTCTAGAGATAAATGAAAAAGTTGAAGAAGAAGTTGATGCAAGTTCTTCTAGCCATGCAAGTTCATCATCTAGGAAGCATAAGCCAAAGGATGCCAAGAAAAGGTATACTCGTCCTTTTCATTTAAATGCTTATCCTAAAGGAAAACAACCTGTTGATTTGAGTGACATATTGAAGAGAATGTCTCCATGCATTTTTTGCAATTCTTCTAACCATTGTGTAGATTAATGCGACAAAATAAAATTTATCATTAAGAAGATGTTTATGTCTCTTGAGATTGAGAACGAGAAGCGGAAAACTCAATCAAAGAAAAAGGCATGTGAGCTAAGAAGAGCTCAAAGGAACTTTTACACTCGCTGTGTTATCACAAAATTGTACTTGATTAGCTGTTGATCATACAACTCTGTGTAACTGTTTCAAACCAGCATTTGGCTGAAGCTTAGCCTCTTCAGTCTGAGAGAGATCTCTCACTGGAAATTTATGATATTGGTTAATAATAAAGATAGATGGCTAACTATATAGAATTTGTATCTTATTTTTTATGATTGCAGGTTGAAAGAAAACAAGCTTGCTACCATTGGGCTTATGGAGTCAACAATCAGTATTTTCAGTGGCAAGGTTTCTTGACATGGAAGCTGAGGCAGATAAGGGTCTTTAACAAAGAAAAACCACACATAAAACATAGAGCAACACAGTCATGTCATCACTAAAGGAAGTCAAAGCATAAACATATGAATTCTGAGAAATAGGGATGAAATATAATGCAAATGGTAAACATAAAGATATAGATCAAAAAAACATTAAAAACCCCATGAGAATCTCAGGTTTGTCAAGAAGAAAGTCCTTTGTATCACTGATATAAGTCAAAATTCATAAAGCAGCAGTTTGGTGCAAAAAATCTACAACCCTTTACTACTTCGATAATTTTCCTTTAAATAGACATTCTTACAGCAGGGATGATCTACCTCTTGGCTAGTTTCATCAAATTCTTCCTATGACACCTCATATAACAAAAAAACATGTATTTTAATGAGAAAATGACAGTTATACCCTAAAGATGACATTTCCTAATAGGACTCAAACTCCTATTTATTACATCACTCTACTTTACCTTTGAAACAGTTACATGTCAGTTACAAATAAGCCTCACATGCTCGAATAGGTTATGACATAGTTCATTTTCACTTTTCATATTAAAAATCCTCCTAGACATGTGGAACAAAAACCCTATTTTTCAGGAATATGACCCTTATCTTCAACGAGAGCTTTAGCTGATGAGCTGTCTCCATAGCACTTTTCTTCACGTCATAAATGTTTGATGGTAAGGTCCCTTGACCTGTTGGAGGATTCCAGCTGTCCAAAAACTGCCATTAGCATGCTTCAAAACCGTCAAAGTAGCTCTCTACAAAAACAGGATAGTTTCGTAGCGAGCTTTCGTAGTGTTTAAAATGAAGCTTCTACACCCAAAAAATTTTCTCCTTTGTTGTTCCATGGTGTCAACCAAGACATGACACCTCCCCACCATTAAAGTACCTCCTTTAAAACTGAAAATAAATAAATAAAATAATAAAAAAGAAAGTGATTTTGGAAGCAAATAGGCTGCTACAGAAAATTTCGTTGCATTTTCCTGGCTTTAAGCCTAGGAAACGCTACGAAACTATGAAAAGCTGCAGAATTTTTAGATTTCAACACTGTCTCAAAAAGGTGACCTCCGACTGTAAAAACTTAGTCTTCATCATGCCCTAAACCTTCTAAAACACAATCAACCTCAACTTAAAACCCATGTGGTGTTTCCTCTTCATTAATGATCAGTTAAGCTATGGGCTCCTCAACCATAGTCATATTTAAGCCTTTTTTCTCCAGCTCTTCATGAATCAATTCTAATTTCTCTTGAAGGTCTTTGACTTGGTCCTTCAGTATTCTATTCTTAGATTTCAAGTGCAGGTTCATTTTTCTGACATTTTTAACCTCTCCTCTCAATGGTTGAGTCCATTTGATCAATTTTTGTATGTTATCTAAAGTCTTTGGCACACTTATGACCTACTTTTCCCAAACTTCTTTCATTTTCTCAAATTGTACCTTCTGAACCTTGTGCTTCCTTGCCTGTTTCTTCAAGACTGATATTTCATCATTTTCCAGCTTCAACTGCTCCTTAAGGACCTCAATCTTTTTTCTTTCAATGATTTTCTCTTTTGCTTTCCTTTGTTTAATGACTATTTCTTCTTTTGCAGGTGAGGAAAGGTCAATGATTCTTGGTGGTGGCTGGACAGTTTCAGTGACCTTCTGAGCTTCTTTACTGCTTTCCAAGACCTTTCTGGCATGTATTTTCATTGGTTTCCTAACTTGAAACATGAATCTTGCATCTTCACCTGCAAAATCTAACTTTTTAGTTGTCTTGGCTTTCTTGAGTTTCTTTCCTCCCTCATCTATATCTTCAGCTTGGACTATGGGAGTTTCTTCAATATTAATAGCATGCAGAATGTCTTCTAAGTTGCCCTTATCCATTGTTTGGCTTCTTGTAACCCTCTTGTTGCCATGTTTTCTCATTGTTGGCTTTTGTTTTGCAGGTGTAACTTTGAGTGTGTCAGCTTTCTGCAATGGCTCTATCTCCATGATCACTGGCTCAATTTGATTTGCCACTGAAGGTTTTGGTATATCTCTAGGTTTAAGAGTTCTTTTAGGAGTGATGGCATCTACTTAAAAACCACTGACAAATAGAAAAGATGACCAGTCTCTGCCTAATATTTTTAACTCTTCTAATACCAACAACTTGATTAAACCATGATGAAAGTGTGAGGTTTCATTTCCTTCATATTTAGCTTGAACTTTGTCTGACATTTTAGCTAAGCTTTTGTATAAGTAAAAAGGTAAATCAAGAGACCTCTTACCAACAAAATGTAGCAGAAGCCTGAGGTGGTGGTGCAACAACGCTGAAAGTCAGCCCTGAGGAGGGGTGGTCAACCCTCGTCGTAGCTCTGTCTTCTTTTTTTCTTTTTTCCCCACGTGGTCTATTTCTTTTTCTTGGAATCTTATTTATGAAGAAATTGTTTGATTGAGAAACGATTGTATACTGGTTCGGTGCGAAATCGTTGCGAATGGTGATTGTATGAATGCCATATATCTCTGTCTGGTGTTTCCTAAATCTATTCGAGCAAACCCTGCGAATTTCTCACCATCGCAGGCATGGTCTATATAGAAAAGCCGTCGGAAGAGAATCACACTATTGTTAATTGAAAACCTGCCGAGGATTGACCCGAGGTTAGACGCGAGTTAATAAACAAAGAAGAACGCAAACCCAACGAGGAACCCTGGTTAAACACTATGCAAAAAACCGCGAGCGGTTTTGGAAGGCGGATTGCCCGTATCGCACTGCTTTTGGTGTATAGGCGGTATTCCCCCGTCGACGAGCGATTCCATAGACCTGTTGACACGTGGCGAGGTGGGCCCCGTAAAACCACCGGTTAACCTACACCATCACACGTTATCCCTCGTACCAGGATGCCGAGCGATATTGCTCAGAGCCGTCGATCTGGGCAAAGGCCATCGGACGGTGTTCGGCTGACGGAGATGCGCGAAGTTTAATAAAAGAGCCCACGGTTTATTGTAAGTCATTTATATAAAATGCGTGGAATATTGTTATAAAGTGAAAAGGTTATAACTTTAGTCCTAAGTCCGGAGATAATGTATATGAGCCGGGAGACATAATATAAAGTATTGAAAGTTTAAACATCAGTTATAAGGTCGGGCGGCATAATATAAAGAGAGAGATATATTTAAAATTGCAATGGTTTTCAAATGATATTTATTTATCAAATTCCCCGAATTTGATAAATAAGATTCCAAGAAAAAGAAATAGACCACGTGGGGAAAAAAATAAAAAAAGAAGACAGAGCTACGACGAGGGTTGACCACCCCTCCTCAGGGCTGACTTTCAGCGTTGTTGCACCATTTTGTGGTATCAGAGCAATTCTGAAGTTGTTTTTCTAACATGGCAATCCGAGTTGGTAGAGGTGTTGGCAGAAGAAGGCCTGTTGCCAACGCAGAGGTGTTGGGGATGTTGTAGAGGGTCGAGGCCAGAATGGATGCCATGGAGCGAAGACAACCCAGAGATCCTGAAGACATCAGCGAACCTGAGACGGAAGAAGCAGAAGAAAATGTTGAAATTCCTCCTGACATGAGGCTCCTTAGAACTGTTATGGGGTCTGCAGTTAAGCCCAGAATTGAAGTGTCAAGCTATGTAGGGGGACTGAATCCGGAAGAACTAGTGGACTGGATAAATGAATTGAAAAAGTGCTTTGATTATGAAGAAATAAGTGAAGATAAGAAGGTCAAGTTTGCAGTAACAAAGCTGAAAGGACATGCTGCACTTTGGTGGGATGGAGTGTAGGCAGAAAGGAGGAGAGTTGGCAAGCAACCTATCAAGAGCTGGACCAGAATGATGGCTAAATTAAAAGGTAAATTCTTGCCTAGTGATTACCAGCTGACATTGTATAAGCAAATGCAGAACCTGAGACAGAGGTTGCTGACAGTAAAAGAATACACAGAGGAATTCTACAGAGTAAGCATAAGGGCTGGGCAATTCCAAGACACACCAGAGAAGACTGCCAGATATGTGAATGGTCTCAAGCTAGAGATCCAAGATGAGATTGGTCTCTTGTCTCCTAAGATAGTGGAAGAGGCCTATCAGATGGCCTTGAAAGCAGAGGAGAAACTCCTGAGGAAACAGTCTGCCAAGAAGAGAGGTACTTTCCGAGGAAAGGGAAGTCAGGGTGGTAGAGGAAAGCCTACTACACCCAGGGATGGAGCTAACAATAGCTCACCTCAGAATGCATCTGCAGAGGATGATGCAAGGGGCAGAAGGGGTTCTTACAGAGGAAAAGGAAGAGGAGGCAGAGACAGAGGCAGAGGTAGAGAATTGAGGTGTTATATATGTCAGCAAGTGGGACACAAGCACTATGAATGTCCAGAGAATGTGGGTGCTGGTCCAAGAAATGTTGTTGTTGCCTAGACTAGAGAAGAGGTAGAAATTGAAGAAGAAATTCTTCCAGAGAGGGGAGAATCCTTGGTGGTAAATAAGGTCCTGTTGAAGCAAGCCAAAGAGGTCACTGAGCCTGCACAAAGGAAGACTTTGTTTAGGAGCATATGCAAAGTCCAAGGGAAATGCTACCAACTAGTCATTGATAGTGGCAGCACAGACAATCTGGTTTCCACTGAGGTAATAGAAAAGTTGAAGCTGAAGACAAGGGAGCATCCAACTCCCTACAGGGTGTCCTGGCTGCACAAAGGGCACCAGCTGGTTGTAAAAGAACAGTGTGAAATAGAACTACAAATGGAAAAATATAAAGACAAGGTCCTGTGTGATGTAATGCCCATGGATGTGTGTCATATACTACTGGGTATACCTTGGCAGTTTGACAGAGCAGCAGTGCATGATGGCAAGAAGAACACTTACAAGTTCTTCAAGGATGGGGTACATCATACATTAATACCCATGGAAGAAGGAGAGCCATCCAATAGAGTGATTGATCCAAAGACCTTGTTGCTGAGTGGGAAGGAATATCTGCAGCAGATAGAAGAAGAAGAGGTAAGCTTTGCTTTAGTTTGCAAGCCTAAAGTAGTTCTTACTTCTACAATGATTTCTGATTTACCAGTAGAGATACAAGAGATGTTAGATGATTACTGTGACATTGTTGTGGATGATTTACCTGATGAGCTGCCACCTGTGAGGAAGATCAGCCATCAGATAGATTTTATCCCTGGTTCAAATCTGCCAAATAAGGCAGCCTACAGAATGAATCCCAAGGAAAATGAGGAAATCAGGAGACAAGTACAAGAGTTGGTGGACAAAGGACTGATCAGAGAAAGTTTGAGTCCATGTGCAGTACCAGCAGTTTTGAGCCCAAAGAAAGATGGAGGCTGGAGGATGTGTACTGATTCCAGCGCAATTAATAAGATCACAATCAGGTACAGATTACCTTTGCCCAGAATTGAGGATTTAATGGACTGTTTGAGTGGTGCTAAATGTTTCTCAAAGATAGATTTAAAGAGTGGATATCATCATATTAGAATAAGAGAGGGTGATGAGTGGAAAACTTCCTTTAAAACAAATGAAGGGTTATATGAATGGATGGTAATGCCTTTTGGGTTGTCAAATGCACCAAGCACTTTTATGAGACTTATGAATGAATTATTGAAAGAATTCATTGGTAAATTTGTGATAGTGTATTTGGATGATATATTAGTTTTCAGCAGAACTAAAGAAGAACATTTAAGGCATCTTAATCATGTCTTGAAGAAGCTTCACCAAGAGAAACTGCTGATAAATTTGAAGAAATGCTCATTCATGAAGGAAGAGTTGGGGTATTTGGGGTTTGTTGTTTCTGTAGAAGGATTGAAGATGGACCCAGAAAAGGTTAAGGCAATTGTGGAGTGGCCTTCACCCAGGAATGTTTTTGAGGTAAGAAGTTTCCATGGACTTGCTAGTTTTTACAGAAAGTTTATAAGAAACTTCAGTAAGATTAATGCACCCAAAATAGAGACAATAAAGAATAAAAAACAACCATTTAATTGGACTATTGAAGCAAAAAGGAATTTCAAGCTGTTGAAGCAAAAGATAACAGAGAAGCATGTTTTGATTCTGCCTGATTTTGCAAAACCATTTCAAGTAAAATGTGATGCCAGTGGAGAGGCCATTGGAGCTGTGTTGAGTCAGGATGATAGGCCTGTGGCATATTTCAGTGAGAAGCTGAATGACACCAGAAGAAATTATTCCTCTTATGAGAAGGAATTCTATGCAATTGTTCAGGTACTGAAGAAGTGGAGACATTATCTGATGTCCAGGGAATTTGCATTATATTCTGACAATCATGCTTTGCAGTATATTGTACAGCAGCCCAAGTTGAAACATAAGCATGCTAAATGGGTTGAGTATCTCCAAAGTTTTAATTTTGTTTTGAAACATATAAGTGGCCAAGCCAATAAATTAGCTGATGCTTTGAGTAGGAGGCACATGCTTGTTCAAGAGACAAATTTTAAAGTTGTAGGGTTTTATTTTCTGAAAGAATTGTATAAAACAGATCCAGATTTTAAAGAATCAGTTGAGGCATGTAATAACCATGTTTTAATAGATAGAAGCCAGTGGCTGGATTATTTCTTGCAGGAGGACTTACTATTCAGAAGAAGCCAATTGTGTGTACCAAAATGTTCCATGAGGGAAAATTTGATCAAAGAGAAGCATAGTGGTGGACTTGCTGGACACTTTGGTACTGATAAGACTTATGAGCAGCTGAGTCACTTTTATTTCTGGCCCAAGATGAGAGCAGAAGTGGACAAGTTTGTGAAGAATTGCAAGATTTGTCAATATGCCAAAGGAAGGAGCCAGAATGTAGGATTGTACACTCCCTTACCTATTCCAGACAGGCCTTGGGACATGGTGAGTATGGATTTTGTTCTAGGATTGCCCAAGACTCAGAGGGGGAATGATGCAGTCTTTGTTGTGGTGGACAGATTCTCCAAAATGGCACATTTTATTCCATGTTACAAAACTAGTGATGCCACCCATGTTGCTAACTTGTTCTTCAAGGAAGTTGTTAGATTGCATGGGTTGCCCAAGAGTATTGTTTCAAACAGAGATACCAAATTTGTGGGTCATTTTTGGAGGACACTGTGGAAGAAACTTGGTACCAAACTAAGTTTCAGCTCAGCTTATCATTCTCAGACTGATGGACAAACTGAGGTAGTGAATAGGAGTCTAGGAAATTTGTTGAGATGTCTTGCAGGAGAGCACCCCAAGCAGTGGGATCATATTTTGCCCCAGGCAGAATATGCATATAATGACTCACCGAACCAGGGTCATTATATGCATATTCTGCCTGGGGCAAGATGTGAACATCCATGAAGCAGCTTCAAAAGAAGGAAAATTTGAAATAGAGGGTTCAGTTACCATGTTGGGTAAGAACTGTTCAGACTATTTTTCTAGTTGAAGATTGTAAATATTTGTTTGCATTAGTTGCATATCCCCGTAATGGGTAATTTGTAAAAGTGATAATTCATGAATAAATCGATTAAATGCAACAATGTTTTATTTAGTATGTTTATGCTAGTTTGGCTTGTTTGTTAGTCAATTGAAATGGAAAATTTGGATGTCAAGTTCTCCATGTTGTAAAATGCATTTCTCTTTGATTATGTCAGAAATAATTTTGAAAATTTTTGTATGAGTAGTGGCGGCATATTTTGTATGTACAAATGTGTTCAACGCTCAATTTCTTCAAGTATTCGCCATGTGCACCTTTTATTGGTATATGTCAAAGTCTTTTGGATTTATCCTCGATAAGGATTTTTGCAGAAAAAACATTAGCCCTTTTGTAGACCATATGGTGCATGACACAAAGAAGCAAAAGAGATGGCAAAGAAATTATTCTAGATGTGGAATTTGGTACCGTGGAGGTCAAAGAATGGTCATTTCATTTCTTGTGATTTCTGATATTTGGATTCATTTTTGTAGTTCGCTGAGATGGGCTTAACTTGGAATAGTGGTTTCCAAGGAGAAGCTTGCATCAAATTCATGTGTGTGCGAATGAGGAACATCAGTGGGAAGGCCATTAGTCAGCTTTCCAAGCACTGAGGGATTTCTTTGGTATATCCATGTGTTTAAGCCAGCAAGTGTTGGATTGGGTCAGTAGCGAAAGGAGGACATTAGTTGAAGTGCCAAGCCATTTGCAAGGCAAGGCATGTCAGTGAACCAAAGTGGTTGTCCTAGAGATTTTTCCAAGTAGAATCAAGTTGATAAAACTTGGAAAATATAAGAGTATTAAACTCTCATCAGATAACTATATTTTGTGGGTCCAAAAGCCTTTAAGTGGGAAGGAATGATCATAAATTGAATAGGGGGAAAAAAATTTCTAAAAAAATGGAATTGCTCGAAACCTGAACAATTGGATAGGTCTCGTTGTCCTGATTCCGGCGCACTTTGTTTCATCTAAAACCAACTCCGTATGAGAAAGTTAGAGCCTATTGCTCGCTTGACCAAATAGGCAAATTTTCAAAAAAAAGTCAAACAGGTAAAAGGGGTCAATTTTTTGGTCAAAACTGGTTTTCCTCTAGCCAATGGTGTGCTGACACTTGTCAGCTTGTGGTTGGTCCAAATTTCTGGTGACGTGGCAAATTTTGCTTTGTTTTTGGGGAACCAATGGGAAGAGGACATGTGGTGTAGCCCGGAGGCCGCCATGTGCCCCCTCCCAAAGTTCGAAATAGGGCTAAGTCAAAGGTTGAATCATATTGTTTGGTCGATCAAAAATTTATGTTGGAGGACCGGCGGAGGTCAGGGTCGACCCCGCGACCTCCCCCACACAATGCGCAAACAATATCACTACACCGCAACTCGAGTCTTAACACATAACGGACTTTGTGTATATTTCAATTAATATATGGTTTATGGTGGGGGTAAGTGAAGCCAGCCCCGTAGGTCCAACCCCTTACCACAAGACCACGCACCATGACCTAAGGCGCATGCCAATGTAAATGCACGGAGGATTAACATTAACCACACTCATTAAACCCTTAATCACCGCATTAGTGCTAATTCACACTTTAATTTGGATTTGTATAATCGCGCCATTAGCGTGATAATCTATAGTTAAACTCCCACTTACCTGAATTAATCCAAGCTTATCATTCGTGGTTAAGTTGGCGGAGTCCAACATTTTCGGCAGGAACTCCAAATTTGTCTGAGTTAATTGGATTTTCTCCAGTTTTAGTGGATTTTTCCTAGGCAAACTTGAAGAAGCCATAACTCGAGAATATTTCAACCAATTTGGGCTCAGAACGAGTCTATCGTAGCATTTTTGGATGCTCTGAGTTGTTTGGTGCATGTTTCAGAGGCAGAGGAGCACTTCTGTAAATGTTTTTCCAGCTTGAGAATTCAAGATGCCTAGGGCCACTAGGAGAGGAGGCCATGTCTGCTTCACCCGAAAACCAAATGAATAGCCATAAGAGGCTACCTAGGGTTTTTGGGTCTTTTGAATCCATTGGTAACCTCTTTTTACTTATTTGAGCACATATTTGGGGTCATATTTTAGGTTTGAAAAGTAAGGTGTATGGATTAATCATATGTTTGAAGCAGTTTTGGAAGTTGTTGAGAAAGGAGGAGACCTTGTAGGGGTTTTCCCAATTCCAGAACAATTTTTGTAGCAGTTGTGACTAGCATGGTTCAACTCTTGTTTTAATTTTGTTCATTAAGTTGTTTATTGTACTTTTTAGTGTGGAATTGAAGAGTGTATGTGAGGGGCTTCTAGCGCTCACCGGTGAAAGAATGTCATCTTTGTAGGAGACATGTTGTGTTGTTGATATTGTGAGAGTTCTTTACAAGAGAACATTACCTTGAAGGGGTAATAGTCACATGTGTTTGGCAACAAACTTATATGTATTTTTGACATCGAATAAAAGAGTGGTCTAGTCATGTTGACAAGCCAAGGAGATGTAGCCCGGGAGGGATGAAATCCTTCATCAATGGTTTTTGTCTTGTGGTTTGATGCACATTTCTTTCCCAGTTTTTTGACGATTTCATGCTTTACAATTTGTTCATGGAATTATACTGGTTGAAGAACACTTAAAGCTAACCATTGAAGTAATTTTCCTTCATTCTCAACTCTATGCACACAATCCTTAAGCACACATTTATTTTATACTCATGAGGAAGCTAGCACAACAAAATTGGTTTTTCCATATTCAGATCAATTGTGAGGTACACAAGTAGCTCTATAGTGCTTTCTATTTGTCTCATATTCATTGCAATGCAGTGACTGGTCATGTTATTAACCCAACTCATCTTTTGGGTGCTAGCGAATGATGGAGGCATGAAGGATTGGCAGTTTGTCTTGGCCTCCCCTCCTCCTACTCATCCTTCGGTCATATGCATGGCATGTGATAGGTTCCATAATAAATTTAATAGGAGAAGTGTGGGTGCATCACCTCCTCGGCCATCAACATCAACCGAAGGCACGAAATAAAATTCAAATTTTAAATGTCAAATTTGTGGGAATGCGTTCCATGGATAACTATGTGATGGTCATCCGGCAGATGGTGACACAATGCATGTGTTTTGGACGAATCGGAAGAGATATACTTTGTCGAAGACCAGAGACGACGTTGAAATGGATGCGCTCACCGAGGAAATGTCAAATGTCAGACACGGTTATTGGTATATTAAATATCCTATAGCCTTGTAAATAAGGCTCCCTGAAATATTGAATGTATTAATGGAACATGTAACAGAGACAGATGGGGCATCGTTGGCCACATCAATGAGCTTGAGAAACCTGCAATGGAGATATGTTCGGCACTTTAAGACTTTTGGATATGTGGTGGAAATAGGGATCTCGAAGGAAAGGCACACTCGCGACCACGAGGGTTTTGTTTTCTTGTTTTTGCAGATTCAGCTATGGCAGACAAATTTCTCTTGCATATCAAGCACAACATTGATAGCCCAATGTTAAGTTGATTTTCTTACTCTTCTTTTTCTTGACATGAAGATTTGCATATTAAATGTTATGAGTGACTGGTTCATATTTCTATCCTTTTTAATAAATATTTAATTCTTATCCTTTTTAACAAATATTTAAGTGGAAGTTAAAAAGGAAATTTCCAGAGATGAGCACCATAACATAGGTAGCAGTAGAGATAGACAATTTGTTATGGCGCCCCAATTCAAAGTAGGATAAAGAAGATATTTTTCAGTGGCTTATTATTACCGAAGATATGGGGAAATATTTTGAGCAGTTTGGCACAATTACCGATGTTGTTGTAATTACGCCGGAGCATTTTCTTTCTGAGATTGGGTGGGAAAACACTGTTCACCCCACCTAATAAGAAATATTTCTTATCACTCTTCTAACCAATAATATGTTGACATGTGGGTGAGTTTAAGTTGTTCATTTAAGTCGTTCTGGCAGTCCTCCATTTCTCCAATGTCCACAAGATCGACGCTCCTCCATTTCTCCACCATCCACAAGATCGGCGCTGTGGGCCGCCACGCGCAGAGCTCCGTCACCATTTCGAAAGCCTGTGGGAACTCCGAAACAAAAAGGCTCGCATCCAGGTCAGATGGATCGATTCTAAGCGCAAATGTACTGAAAATCCAAGCCTTTACCTGTCTGGCTAGCCTCGTCGACAATTGGCAGGAGTCGATTCGTGACCTCTTCAACAACTCGCAGAAAAATTCGCGGAGAGAGCAACTGTTGAACTCATAGATGGCAACTTTGTGGTGCAATTTCCAGGCATTCCCATTGAAATTAAAGATCCCCTTCCCCAATAGATCGTGCAGAATAACAGTACAGGGCTTCCCCTTTGGAAAATTTTTGAATTGGGTCTTCAAAATATACTTAATATTCTCAAGATTCACCGTCACAACCATCCGAACCACTCCCAGTTGCTCGACCAGAATGGTTTGCGTGGGGATTTTGAGAGCATTTATGTGTACCATTAAAGCAGGCGGCCTCCATTCTTGGAAAATACAAATAAAGAACCCACGACATGATATGATCTGGGGCCAGAAACAAGCCTTGGAAAAGGCATAATTATACAGAAAATTCAAACCAACCAGCAGCACCCCAAGCAGCAGAGCAACAAAAAGTGGACAAAGGAACTCCATAAATATTTTGCAGTCGAGGAGTGCGTGCTTGCCTTCGGTTTCTATGCTTTTCTGCGAAATCGCGGATATGAAGAAGGAAGGAAAGACAGTGGGCGAGTATATGTTGATCCAAATCAGCCTTGGCCATGGCCTTTCTAGGTGTTAATTTCATGTTGCACCATGCTCTTTTTGTTGGGGCATGTGAAATAATTATGTGTTAACTAAATAAAAAATCATCTCCTTACAACGTATATTTCACATGACCGTTTTTCCCTCCTCGACTTGTCATTGTCGCTAGCAGCAACGCTTCCTTGTACTTCTCTTTTAACCCCAATGGGATAAAGAAAACGAACTTGTTTGACAGGTATAAAGCATTTCCGCTAAGTATAAAATATCGTTCAAACTCATGCGTTGCATGATACACAACATGAAACATACAAACGTGCAAGCCATGGACCCTTGCCCTCTAGCCCTAGGTCACCACGAGCATAGGCTATCGGTTAACTTAAAATATAGTCTTAAAAGGCAATAAATTTGGCATGAAATTCGGTGGAAGAAAGTCGCTCCAACTCCACCAAAACATGTAAGCCATGAATGGTGGCCTTCAAACTCTTAGAACATGAGTTTAATGACTTGGGTCATCCTTCTTGATTGTAGAGTTCCAAACATTTTAGAATGTGATTAGAAAGCTTGGCATAGAGAGAAACAACAACCATACAAAAAGAGAGATATCACTTATGATTTGATATTAGGATATATCTCCTATTATTTGATATTAGTTGGATTTTCTCTTCATTTCTCGAGATTGTATTGTTTAGTTAATTTGTCTTTTTTAAATTTAGAGTTTTGGAATTAGAGGAGCAAGGTAAAACAATTGATTTTATTTTGTCTAGATTGTATTGTGCTCATATGCATATCATTATCAAAAATCAATGATCATATGCATATTATTAACATTGTGCCAAGTGAGAGTTACATTGTACACTAGTTTTCATCCATATTTTAAATGAGTTGATTCCATAGGGAAAATGTAAATTAGCGCTTTTATTGTACAACAACAACAAAGTATTTTTCTCTCACATTTATTAGTTATTTAAATTTAAAATTAAGATGAATTTATATATTGGATATTTTCTTTTTTTCTCTTCACATTCAATATGGTTGTGAAAGCTTTCTTTTAAATTATTAATTGAAAAAATATACAATTTATTTTAAATATTGAAAAATATAATTAATTTATGTTCATTTATTTATTTTAAACAATTTTCTTTCCAAATTGTAATACAACATTTTTTATTTTTCTCTCTTACAAGATAAATTCAATTTTATTTTAATAATATCTCAAATTCACTAACACATATTATTTTTTTAACTATGAAGGCTTGCATCTAAATTCAATTTTATTTTACTAATCTCACAAATTCACTAGCCCGTTCTTTTTTAAAGCTATGATGGTTTTGCATCTCTTTCACCAAAAATTGTAGAGGTTTTATATTAAGTTATACTTTTATTAATGAAATAATATATTATTGGATAATAAGTCTAAATTTATTTAAGGAAAAAAAAATCAATTTAAAAGATGACAGTTTTTATACTTATTAGTGATCCAGGTGGATTAAACAAGTACAGGTACAAATGGCTTGAGTACAAGGCTCAAAAATCAAAGTGTTCGAAAATCCTTCGAACCAAGTTCAAGTTGTAGATCTCGAAATTCTGAATCCAACGGCGTAGACGGCACTCAATTCCGAGTCCGTATGAAGGAGTTAGGAGCAGTCAAAGTTCAGAGGTTGACTTGGTGATGTGGCAGACTAAAGAGGCAACAATTTTGCTGAAACCCGGCCACCGGATTCTAACCAACCTGGCCAGATTCTGGGCGAATTTGTGGGACCGTTAAAAGCACTCCTTCGGTCAAAAATTCGAAGGTTCAAAAAACAACATATCGTTTTAATAACAAATAAAAACAAAAAATATATATATTAAGGGTGGCGGGCCACCAACCCCGCCACCCCATGCAAATCCATACAATATATTAAACGAAATGTTGTTGGGGGGCGGGTGGTCAGCCCCGCCACCCCCGCGGTCTCCACTGTACCAACGGCCACGGCTTCCAATGGCAAACAATGATACGGGGCGGGGGTTGTTAACCCCGCCGCCGCCGTCCTTTACACATGGCGCGTTGTTATATGGGCGGGCCGCCCAACATGGGTCCTGTTAGACTCCGTCTTGTCAGCCCGCTGCAGTCAAATTCTCCGAAGTTCATTCCTTGTTATTTGCAGTCACTAATGTTACTGTGGTCCAGAAAAGAGTCATTTTAATTCTTGAGTCCAGGGTTTTGTCTGCAGATTAGAGGAAGGTTCAGTAAGTTTTTATTTTTATGTCATTATCAATAATGTGAAATTGATTCTTCTTCAAAACAGGGTTTTGAAGAAGAAATCATCGGATGTATCTTTTCACCATGTAGTTTCTCAGTTGCAGATGCTGGTTCTCCTTGAGCATCCCTGCAAAAGACAGCAAAGCTATCAGTCCAAAAACTCAGAAAAGCCAAAGAGAATTATTGTATTAAATAGCCAAATGTAAAAATGCAGAAACATTATAAGAGTGGGTTATCTAACACATTCGAAAAGCAATCTGATTTGATGAGATATTTATTTCATATATGAACATGACAAACATAATCATTTGCAAGAAGTTCGCCAAGAGGAGTCGAAATCGTGTTTTGGAGGCCGAAATCGTGCTTAGCAGAGTTCTGGACAGGGTTTGGAGGGCGCGAGACCCACTTGGGCGGGTGCGACCCACTTGAGGGATGCGACCCACTTGGGCGTTTCGGCCAGTGTAAAATTGAACACATGCGACCCACTTGAGTGGTTGCGACCCACTTAAAAACAGAGCCCAGAAAATCGTGTTTTGCGCCCAGTTTTGTATCAAATGCCTCCAATTGCTTACAGGTTCGATGTGTATGTGGGGTGGGGTACCGCTTTGGAAGTGATGGCATCGCTTTTGTTTCCGGTTTTCTGTCTAGTTATCGCTTTCATGCTTTCACCTCAAGCAGAAGAGTGTTAGTTTCTATCATGGGCTTCTAAATCTGGTGCAAAGGTCAATGGCGTTTCTAAAACTCAGAACAGATCCACGATTTATGTATTGACAATTCCATGGGCGGAATTTTTATCTCAGTTTCTTCCTCTGTTCATAATATTAAGGTGCGCACTTAACATGGACGGGGTGGAAGTGGATACTCCGTGCTTATTATTGGCAACCAGGAAAGGCCTCCCTCATTTCATCACACCCGACCTTCTTCATTCCCTTCATCCAACTGCGCGAGCCATGCAAATCAGTCCTTTGCATTTCTGGGATTGTCCTTCTCCCAGTACTGTGGAAGCCATTGGAGGAGTGCATGGAATGTTGAGCATGCCTGAGTATGGATTTATAGCAATTCCAAGGGATTCAGTTTCGTGCATACCAGATCCTGGACGTAGTACTAAATTTGGAGCTTCATTTGAGACCTCATTTGGACATCGGATGGCAAAACCTGTACAATATATGGAAAGTATATGTGCTTTAAAGCCAAGCTTGTGGTCTAGCCTACCTGACGAAATGCCTTCATGGGTATCTGACAAGAGGAGCTGAATTTCGGTGGATAGGACGACTCGCTGGCTTGATGACTGCCTTGCTATGCAACCTACAGGTTCAGAGTCTTCTCTTGGAGTTGTTGTGGGTGGGACTAGCATAGAACAGCGTGAACGGTGAGCTAGTGAAGTGGCAAGCCGCAATGTTGCAGGGTTTGGATTAGGAGAAAACATTGATGACCGCCCTGCTCTATTAGATGCAATAATGATAATCTTACCAGAAGACAAGCCACGGCACATTAGTGGACTTGGTCTACCAGTGGAAGTACTGCAAGGAGTGGCAGCTGGGATAGATCTATTTGATAGCTCGTATCCTTATCTTCTAACAATGGGAGGTTATGCTATGACATTTCCTTTTAATATGGAAGACGAATTGTTTGATAACAAGGGATCAAATGTTAAAGTTAGCAACGAAAGGGAGAGAACGCAGCTGAAAATGGCGGAATTGTGTCAAAGGCTAAATTCAAAAGCTATTTTTATTTAAAATTAGTTTTTATTCAAATGACAAGTGGAAAATTGACAGTCAAAGACTGAAAACCAAAATTAGAATGAAGACATCGACCACAACAGGAAAATAGGAACCAATCTTCTATTAATGACTTCAGTTAATAATCCAGATGGATCTGCGCTCCATATTTGTCTCTTAATTGGCCATCAGAAGATTTCAAGGGAAACATTGGTCTGTTTTTAGAACAGAAGAATAGTTTCTTCTATTTCTGCAATTTCAATTAAAACAAATTCCTTGTCTTGGGGTCGATTTATTTTCCCCTAGCAGGGTTTTATTTATACATTGTAAATCAATTGGGGGGGAGAGAGTTCTGAGAGCTAGTGTAGGAGAAAAACAGAGCTTTTATTGTACAGTTTGACAGAGATTTTAATGGAGAAATACAGCTCTGTTTCTTAAGATTCTTGTGGCTTGAAATTTAGCAAATGTTTTTCCTTTTGTTTCATATGTCATCGTTATGTTCACAGTTCATTAATCGCCATTTCAATATTGAATGTTTCTAAGTGAGAAGGGCAGAATTCAGCTTGCTGCTCTGCCCTGGAGAAACTTTCATGTTTTGTGTAATTTCTTCTGTTTGATAAGGATTCAATTATTGCCCTTGTCAACCTCGCAGCGGTCTTTCACTCCATATAGTTCCAATTTGATTGTTAAACTTCATGCTTACCTTGCCTCAGGAGATAATCTGCGTTTTTCATTTAATCTCTGCTCTTGTTGTCTTTGCCTCACACAGCCCAGAAACCCATCATTTATTACAAACCCCTTTTTATCTATTTACTAGCCTAAAATCAATATCAGTGTTTCATTTAGGTCATCTCAGATCCTATTGGACATCTTTCACTGAGTTTGACCCGGAGAGAGCCCTCTCCTGTCCTCATAGGGCTAGCTATGAGGCTAAGCGTGGTTTGATGTAGCCTTGAGTTTTATCTCATTTCAACCTGAGGTAGATTTGAGCGCTAACATAGTGGCGACCATACTGGGGAAGTCTTCCCCGGTAGAGGATGACAAAGTTCAGATCCGATTGCTGATGGTGGACAGCAGTCAGACACATGAAGGCTGAAACATTCACCCGGCGACTCCAGTTCGATGCAGAGATTCCAGTGCTCACTGATCCACTCGTGCAATGGTAGGGTATGTGGCAAACCCTGCACTGTGTGAAGCTGTAAAAGAAATAAGAAATCAGTTAGCAGATTTTGAAATTAATGAAGAATTTTTCAGTGGCTTGCTTCAATGTTTGAAATCTCCGAAGTTTTCTCTTGAAGCTAAAAATGGTGTCTGTGAGTTAATTGTTGAAAGAATTGAGAAGGAGATTCAGTTTTTAAATGATCAGATCCAGTCTTATGATTTCCGAGATCCCAGAAAGTTCTTGGAAACTCTTCCTCCTTCAAAACAAGACACAATAGAGCTGCCTACGAATGTTTGCATTGACAGTGTGCAGCTGGAGGTATGTATTGCAGAGTTGGGGCAGCAAACAGAGTCTGGCTTTTGCGATCCTATCGCAACATACATGGAAATGTTTTTCAGTTTGACTGATAGATCAAGCTGTCTTATACATAGCCAGATTCATTACATGCATGAAGGGCTGCCAGCAATTACATCTGTGTCCTGGTGGAAGCATTCTCAAGCGGCATCATTCTCAGGTTTACTTGAATGGTTGATCTGGCATTTCAGTATTACCTGATCTATTGTTTTCACAGCAAAGTAGGGTAGATTTTGTAAATAAATAAGCAGCCAAAAGGCAGCATTTCGTTCTGAGTTTCATTACAGTTTTAGTGTGAAGTTTGCTGAGTCAGTTTTTCAGTCTTTTCGGTCAGTTTCAGTCAATAAATGTGTCAAAGTCTGTGTTGGTTGTTGAAATGATGATTCCATTGCCCAATTGGGGGGGAGAGGGTTTTATTTATACATTGTAAACCCTGCTAGCCTTGAGTTTTATGTAAATCAATATGGGCGGGCCGCCCAACATGGGTCCGGCCCCCCATCAACATCAACGGACTTTTAAAAATATAACACGGTTCAAACGCCAAGTTAAAATATGTAATGCAGTTAAAAACAGTCGGCCTTTTTATGGCGGGGTCGGGATTTGACCACCCGACCTCCGCCCAAACAAAGTGGATCTCCAACCAATTCGGCTATGGGTGACTTTGGAGAATCCGCCCACGCTATGTTATTTAAACCTTCATTCATTTGTGCGCCCAAGGACGGACAGGAGCGGGCATGGAAAACGAGGCAGTGGAACCCTGAGCAGTGTGCAGGAGGGGGCGGAACCATGATCTGAGCCATTTTTCCAGAGGGGCCAGATTTTCACTTTGTCCGATTGGGGCAAGTTTTATATGGATTCAGCACTACTCGACGCCACAAATCCAACGGTGCTGCCCATTTTGTCATCAAAGGTCTGCAATTTTCGGGCATTTCCAGATTGGGCAAGTATAAGGGTGTAATTCCTCATTTTGTACTTGTACTTTCATTTTGCCATTTAATGAAAGCAGGGCCTCCCCACTATTAGAGCAGGGCCCGGAGACGTAGTCCCTCCTGGACGAACTCCGATATCAACTCTTGTGTCTTCGTGCATGATGTTAATTGCTTCTCTCTTTTTCCGCTTATGCCTTTAAAGTTTCTTGTTTAAAAGCTGCAATTTTCACATGTTAATTCTTTTATACATCTCAAACAAAAGATTTTGGATCAAGTGGTATCGGAGCGGGTGTTTGTAGATGTGAATCACATGTTTGTATGCTAACAAGAAGCAGGCTAAAAAGAGGCGAAGGGATGCTACAGGCTTTTGATCCTGAAGCAGGACGTGCACGTCAGAGAAGGAACATGGGAGAAGAAGATCGGAATGAAGAAGAGTTCAATTTCCGCAAAACTTTCTATACCATGGCAGATCGAGTAGAGAGACTATTCTATAGACTTGAAAGGTTAGAGAAAACAGGAGATCATTCTTTAGAAGGGCAAGGTTCAGCGCATGGAGATGGTGGAGGAAATCCACCCCCTTCAGGAAATGAAAGTCCTTCCTCCTCTTCTAACCATCATAATAAAAATTCTGGAAATGCATCTAACAAGCCTTTCTTTAAGTTAGATGTTAAGTTTGATCTACTAGTATATAATGGTGAAAGTAATGCTGAGAATCTTAAAAATTGGATTAGGCAGCTTGAACTCTATTGCAGGATCCAGCAGACTATGGAGGACGAGGCGAAAATCCAATTGGCTTCTCTTCGATTGAGTGGCACAGCTCTCATCTGGTGGGAGAGCAAACTTCGAAGCAGCAGTAACTTGGGTAACATTCTTTCTTCCTGGTCAGATTTTATTACTGCAATTAAAAATCAATTCTATCCCTTAGGTTACAAGCATAAAGCCTTAATGGAGTGGCAGTACCTAAGGCAAGGTAAAGGACAAAATGTGCAAACCTTTACTGAAGAATTTCGAAAACAGGCATTAAGTTTGGGCATCTCTTTAGATTCTCCTGAAGTTGTAACTAAGTACATTGGTTCATTACATAGTTACATTAGACATTCATTGTTAATGTTTGAACCTACTACCATTGACTCGGCCAGTGTGAAGGCCATTCATCTTGAGAACAGGGGCAGAAATGATAAGGACGATCATTCAAAGAAACCGCTTTCCAAACCTTCAAATGGAAAATTCAAAGGGAAAGGAAAGGGAAAGGAAAAGAAGACGGCGTCAACAAAGAAGGATGAAGGAGAAAAGCCTTATTGCACTCACTGCAAAAAGGAAGGCCATGACGACGATCATTGTTGGAAACTTTATCCAGAAAAGAAGCCGAAGAGATATGGAGGAAAGGGTAAGCAAAAGACGGTAGCAACTGCACATCAGGACCTTGGATCCGACTCAGGCGATGAGGCATTGATCACAGCAGCAGGGACAAAAGGTACTCATTCTCTTCATGATTCTGAATCACATGAAAGCACTAGTGCATCAAATGAGCCTCTTTCTAATGAACGTAAGAGAATTGAGTTGTTTCATATTAGAGTTGTTATAAACCATGCAAAAGTAGAAACTCTATTTGATTAAGGCTCTCAAGCAAACCTTATTTCAGAATCCTTGGTTAAAAAGTTAGGCTTAGAAGTTAAGCCTCATCCAAAACCTTATCCACTTGGATGGATACATGATAAAGTAAAACTAAATGTAACCAAGCAATGTAAGGTAAAATTTGTTATTGCTTCTAAGCTGGTAGATGAAGTAGAATTGGATGTAATACCATTGGATATCTGTGGCATTGTGTTGGGGAGTCCCTATCTTTATGATAGGAAAGCAGTTTTCTTTCGCCATGAAAAAAAATACCAAATCACTAAAGATGGGGTAGAATACATTGTAAGAGCTCATCAAACCAAAGTCAGTGCCAGCCTTGTAAGTGTAGGACAGATGAAGAGATTGGTGAATTCCATCAAGGGGTGTTTGCTCATGGTTGTGAGAGCAAAGGATGAAGAAATAACCGATGCTTTCCGGGGATGTGATCCGGCTCATAAACAGGAATTATGTGATGTTATTTCTAACTATGGTGAGTTGTTTTAGGAACCCAAAGGTTTGCCTCCAAAACGAGGGATCCAACATGAGATCCATTTGCAACATGATGCTCCATTACCAAACATTGGTATGTACAGGATGTCATCCATCGAAATGGAGGAAATCAAAAAGCAGGTACAGGAACTGTTGAACCAAGGGGTAATTCGGCCAAGTACTTCTCCTTGTGGCTCGCCGATCATGTTAGTGCCCAAGAAAGATGGCACATGGAGGATGTGCGTGGATTATCGGGCACTAAACAAAATCACGGTGAAAAATCGATACCCTCTCCCTCGCATTGATGATTTATTAGATCAATTAAAAAATGCTGTTTATTTCACCAAATTGGATTTGCGTAGTGGTTATCACCAGGTCAGAATTGCAGAGCAGGATGTGTGGAAAACCGCCTTCAAGACCAAACAGGGGTTGTTTGAATGGATGGTGATGCCATTCGGACTTTGCAATGCTCCAGCCACATTCATGAGGGTCATGAATGATATTTTTAGGCCTTTCATTGATGAGTTTGTCCTTGTGTATTTAGATGATATTCTTGTATTTAGTAGGACTTGGGAGGAACATGTATGCCATGTAATCAAAGTGCTTGATGTTTTAAAGAAAGAAAAATTGTATGTAAAGTTGTCAAAGTGTGAGTTTGGGAAAACCTCTTTGGTTTACCTTGGTCATATTGTCGGTAATGGTCAATTAAAAATAGACCCCTCAAAAGTCGAGGTGATTGTAAATTGGCTTAAGCCTACCAATGTAACAGAGGTCCGTAGTTTTTTAGGTGCAGTACAGTACTGGAGGAGGTTCATTGCCAACTTCTCCGTTATTGCATCACCCTTACACACTCTGACAAGCATCAAACAAACCTTTCAGTGGGGAGGAAAACAGCAGAAGGCCTTCGAAGCACTGAAAGAGAAAATCAGCACCGCACCAGTCCTGGCTTTACCCGATCTCCAGCAGCCTTTTGAGATCGAAACCGATGCCAGTGGGTATGCCATGGGAGTTGTACTTTTGTAGCAGAAGAAGCCGATTTGTTACCATTCGGAGAATTTCTCCCAGGCTGTAATAAATTACCCCACTTACGACAAGGAATTGTATGCCTTGGTCCAAAGTGTGAAAAAGTGGAAACACTACCTGATCGGCAAGGAGACCATCATCCATACAGATCATCAGCCCTTGCAATACCTTCAGTCACAAACCAAGCTACAACAATCTCATCATTTCAGGTGGATGGGGTTCCTACAGCAATTTCATCTGGTAATAAAGTATAAGAAGGGCACTAGTAACAAAGTAGCAGACATGCTCTCTCACCCTCCTATCGCTGCTTCTATTATTTTGCATAATGCGTCATTGTCTTTTGAAAGTTATGTTGAACAGTACACTAACAATGATGACTTTAAAGAAGTTTATGCAAAACTAACTCATGGTTCATAGGTGGACAACTATCATTTGCAGGGGAAGCTGTTGTATCACCTTGGTAAATTGTGCATACCCACATCAGAAAGGGTACATGTAATTCGAGAGGCGCATACCTCTCTTGTGTCTGGTCACTTTGGTGTTGAAAAAACCTTATGTCATTTGCAAAGGTTTTGTTTTTGGCCCCATATGAAAAACATTGTAACCCGCTTTGTAAAGGGATGTGTGATGTGTTCTGTTTCAAAGCCCTCTAATAGAAAACTCGGGCTCTACACACCACTCCCTATTCCGGGTCGTCCATGGGAAAGTGTGTCGATGGATTTTGTAGGAGGTTTTCCTATGTCAAGAAAGGGTCATGACTATTTGTATGTTGTCGTCGACCGCTTTAGCAAAATGTGCATATTGATGCCTTGTAAAAAGCAGGTCACTGCTGAGCAGACTGCTTCTCTTTTCTTTCAGTATGTTTGGGTCCACTTTGGGTTGCCCACGTCGATTGTGTCAGATCGAGACTCTCGTTTCCTTGGAGAGTTTTGGACCAGCTTGTGGCGCATGATGGATACCAAGTTGAAGAGAAGCATGGCATTCCATCCACAAACCGACGGACAGACAGAGGTTGTTAATCGTACCGTGGTACACTTGTTGCGGGGCTATTGCAGCAAACATCCCAAGTTGTGGGATGAACACCTTCCATATGTGCAGCACGCTTACAACCGAGCAGTGCATTCCTCTACGCAACGTTCACCTTTTGAGACATGCTTTGGCTACTTACCAAAGGACCCTTTCGACATGATCTATGGAAGGGATGAAGATGCCAGTGGGCATGATGACAGGGATAAAGCACAGCGGTTCATTCAGCGGATTCAGACGATTCACCAAGTAGTGCAAGAGCAGTTGGAGAAGAGTCAGGCCCGATATAAGGCCCGACATGATAAGCACCGAGTTGACCATCAATTTCAAGTTGGCGACAAAGTGTGGTTCCACATCAGCAAGGATCGAATGAAGGGAGAAGGCAAGAAATTGCGACCAATCCGGTATGGTCCCTTTACCATATTGGAGAAGATTGGGAATAATGCTTTCCGACTCGACTTGCCGGTATACATGCAGATGTACTCAGTTGTGAATGTTGAAAATCTAAAACTTTATGAACCCCCATTGATTATGGACATTGAGGAGGTAGGATCAGTTCCTACAATGGATGACTTTGCACCAGAATATCTCGATGAACTGCCAAAGGACATCATTCTCGATCGAAGGACCAGGACTTCGCGACGAGGAGATGTGGAGTATCTCCGTGTTGGTTTCAAAGGGATGCACCCAAGTAAAGCTAAATGGCTTGAAAAGGAGAAGGTGAGGGAGCAATTCCCTCACTTGCCTGTTGATTGATGAGGCTTTTGGGGTCCAAAAGCTCTTTAGTGGGGAGGAATGATCCAGGTGGATTAAACAAGTAGAGGTACAAATGGCTCAAGTACAAGGCTCAAAAATTAAAGTGTTCTAAAATCCTTCAAACCAAGTTCAAGTTGTAAATCTCGAAATTCTGAATCCAACAGCACAGACGGCACTCAATTCCGAGTCCGTATGAAGGAGTTAGGAGCAATCAAAGTTCAGAGGTTGACTTGGTGATGTGGCATACTAAAGAGGCAACAATTTTGCTGAAACCCGGCCACCGGATTCCAACCAACCTGGCCAGATTCCGGGCGAATTTGTGGGACCGTTAAAAGCACTCCTTCGATCAAAAATTCGAAGGTTCAAAAAACAACATATCGTTTTAATAACAAATAAAAACAAAAAATATATATATTAAGGGTGGCGGGCCACCAACCCCTCCACCCCATGCAAATCCATACAATATATTAAACAAAATGTTGTTGGGGGGCGGGTGGTCAGCCCCGCCACCCCCGCGGTCTCCACTGTACCAACGGCCGCGGCTTCCAATGGCAAACAATGATACGGGGCGGGGGTTGTTAACCCCACCGCCGCCGTCCTTTACACATGGCGCGTTGTTATATGGGCGGGCCGCCCAACATGGGTCCGGCCCCCCATCAACATCAACGGACTTTTAAAAATATAACATGGTTCAAACGCCAAGTTAAAATATGTAATGCAGTTAAAAACAGTCGGCCTTTTTATGGCGGGGTCGGGATTTGACCACCCGACCTCCGCCCAAACAAAGCGAATCTCCAACCAATTCGGCTATGGGTGACTTTGGAGAATCCGCCCACGCTATGTTATTTAAACCTTCATTCATTTGTGCGCCCAAGGACGGACAGGAGCGGGCACGGAAAACGAGGCAGTGGAACCCTGAGCAGTGTGCAGGAGGGGGCGGAACCATGATCTGAGTCATTTTTCCAGAGGGGCCAGATTTTCACTTTGTCCGATTGGGGCAAGTTTTATATGGATTCAGCACTACTCGATGCCACAAATCCAACGGTGCTGCCCATTTTGTCATCAGAGGTCTGCAATTTTCGGCCATTTCCAAATTGGGCAGGTATAAGGGTGTAATTCCTCATTTTGTACTTGTACTTTCATTTTGCCATTTAATGAAAGCAGGGCCTCCCCACTATTAGAGCAGGGCCCGGAGACGTAGTCCCTCCTGGACGAACTCCGATATCAACTCTTGTGTCTTCGTGCATGATGTTAATTGCTTCTCTCTTTTTCCGCTTATGCCTTTAAAGTTTCTTGTTTAAAAAGCTACAATTTTCACATGTTAATTCTTTTATACATCTCAAACAAAAGATTTTGGATCAATTAGAGTTTTGCCTTTTGTTTTGAATTTCTTGTTTCAATACTTTATCATTTAAGAAGATGAAAAGTAGAAATGAATGAATAAGAAAAAACCAGTTAATTTTATAGAAAATAAAGTTATTTTCATTTTCAAAAATAATAAAATTGGAGAAAAGCTTAATTTTATATTTGATTAAAATTCATATTTAATAAAACAATAAATTTCAAAAAAAAAATTAAATTAAATTAAATTTGTTTTTTAACAAGAGCGGATGCTATATTATATTCCAAAAAGAAAAGGAAGGAAAGGTTTGCTTGTTACATCTGATGTTACCGATGAGAGACGGAGAAGGTAGCGACCACAAAATGCTAAGCCTTCTTTGAATCTGTTGTTCAAGATGTACTGAAATATAGATTTCGAATATATTCGAACAAACTGAGAAAGAAGAAGCACAAACTTAAAAGACATATGAAGAGAATGAAGGGTAGTGCAGATCAGTTGATGCTTATTGGCCACCTGGTTGATGCATTTGTGTTGTCCTTTGTACCGACATTTCTCACATTGGTGGAACTGAAGCTTGGAGCTGAGCATTTCTCAAGGATGTATTTGAGAATTTGGGTGGATTCTTCCGCATGAGAGCAACGATTGGAGAGATCATTAAACTGTTGTTGGACCGGCGATGCCCTGTGCCAAAGGAGGTTCATGTCTACTTGCTTCTTTTCATCCAAAAGTCTTTGTTGAGCATGAATTTGCTCCATTTCGACTTGCAGGTCTGCACAGTGGAAACAATCTTCATTACGTGCTATGATGCAATGGGAAGGGAAGATGATCGAGGGGGGAGAGGAGGGAGTGTGCGCATTGAAGGGAATGGATCCAAGAATGGAAGGCGATGGAGGAGGGGAGAGGAGGGGCGCATGGAGAAAAGAGGGCAACAGCGCGAAGAGGTGGCCAGCAAGGAAGAAGGGACTGTTGGGTCATAAAAAGGTATCTTTTGAACACCTAATTAGCCTACATTAATCATCAATCCAGGAGCGTCTTTTTATTTCAAGAGTGTACTCTGTCTGAGGCTGCAATTGTCTAAGAGAAATGCTGTGAAGATGTAGTATAAAGTAACAAAAACAAAAGTAACAAATGCTTGGAAAGAAACCTAATTACAGTGACATGAATGGAAAGATTAAACTACTTCAATCTTGCAAAACATCGATCAGGGATGCAGTAGCAGTAACTCTTTCCCTTATAAATCGATGCAAGATGACCAATCTGGGGACTTGGAAACAAAATCCTCTATCCTCTACAGTGGGATATCTTAAAGCAATTGAAACGAAAGCAGATTCAATGAAAGCAACTTAAAAGAAACGCAATTTGAAAAGGAACAGCAGCATGTAACTACAACTCATCTGTTTGCTAATCAAAGACTATGAATAAGTAATGAACAGAAATGGAACAGCAACGTGAAATGAACAGCTATTACAATTCTAACATATTCAAGGCACTGGATTTCTATGCTTCAATTCTGTTGACAGCTTCTTACCACGCAACAATCAATTATAACAGACTATAAACTAATGGAACAGCAACTCAAATCAGATACAAGTCAGCGAAGCTTTATAATAACAGCAATATAATTGAACAGCGAATCGTGCTTCTTGTAAAGAAGGAAATAGCAATGACTCTGTATTTGATCCAATCAACAATAAACCAATTCTGTAATTAAAACAAACATTAAACGCACTCCACACGACAGTAAGCAAAGATTAAATACAAACAGCGAAGTGATTCCACCAGAGTCGGGCCCTTAGCGCCAGTGAAATACTGTTGGGCTAATTCAGAACTGTAGAAGGTAGATAAAATGCGTTCCTTACATTAAACCAACATAAATTCTTACAGAGAAGTTTCTCTCAAAACAGAGATTTAATAAAACATTACATTACAGAGAAAATGTAAAGTCTTTCAACCACTTCCTAACTTCAACAACAATCCCTCTTCTTGTCACTAAAGGACGTGGCTTTATATATCAAATCTCGACGGACCAATCAAGGAACAAGATGAGTTTGAACAGCGATCCCTCAGGATCAAAAGATCCTGAGGGATTCGCTCCTCTGTGTTTAGTCATCATTCTGTTTACGCTGATTGAGGCCGAGCTGTTCCCTGTCTTTTCTGGGCTATTCGTTCAGATCTCCTTGCCTTTGGTTGGATATGATTCAACGCTGATGGAGCAGCAGTTAGATTATTCTCAACCCCGACTTTGGTACAGTTGTTCACCTCTCCGAATTCCTGTTTGTCAATCAAAAAGTAGCCTTTAGTCATCTTTTCGTATTAAACATAAACATTTCCAATTCTATTGTAATTCATATGATAAATTACCTTTCCAAGGCAAACAGGAGTATATCTATGGTAAAAGAATGAGTAAATACATAATAATTTCATACCTCTTTCACTGCCCAACAGGGACCAATCGGAGGGAAAAAACACAGAATCGAGAAAGAGGAATGCAGCGAAAGGAGCAAGGGGCGGATAGGGAGATAAATAGCGCAGTGGAGGAGGGAAAATGGAGGGAGGTTGAGAGCCCGAGGATATGGGGTCACGGGCGTGGAGGTGAAGGGAATACGGGAGGTGCTGGGAGATTCATATTTTCTTTTGCAGAAGATCCAACAGTGAAGATTTTCTTGTTGTGTCAAGATCATGGCAAGGGAATAAAAGATAGGACATTATTGCTATGGATTTGACCAGCTGCTTTTGCATAGGCTTTATTTTCATATTGTCAGCAACCTTGTTATTTTCTCTTAGAATATGGTGGAAGGATATGTCTTTCATATCTTTGGATAAGATACAACATCTTCTTATGATGCTGTAGAGATCAATATTGAGGATGGGGAGGTCTTTGATCATCATGTTGATGATGATAGAAGAGTCTTCGAACACCATTGCATTGGTGATGTCTTTTTTTTTTTAGCAATTGGAGGCCTTGAGGGAGGACATAAGCTTCGGCTTTATTGTTGGAGAGGGAGCTGAGTCCCCATTCAAAAGAGAGCAGATTGTTGCACTTTTCATTTCTGATAAAACCTCCTACTCCAAAGATGCCCGGGTTCGATTTAGAAGCTCCATCGAAGAAGAGAGCTGGTCTGGAGCAGTCGTCAAGCCATTCAATAAATTCTTTTTCTTGTAGTTCAATCTTCCATATTTCAATTTGATGAGGTGGAGTGACCGGAGGCTTGGACTGTCCAGGACTATCTAGCAACTTCCCCAAAAAAAATCTTTCTTCCACTTGAAGGTCACTGACGTTGATATTTTTGGTGCTTTTGGAAGCAATTGTTTCCAGGGTGAGGCTCCGTGTTTTGTTGCAGATTTCTCGAAGAGAAGGCTTTTAATCGTTGAAAATCATCTTGTTTCTGGCAAGCCATATGTTCCATAAAAGCACATAGTGGAGGGTGTCCCAAACCCTTCTGTCTATGTTCTTTCCAACATTGAACTACAAATGGGCACTTAATAAAGAGGTGAAATGTTGTCTCTTCTGCACCTTGGAATTTGGGGCATCTAGATGGCCCATTAACACCCATTTTTTTTTAAGTTTTCAGAGGTTAGGATCTTGCCTTTGAAGAGAGTCCAAATAAAGATTTTTATCTTTGGAATGGCTTCCGACTTCCAAATTAACTTCCATATTGGCCATTGAGGAAGGGAAGGTGCTCTTTATTGAGTTGGCAGTAAGTTGCTTTGATGGTGTATGCAGTTCCAGAGGGATCCCAACGAAATTTGTCAATACTTCCTTTCAGCAAGGGTGCAGCACCGTGGAGCAAGACTTTGAGGTTTGAGAGATCTTCTTCCAAAAGAGGAGGGACAGGAGGGAAATTCCATCCGATCCAATTATTATTCTTCTCATCCCACTTTGAAATTTGATCTAGAGGTTTTAAGTCGATACTCTAAAGATGAGAGAGGATTCGATGAGTGCCCGACCTTTCCGAGAGAGGAGTTTGTCCCATGATCTTGTCATTCCCGATGTTGATGTTGCTTCCCAATTGTAGAACTTTGGAGAGGTTTCGAATTAAGAAAGGGATAGCTTTCTTGCATAGAACCCAGATTCTGGAGCAGGGTCTGTTTGGAATGTCATGATCAAGGAGATGTCATCTGGGGGAGCTAAGATATTTGAATTCAAGGACTTTCTTCCACCATGTCTATTGTCCACTAATCAAACGCCAAACAATATTTCCACCAAAAGGCATTGTTTAAAAGTTTGGGAATGTGAATTCCAAGCCCTCCATTTTCATAATTCTGTGTGACTTGTCTCCACTTAATAAGATTGTATTTCTTCTTTTCATTTTTTTCCACCCTGCTAAATAAAATGCCTTAAGATTTCTCAAATTTGAGATGAATGCTGGCAAGAGCGTAGAGCAAAGTGAAATGATATAGAGGCAGAGATGAGAGGGCAGATTTGAGCAAGATGACTCGCCCAACAAAGTTTAACCAAGAGGATCCCCACTTTTGTACTCTTCTTTTCATTTTGTCTATTGTAATATTCCAAACTTCAAACTTCAGAGACTCAACACTTACTGGCATACCTAGGTAATTGAAGTGATCCCAGTTCAATTTGTAAGAGACTCCAAAAATTTGAGCTATGTTGTGAATGGTTTGATTTTTTGCGTTCCACCCATAAATACAACTTTTTAGATAATTTATCAACCCTACGAAGTAAAGCATGAACTTGTCTAGGAGATATTTAAATCTGTGATAAATTATACAAGTTGCACCACCCATAAGGAGAGTATCATCTGAAAATTGTGAATTATTCATATTATTGACCCCATTTCCAAATTTAATACCAATGATGAGGCCAACTCTTCGCTTATGGTCCAAGGCCCTGCTAAAGGATTCATCCATAAGGATGAAGAGGAAGGGAGAGGGGGGACAACCCTGTCTAAGGCCACGTGAGGATTGGAAGAAGTTTGCAGGCCTGCCATTTATGAGGGGGGAGATCCAAGGACTAGTAATGCAAGATTTGATGAGGGAGATGAATTCATTGTCGAAGCCCATTTGTTGAAGGACAGACAAGAGGAAGGAGTGTCTAACCCTATCAAAGGCATTGGCAAGATCGAGCCTAAGAATGAAGCCTTTCTCTTTGCGCATCATACTCAAATGAATAGCTTCTTGGACATGGAGGATGGAGTCTGAGATTTGCCTTTGGGAGATGAAACTTCCTTGGTTTTCTGAGATGATTTTGGGGAGGAGGGGCTTAAGGTGCATGGCAAGGGTTTTGGTGATAATTTTGTAAGAGGAATTGCAGAGAGATATGGGCATGAACCTCGAAAATGAGGAAGGGCGGTTTTCTTTGGGGATAAGAGCATGGTAGGTCGAGTTGGTGAAGCCCCCTACCTTCTTCTTTCTTTGAGCCCATTGTATCATTTTGGTTAGATCCTCCTTGATTAAGTCCCAGTAGGTCCTGTAGAAACTAATGGAGAAGCCATCAAGACCCGAAGTCTTATCTAGATGCAAGGACCATATGGAACTTTGTATTTCGACCTCCTCAATAAAAAATTTCAGAGTGCTTTTGGTCTCCTCTGTGATCAGTTTTGGCAGATGGCTTAAGAGGTCCGAAAAGTCTTCCGGCTCAGCTATTTCAGTGAGAAGATCTCTGTAATAGGTTATGGCAGTAGCTTATATATGTTCTTGATCTGTCTAAATTATTCCTTCTTTGTCTATGATAGAGGATATGTTATTTCTTGTCTTTCGCATTGTAGTTTGCTTATGGAAGAAGGAGGTGTTTTTGTCACTTGCCTGAAGCCACAAATTTCTAGATTTTATCCTCCACTTCTCCTCCTCTTTCCTGTTGATTTTATATAGTTGCCAGTAGAGATCTTTTTCTTGATCTGAGTTCTCTTGGCTCACCCCATGGGTATCAATTGTGTTATGGACAGCCTCCAGCATTTATTTTATTTATGTTTTAATATTATAAGGTTCCTTATAATGCAGCTTGGCCCAATCTTTTAAGGCCATTCTGACCTTCTTAAGCTTTGTTTCCCAGATATACGAGGGAGATCCCTCTACATTTTTCTATCAGGTATAACACACAAGCTGCCTTGCTTCAAGGATGTCGCTCCATAGAGGGTTTTATTTGAAGGGAAGGGGGCCGAGAGAGGGTTGTTCACCAAGGGAAAGAGTAATAGGATAGTGATCAGAGGCAGTAAAGTAATGGATGTTGGTGGAGGCTACAGAATAATACGAGAGGAGAGGGACAGTCACAAGGAATTTGTCCAGATGCTCCATGATATTCCCCCCTCCAATTCTACGGTTACTCCAAGTGTATTTATGATTTTCTGGAGTGATATCAACCAAATCTTGTTCCTGAATGATGATTTCAAACAGATCTCTAGAGGGGTCCGGGCTGAAACTTCCACCCTTTTTTTCATTTTCATGACAGATTAAATTGTAGTCACCTCCTATGATGATATTGTTGTTGTCTTCAGTTTCAATGTATGCTTTTAGTGCCTTCTAACAGACTTCTTTATCCCTGTAGTGATTAGGTCCATAAATGTTGTAGATAATGATCTCAATGCTCTCTTTAAAGCTTTGCAAGATTACTTTTATCCAATTTTGTGTTTTTGGGGCTCTTTTTTGTTTCCAGATACTTTGGTTCCAAATAGTAGCTAGTCCACCCGAGGCTCCTCTGGATTCTGAATGGATGCCGGCATGATTCTTCATTCTTCTTATAATAGTTTCCATGTCGGGATCACCTTATTTAGTTTCTTGGAGGAGGATAGTATCTGGCTTCTCTTGATTCATTAGGTCTCTTAGGGCTGAGTTTTTGGAGGGGTGCCCTAAATCCCTACAGTTCCAAGAGAGGGCTTTCATCATTTTAGGAAGGTAGAGAAAGAGCCTACCTTCCCTCCTTTCTCCTTTTGGTCTGATTTTTTGTAGTTTTGACCTAAAATGTATGTTTCAATAGGGTTCTGAGTTCCGAGAGCTATGTCCTTTTGGGCAGCTTCATCTCTATGGTGCTTGGATGACTTCTTTCCAGAGCCAATTTTTTAGAGGATTTCCAATGTGACTCCATGCTCTTTTACAAAGTTTCTAGTGATCTGGGCTAAGGAGGGATCTAGAGAAGGGGTGGGGGAATCAATATTGGAGGGAGAGTGATGGGGGGAAGAGGGATGAGTAGGAATAGAGGATTGTGGACGGTCATCTTTCGGGGGGGGCTAGGGAGGAAAAGGGGTTGGAAGATGCTAGAGAGGTGATGGAGGGAGTGATGGGAGGATTAGCAAGGTGCTGGGAGGGGTCAAAGGGCTGGGGGGATGAGGAGGAGGGAATGGAGGAGGAGGCGCAAAGTGGGTCGAGGAATTTCTGGTGCTTCTAGGGTTCTAAGTGGTCTTCTTCTTTTTTATGGTTTCCCATTGTGTCTCTGAATCCGGGTTTTCAACATCAATAACTTCAGAACATTTGTTAGAAAATTAGTCGTATTCATGACATAATTTGCATTTAAATGGGATTTTATCGTAATCAAGTTGTTGAATGTGAGTCCATTTGTCAACTTTAAGCTTGATTGCTTCAGGGAGACCTTTGCCCAGATCCACCTCGACGCAAATTCGGGCACATGCTTGCATGTTGTCTCTTGGTTCACTCTGATCGATGAACTTGCCAACATCATTTTCGATAGCACGAACGGAGTCATCCCCCCAAAGGTGCAAGGGGAGGTGCGGAAGGCGCACCCAAACTGGAACAACGTTTGGCACATCAAGTTCTAGATTGAAGTCAGGCATCCATTTGTTGAGATAGAGCCCTCTAGAATCCATGAAGTAAGGGTCGTTCCTGAATATCAAATCCTTTTCCTCTTTTATTTCGAAGTGAAAGGTGAAATAGCCTCTGCCACAAAACCTGATGGAGATTTTCCCACTAATCTTATCTGCCTAGTTACGTTCGACCCATTTTTGAACATTCTTCGGAGATGGCCATAACCCAGTGAACTAACCGATGAGGCCCTTCTTGGCAAGAGAAAGGGAAACCATACGTGGGATAGTCAGAGGTAGAGAGACCTCCTAGATGCCATCAAGCTTCTTGACAAATTTCGAGATCGTTGGGCAAGGGCGGGGTGGATCTAAAGAGCTGATTAGAGCCGAGAAGGCTTGGGCATGATCTGGAGGAGGGGCCGTCTCTAGCATGGTCTCCGGAGGGGCCATGCGCGCGGCTGGGAGCAAGATATGTAGTAACAGAAGTGGTCGTGGCACCAGAGTGCAACAACGAGATTAAAAATTAAATTAATTTAAATGATCAAAAAATTTAAAATAAAAATTTGTGCTATGTATTATCATTTCACTAATTATTTTTCTTATTATAAGTATTACCTACTTTACCTTAAATATTATAACACAAGAAATTACCTTCTTTTTATTTCTTAAATGTTATATCAAAAAGTATTACTCTTCTTTTTATTAATTAAGTGTTATATTTGTGTGCATATCTTAAACATAGTTATTTTTAAATTCTTTTTCATTTTTATTTTACCTATTCAAAATTATATGTAATAATAATTATTAAAATAAATAAAATATTATATAATATATTAATTAAAAACAAAATATTAATATTTAGAAAAAAAATATATCATTTCATATTATTTTTATATGAAATGTTTATTTAAAAGCAATATAACTTTCATATATTTTTAAAATTTTAAATATGAAAGGTTTATATAACTAAAATGAATTCATTTTAATTTAATATAATATATATATATATATATATATTATATTAGAATTTATTTGATGAATAATTAGTTTGTATATTTTTAAAATTTGAAATATGAAAGGTTTATATAATTAAAATGAAAATATTTTAATTTAAAATATTGTATATATCTTATTAGAATTTATTTGATGAACAATTAGTTTGTTTTTCAATTATTTCAAATTTAAGTAATATGCCTATTATCTCAAACTTAATACACATATTTATATGATTTTTTTTTTTTTTTTAAATAGAGTAAGGGATTTATATTAACAACCGTTGGATTAGGGACAAGAACCCTTATATAGTTTCTTTGTTACAAGATTTTTATTATTAGTAGTCTATTTGTGTAGCTTGCTAGCTTTCAGGTTACAAATTCATCTTAGTCTAAAAATGTGTCCACTATAAACTCTACACAAAGTTTCCAATAAACAACAAAATATACAAAGTAATGTACTAAAAAATATTTTGCAAAAAACACCACCCACAAATGAAAACCACCAAACTCAACATCAATTTTGACCATTGACATCATACCCCCTTAAGTGGAATGTTCTTCTCCTTTCAGCAACAACAATTGAGCCAGTATCTCCCAAATTCACTTGCACATTTCCATCTTTGGAGACCTTCAAAGCAGATAGACAAGCACCAAGTGAGTGAAATACCTCCTGGGGCGGCCATTGACGTCCTCCACCACTTCCTTCCAATGCTTCTGCTTTAGATTCCTGCGGTTCAACTCCAGAGAACACTCACCTCAAGCATCGATCATAGTCAAGGTAGAGGTCTAGCTCCAAGTATCGTATTCCAGCGTTTATACTTTTTGTACATGGCTGGATACAAGCATGAATTAGTCGTTGCAGCTCAAATGGCTCGAAAACGCTTTGCAAACCCTGCAAAAATTAGCATGCCTTTGGATGCAGTCATGATCCTAGGAAAATCAGTATGTAATGAATGCTCAATATATGGAGATTTTGAGAAGGGAAGCTTCAATCAGAGCATGCAGGACTTTCTGGAAAAATCAAGAATGTCAAAGGATCATTATGACAGGGAGTCAACAAGTTGCTTGTTATTGCCCGGGCAGCCATGGACAGCCTCTGCCACTTCCTTTCAGTCCTTCTGCTTCAGATTCTTGCGGTTCAACTCCAGATTGTGCTCACCACAAACATCGATCAGAGTCAAGGTAGCAGTCTGGCTCCAAATACCGTATTCCAACTTTTATACTTTTTGTACATGGCTGGATAAAAGCATGAGTTAGTCATTGCAACTCAACTGGCTAGAAAACGCTTAGCAGACCTTGTAAAAAGTAGCGTGCCTTTGGATGCAGTCATGATCCTGGGAAACTCAGTATGTAATAAATGCTCAAAATATGGAGATTTTGAGAAGGGAAGCTTCTATCAGAGCATGCAAGACTTTCTCGCAAAATCAAGAATTTTGAAGGATCATTATGACAGAGATTCAATTATTCATGATATTTTTTATGCAGTATTGATTGCAGCTGAGAAATTTGGAACAGAGGAGCAGGCATTAGAGGCAACATTCAAGGATTTTGCCTCTCGTATAATTGAAAGTGTGATACATATAACCGATGCCAAAATTGACCCCAGGACCAAAGTAACAAAAGCCATCTATCTATTTTCAGCAAAAATTACTGTTTGTGCACATGATGCTGAATTGAAAAGGCAGAAAACATTAGAGGATGCAACCGATTTGTTAAGAAAATAAAGAGAAAGACAACAAAAATTAGGCCGAAGTGCAAGCGAATTGTAGTAGAGTTTTGGTCATCATTCGTCATAAATTAGGGAAACATAGAAGGCAATGAGAATATTTGATTACATTAACAAATAAAGATGTCTACAAAAGAAAAATAATCTCATAAGATGTTGTGGATATTGTTGTGAAAATGCCCTTGTATGAGCTCAATGGGAAAATGGTTGAGGTCAAACGATTAAACCCCAAGCAGTTTTCTAGTGGTAACATTAGATTTATTGTTGGCAGAGGGAAATTTGGTGCTGCCCACTCGGTAGAATGTTGTGGAGTTGTCTACCGACGCAACAGAATAGCCCAGATGGAAAATTATTGTCGGAATCAGATAAAAAAAATTCAAAAAATCAAGTACTTGGAGTATTTGAATTGCATTTTGATGGTGGAAATGGATTCAGCACCATCAAAAACCCTCATGGCACCCAAAATACTGAATTTTAATGAATGTAACCCAGATTTTCAAAATCTTTGCCGGACTTTTTGGGTTATTCTGTCGGTTTTTTTCAGACTACCGCCAATGATGCTAGCTACGAAACTGACACAGAACATGGACCTGCCATCATTGGAGGTAGCTATGGAAACACTACTTTTATAAACAATATCATTATTGATAGCTATTGTATTAGCCCTAGGATCATCTATGGAGATCTTGTTGCCTATGGAACAAGCAATGCAGGGAATAGAGTATCATATGGTAGCAATGTGATACATATTATTTATTTAATATCATATTGTAAATTAGTAAAGGAAATACTTTGTTGCTGAAAATATTCGAAGACGTTCATCTTGGCTTCTTAAGTACTAAAGAATTTCAAATGATAAAATAATTTCAAAGAAGATTAGACTGTTGTCTTGGTTCCTAAAGTATCTAATAATTTTAAACAATAGATAGGTTGTTGAAAGCACCTGTAACTAAGAATTATACATCTCTGGGTCCTAATTACTTTGGAAAAACCTTGCCAAATTTTGGAGGATCTTCAACACCTTTAACTAAGAATTAACCAACTCTCGATCCTAATTCTTCTGGAAAATCCCTGCAAAATTTGGGCAATCTTCGACCAAATCCAGACTAGAAAAGCACATTCAAAGTGTTAAAATTACACCAGCATGTGCAGCATTGAAATTTTGTACAAATTGTTTGCATCAAGTTTGACTAAAACAAATAAACAATTTCAAATCACACACCACTTTATCTTTATCATTATAGCTACAAAGTTCAGTTCCTCAAAAAGAAAGGCAACCTTTAAAATAAAAATAAAGACAACATTTTTCCGAAACACAATATTTAAAGGAAAAATAAAGACAATACGTCATCAATAGAACAACAAAGTTTCATTCCCCAGACATAAACACAATCTTTTGAAAGAGAGAAATAGAAAGTATGTTTCTGAGACACAATCTTTATAGGAAAGATAAAGATAGAACAAAAAAGTTTCATTCCTCAGACATAAATGTAATATTTAAAAGAAAAATAAATACATAGTAAGTTCATCAATAGAACAATAAAGTTTCATTCCCTAGACAGAAACGCAATCTTTTGAAAGAGAGAAAAAGAAAGTATGTTTCTGAGGCAGGATCTTTAAAGGAAAAATAAATATAGAACAACAAAGTTTCGTTCCTCAGATAGAAATGAAATATTTGAAAGAAAAACAAAGACAGAGTGAGGTAGCCTAACCTCTAGTGTGTTGCATGATTAACCAATAAAATGGTGTGATTCAGAAACCAGCTCTGAATCTCACAGGTTGGACACCAGCAGCGCTATCGACAATCTTTAATAACAGGGCAGGTAGACTAACGGATGCTTTGTTAATTGGCTCTTGAGACATTGTGTTCATTCAAATTAATCATGGATTCTACCAACCATGATGGTGGGTTTACTTGGCTTGGAAATGTCAATTAGCAATTTTCAATGTCATTAACAACATCAGCAATTTCATTTTCAATTACATCTGCATTAACAATATCAACAATTTCATTTTCAACAACATCTGCATTTTCAACTACATGTTCAACAATGTCATTAAAGCTCCATGTGCTTGAGTTGGTAGAACAACCTCCATGTTGATATCAATTTGTTCATGAATATACTGTGTTTCACATACCTTCTCATCATCGTCAGCATATAACTATCCTTGAGAAAGGGAAATTATATTACCAGCTACAACCACATCAACATGTTCATCTACTTCTTCTTGCACTTCAACATCTGTTTGGACATGCCCTTTTTCCTGACCATCCACATGAAACTCTTGGCTATAACCAGTATCATGCATAAGAGCATCATAATTCAGTGGCCAAATTCCTGTCATCTTAAAGCCAGCCTTGATTATTTTATGGTGTCAGAGCCCTTTTAAAAGCTCTACTTTCAAGCTCTGCTAGCTCAAACCTCTTCACCTCAACCCCTAGATTCTTTACCATTCATGCAGCACACTCTGACCTCAAATATTTCTTGAAAGGGCCAAACACACTAACATCAAGGGGTTGCAATCTGTGAGTGGTATGAGCGGACAATGTTAAAAGGTCAATGTCCAAATTGTTTGCTTCCTCAATTGTTTGTACAGCCACGTGGATTCCATAGCCATCTAATATCAATAGGTGTATGTTATTAGGTGAAGCACCACCTAACACATATGCAGCAAAGTGGCAAAGCCAATTAAAAAAAAATTCTTTAGTCATCCATGCATGGGGATGTGTAGCAATGCATGCACCTGGTTTACAATTTTGTATATATTTTTTCAAAATATTTTTACCTTTGAATAGATTAAATCTTGGGATTGAAGCACCAATTGCATTGACACGACATCAAATGGTTATCCACTCCTTGCTCTTAGGAAAAATCTTTGGCACGTTTCAGCTCCCTCTCTTGGCAATTACCCGCATGCCACAATTCCTTCCCGCATGTAAACTTGTTTCATCACAATTCCATATATGGTCTGCACCATAAAAAAGTTTATTGTATGCACTAGAAAGAGTGTCATATAACTTGCATACAACTGCAAGGCGCAAATTTAATGCCCTGTCTCTGCTAAGGCCCTCAGTTATACACAATACAAGGTCTGGATGCCTTTTTTTAAACCCAAACCACCATGATTTACCAGGAAACCCATCTTTGAATGGGTTTGGCCTCCCTTGACATATTTGAGAAACTGTGGATTTGAGTTATATCAACTCTAGCCCATGTCCCAATTGGGCCATTTCCTTACACTACTCAACCACCTTGGCCTCCTCCTCTTCAGTCATAACTGTAAGAGGTCATCTACGTCTGGTATGAGTGAGCCCATTTATCCAATAATGTATTGATGAGGGAGGAATACCATGTTTCTTTGCAGATGGTCGAACTAAATATCCATTAAACTATAAGTCGTCAATTGTAGCTAACATTTCTTCTTTTTTCAACCTCTTATAGCATTGATCTTTTTAGTTGAACTTTCCACTCGGACTGTGGTTGATGATGGCTCTGTGAGTGATGGTGTGACAACATCATCTTCAGCCACATGGTCATCCTCAACAACATTGCTTGGAGCATTGTTGACATTCACATCACCTGTCCTTTCCTCATCTAATGAAGTACATCGCAGCTGGGCCCCCCTGGTCACTCTTCTTCCACTTCTCCTTGTACGACCTACCTAACTAACTCTTGCCATAGATGCAACTACCTGCAGAATTATTGCATGCATTTAGTTAATAATAATTGAAAAGTATGCTTTCATACAACCCAAACATGTCTCTTTTTTATTACAAGAATTATCAACATGTATGTCAGTAGTAGCTCAAGAGATTCTCATACATATGGTTTTTTGATAGTATCCTTAAAAAAAAAAAAAAATCTACAGATGAAATTAGTTGTATGTCTTCAAATATATCAGTGATTATTGTTTTGATAACTTGTTTTTACACTTAAAATATAATGACTTATTTGATAACTTGTTTTTACACTTAAAATAAAATGAATATTTTGATAACTTGTTTTTACACTTAAAAATACAATGACTATTTTCATAACTTGTTTTTACACTTAAAATACAATGACGGTGAAGTCTTACAATGTTGGAGAGAGAATTTCCCCAACAAAAAGGCATGGTATGGTTGGATGGGAAATACCATCACTTTTCCCTTGAATTACCCATCTCTTGGGTTGTTGGTAAGGCCACCTTTCAATACTGAATTTACCTACTTGTACAAGGCTCTTTTCACTTCCCAATTTACTATCTTGCATAGGTCACCGCTCCGCTCCTGAATTTATCCACTTTTACAAGGGTGAGGGATTGTTATTAGACCCTTCTAGTACTATCGAAAACTACGATTATAGGATGGAGTACCAATCCTTCAGTATAACAACAATAGCATTAGGGAGGGGGCGACAGTATTTACAAAACTTACCCATGGAAACAACACACTGCATATTCTTTATAAAAGATAGTAGTGTTTCCTCCTTTGGTCTATACAACGGATTCCTTGAAGACTTGATTGAAACAAATTACATCAAAATGGCTATTTTCCCTATTAAACAAGGTTACTCATATTTGGGTCAATCTAGATATAGAATAAATCTAGACGCAATAATTTTCATTAAGAGAGTTCTTTCAGCAAGTCTTTCTTGACTTGTCTTCAAGGGATTAAAGAGATTGCATGAGTAATAATTTGCGACTAGGATCTTCTAGATGATACTGCTAACACAATTTATAGTGCACATATATTTGTAAACTCTGTATATGGGTTTAATGTACAATGACTGTAAAGTCTTACAATGTTGGAGACACTCACAAACATCCTAAGTTTGGATTGGGAAGACATGGAAATTTTGTAAGTTGTTTGGCTGTTGAGGGTAGCCTTAGCTCTGTTCTCAAACCTAGTTATAAAGTGAACTGCCTAGAGAATTTTGTTATGAATTTTGTTAATTTTGTTGTTGTATATGTAAATTTTGTTATACATTTTGTTTATTTTGTTGTTGTATATGTTCAAACTTACAGAGAATTGAGTTGCTGATGTTTTTGAATAGCATCACAGTGACAAACTTATTGTACAATAAATTATACATGATCTATGATAGATGGTAGCCAAAAATATTTGGGAAGACACAGTAATTTTGTAAGTTGTTTGGTTGTTGAGGGTAGCCTTAGCTCTGTTCTTGGACCTAGTTGTAAAGTGCACTAACTAGAACTATTGATAACATTCATCTCCTCAACTCAAATAAAAGGAGAGAATACACTGATGAAAGAGTTTTCAGTGATTTATATGGGTGTTATGCTTCGTATGGATAATGAGGATCTCATGATAAGGACTCTGGCACATAACAATTGAAGACTCACACTGGAATCATCCTTTACCTCCCAAATGCATAAACCATTAAGCTAAAGGTGTTAATAAACTACATAAAATGTACTGAAAAGTGGTTTGAATTTGTTGATGAGAAAAGAAACAATTGGAATAATACTTGGCCGAGAGGAGGTTTTAACATGGAACAAATAATCCAATGTAGTAGGAGCACTTTAGTATGAGCATCTTGGGGCTACAGTACAATAATATTGGAAACCCAGTCACAGACAGAGCTGTGAATGTGCATATAATTCAAGGGCCCTACTTTGTGCGTAAATTTAACAAACAATTCCTAAATCGACAAACAACATATGCATATATTCTCTTCATTCATGTAGATAATGAAGCTTAGACAAACTTTTCAAATAATTGTGTGGAGTCTCCTTGTTAATTCAGTTGGTCATCTAATTGTCCTTATATTATAGCTGGGAGCTGGTTCATTTTCCAATTAATTCTAAATGAGAGGAACTAGTTGTTATAACATTTTTTTGGATTTGGGATGAATTGTTGTTCAACCATAAACGAGTTATGTTCTTTTTCTTCTGTAGCTAGCCATACTTTCCAATACACTGCATTATGGTTGTGTCGTATTTTCTAGCGAACTTGAACATGATTCAAAACATAGGAAAATAGAAGAAAAAAAATTCATGAAAATTAAACTGTAAGAAAACTAAAATAAAGAATTAGAAATGAAAATAAGAAAATTGAAATAAAGACTCATAAATTAAAATAAAAGTGTAAGAAAATTGATATAATACTCAAAAATTGAAATAAAGACTCAAAAATTAAAATAAAATTGTAAGAAAATTGTGTTGTAATTCAAAAAACTAACTTGAATATACTACGAAATGTTTTGGGGTGTGTTCTATGCTGGTTTTTCTCCAGGGCTGGTGAAAAGTTTGAATTTGAAACATGCAACTTCAACAGTGATTGAACTTGTTTATAGTTTTTTACAGTTGAATTTAATTGGTGACAATGATGGACATGGATTGTAATGGCTTCATTTTGCATGTGTGATCAGGATTGAATTTTATGTGATCCAATGGCTGGGAATTTTTTTTTGTTGATCCATGTGCTTTGATCTGTTTTAATGGGAAATAGAATAGGTTGAATGTCATTTATTGAAATTATTGGGTGGGTGTCATTTATTTTACACGGTGGGTTTAAATGTTGTTATTGGGTGGGTGTCATTTATTGAACACAATGGGTTTAAATGTTGAATAACATAGCAGTTATGGTTGACATACGTTAACTTTTATTATGTGTAGGTACAAATATGCAGTTGGGATATACAACATCAGTGCTGATTAGTGGGGTTGAAGTGACTACTACTTTGCACTTCTGGAATAGACCATTTTGGAAGGATTAATGGTTTTATGAGTTTTCTAGTTAAGACAATATGATTTGTACTCTTAATACTTAACAAACTATTTATGGATAGTTGTGGGCCTAGTCAATGTTCTAGGAAATTATGGACATAATTTAAAAGATATTTGGACTTAAAGTTATTTGTTTTTATTTAATTATTGGTTGCACATATCTCAATTTCTGGTGGGACCAGTAATATAACAATTATTGGTCCTTACACAACATTAGACATCTCTCCCCTAGACATCACACCAATAAAATACAAAACACATCACATCACATCACATCTAAGAACCCGAAATGTGTCCTGTCTTTGAAAAACAGTGAAAGAGCATGTGAAGTCATCAAAGGCGACCTAAGTTGCAGCCTTGCAACAGCATGCCAACTTAGTGTCGTAGCTTAGGTTACAGATGGTTGCGAGAGCGCGCTTATTTTTTACACATTACGTGTAAAACAATCAATCGAGTATATATTTTTTTAAATATTCAAATATAAATAGATGAATTTTAAAATTTTAGATATTGTATCTTGACATTTATGGGCAATTCTGAGCGGTCATTAGAGATTTGGTAGAGAGTATTTATGTACTTTGACATTTATAGTTCACGCAAAATTGATGGCAAGCAATAACCAGCCTACTATCGGGCCTTTAATGCACCCGGTAGCAGGTCCACCATACATTTATGGGCATGCAAAGGGACAACCCTCTTGCCGAGAAAGGACTCCAATATTCACACGAAAATTATAATGTGACGTGCCTTGAAATTTCTTGTCATATGTAACCATACCTGTAATTTATTATCGTTAGTTTTCATTTATATTCTTCACTCAATGAGGCCATTTGAATTTGAAATTGGTTTGGTTTTCCCACCTTGTTTTGAAATTTGTTTTGCAGCATGCTCTCTTTCATCCACGGATAATTGTTTTTCAGCCATGCTCTCTTTGATGTTCGGATTGCAGGGCTGAAGCGGGAAGCGTTGCTAGCTCCCATGGATAAACTACTTGTGCTTAGATATTAAGCGTGGAAACTTATAAGAATATGAAAATGATCTCATCAACTTCACTCAATTCTCAGCAACAAGCCTGCAATTTTTATAGCCTCTTTTGCTTCAATCAATTATGTTACAAATCAACCCTAATATTTATATTAAAAATCGGTCTGCTATGAGTGAAGAGGTTTCTCTGTATGCCAATCCCAATCCTGAGCGCAACTTTTAATTATAGACCGAACTAATTTTAATAACCCTTTGAAGTTGTACAGGTGGTCTCTTATTGCAGCAAGGTTGTTGATGGACAAGGAGATCAATAATAATTGAAACTCGCACATGAAGAGAAATTTGGTGAGTGGGGAAATCGATCTCTGGTCACATCGGCCCCTCTGCCCTCCCCATAGCAACAACAACACTACCTCTTTGTCTCATCCTATTCCCGACCACGAATTTCCTGCAATCCAAAACCTTAGACCGTTAGAGATACGAGACTTATTCCAGCACCACCGATCAGAAAGCTCGCCTATCATGCCGGAAGCATCGGATGCAGAAGAGGATCTCGACCTTAATTTTAAATTATGTATCAATTTTTTATCTAATTCACCTCCCACTGGAAACAGATCTTCCAGCGTCAGTAAAACCGTGGATTCAAATCTTCATTCTGGCAGCAACGAAGTCTGTTATTTATATTGTTTCCAATATTTTAGAAATTTAGTTCATGAACCATGCTTCATGAAGTTTGGTATCTAATCCAATTCTGATGCTAATATTTAGAAACTAAACACTTGGTAAATTCTAATTTCAATTCGAAATGAAACCATTTTGATCATTGCTAATATTTAGCAACTAAATTGTTGGTAAATTTCATTTCTATTGGAAATGAAACCATTTTGATCTTTGGCCACACTAAATTTAGATATTTCTTTGATCGTTATCAGATTTTATCCATTTAAAAAGCTAAATAAGACAATATATTGCAACTTAAAATCTACTGCAAAATTGCAAACTGTAGTTCAAAACCCTATGTTATTAAATGCAACCAATGACTACTTATTTGATAAAAATCATTGCTTTCTGAAATCACTCGCAATAAAAGTTGAATATCAAATAATTGAATATTAGTTGTTAGAATATCTAGTCATTTCCATGGGAAAAAAATTCATTGACCTCATCCCTCATCCATTTATTGATTGGAAATAATAATAATAATAGAAAAGAGCATTAAAAAAAATAAAAAAAAAATACATGGATATAATCAGTGATCTCTATAGAATCATGGCTACCACTAGAGAAGTAACCATTTATGTTGTAAAGGGCATGCCTAGAGTTGTTCTAGACTAGGGCAATAGGGACTATAGGTAAATAGAGTGCTAGATCAGGTGCAACCATTTTTGATCCAAATCATTAAGTCACCACTGCTTTGATATCTAATTACCATTTAAAGAAATTGATCTATTGCAGTTCTACGTGTCCCATTCACTAGACATTGGACATTGGATAATGGGGAGTCGTTGGTGAACACAAAAACTTGCCTTGCCACTAAATTCAAAATGAGAAGAAAGAATTTTTTGTTGTTTAGAATGTCACTTAAGAAATAAGGGGGAAATAATATTCCATGGTTGATGAGAGGATGTGTTTTTTAAAACGCATTTGAAAGGTCGTGACTCTAAAAATCAAATCAATTATTGGATTACCAATTTAAAGTTAGGCTTATTTAACCATAAACATTACATCATATATTTCTTACATGAATTAGGGTCAATATATTACATATTGCGACCAAAATATTTGTAAGGTGAAGAGTAGTATATGGTGGTAAATATAAACTCCTATATAAATAAGTAATAAGAGTAATAAGAGGGGAATTTAATAATGGTCTTTTTGGAAATTCGAAGCTATTTATAAGGCCTTAACATTTATAAAATGAAATGGGTATTAAAGATCAAAGGATCATTGAAAGGTGATAAAAATGTATAAAAATTTTCCGGTTCTTATTAAACATTTTATTTCAAATTTTTATTATAGGAAGGTACAAAGGTTTTGGGTTATTATTAGAACTAAAGAAATTAAAATTATTATTTCAAATATTTTTTATTATAGGAAGGTATCCAAGGTTTTGGGTTCTCATTAGAATTAAAGAAATTAATATTTCAAATTTTTAACAATCATGATAGTATCAATGAAAATGGATATAAATTTTGTAAATGCATTTTAATCATTAGATATAACCATATTGAAATGTGAACAAAGTAGATTCCTTGACAATAGAGAAAATTACTTAACATACGAATTGAAAAGTGACAAGGAACCTATAGCTTAAGAATCAAAGAATATGAAATCCAATTTGTAAATCAAGCACTAAACATTGTCCCTACAAAACATCACAATCTAATCTACCTAAAAAATGTAGTTAGAAACTCAAAAGAAATCACATATTAAAAAGTAGAAGGCAACATAGCCAAACTTTAATAAAATAAGAAGGTATCGAAATAAAAATATAATGATTTTAAGGATATAATGAGGGTTTAACATAAAAGGACAAGGAAATTTCTCATTTAAAAGACCATAGTCCAAAATTATTTGCACAAATCAAGAAGAAAATGGATACGAAGAAATATAATTAAAGATAAGAACAAAAGAAGGAAAACATCAAGAAAGAATTTAACAAGAATGTGTTAAAATGTAGCAAGAAAAGGCTTCATTTGACTTGTGCCTTAGTCAAATGGAGAAATTCGATTTTCCACATCAACAAGATGACTTGGATTTTAGTTAGTTAAAATGACATCTCTTTGCGTCCTAGTTAAGTCAGTAAATTCGAGTTATAGGCTAGAAGTATAGTTGTGCATGGGTTGATAGCTAAAATTTAGAAATCTAGTGGATTTATTGTTAGTTAAACTCAATTAATTAAGCTCTAGTATTTAGTGGAGTCAGTAGGAGTTCAATTGAGTAGTTATAAAAATTGTTAACTCATTTATCTCTCAATTAACTGATCAATTTACTAAAAATAGTCCCAATCATGCATGGAATTCAAATTTCCTAGTTGGAGTGGAGGAAAAAAGGCACATTGTAATTATCAATTGTATACTAGTTAAGTGCACAATTTTTTTGCATTAAGAAGGTGGTGAATTCCTTCAGGATTTGCGCAAGGAAATAGGGAATTATCCTATTTTTTAGGGGCTAATTTACTCAAGGATTTCACAACGAAATAGGAGGAGAGAAGGGGCCTATTTTGGCTAAGTGTTAGTAGGAATAGGTCAGAGAGTAGGAGATCAAAATTGTAGTGCAGGGTGAGCTTCAGGATTGAGGCAAGAAATTGTAATTTATATGTATTCTCATCTGAATTAATGTAAAGCAACAAATGGGTTTTCCCCAGTTGGGTTCCCTTCTAAAATCATTTTGCTCCTTGTGTTTTAATGGTTGCATGTTATTGCATGTGTTTCCATCATGTGTTTTCCTTTCTGCATAATAGTAGAAGGAATTTGTGTCTCTTGATTTCAATGCAATTTCATTAGCAGTAGCAAATTTCTTACAATTTATAAATGGTATTAGAGTGCTAAAAGACTACATAAAAACCTTGTTCCAAAAATTATGTCAGAGACGATTTGCAGAGTTTTTGGTGCAGATTCTCTTCAACGTAGGAAAAATGTCTTTCAATGGATTAGGACTTGAGAGGGAACCTCAAATTTTTGTACTTGGAAAGACATGGTGGAATTTGTCTTGGATAACAATGGAGTACGGGAATATACACAAAATTATATTCCAAAACTAGCAACATCATATGTACACACACTTGCTTGGTGGATTAAAGACACAAGAAAATCCAGGAGGATTATTCTGGAGGGTGTCATAGATCATGTGGTTTTGAAATTGTATGGAAAGGAGACTCCTTTTACAATGTGGAAAACTCTCATAGATCTATTCCATAGTAGCATTAATGCCAAGAAATTGCCATTAAGAGAAAATATCATGAGCATTTGAATGCAAAAAAATGAAACCATTCCACAATATCTATCGAGATTCACTTAGGTTCGAGATGAACTTGTAGGAGTAGGATAAAATATGCCATCATCTGAACTTGTGAGTTTAGAACTCCTTGACCTTCCAAAATAATGGCACAACCCTTAGTATTCAGTTAATGGAAGAGACAAGCTATCGAACACTTGAAAATTTGGCCCAATTTCCGACGGCCACTTCGTCGCTATTCCGACACATAGTCGTCGCAAGAGCGATAGTTCGAGGACGGACAAAACGTGGTTCGCCATGACGTCGCAATTCCGACGCCTTGACAAAGTGTCGCAATACCAACACTATTTTTGTCGCTTCCAAACAAGCGTCGCTCTTCCGACGTTTCCCAAACCGTCGGTCTTCTGACGTTTGTAAACTGTCGCAATTCTGATGAAATGTGGTTCGACGTTTTGAACATCGCTCTTCCGACGTTTGTAAACTATCTTCCGACGAAATGTGGTTTGACTTTTTGAACGTCGCTCTTCTGACATTTTTATATTGTCGCTCTTCCAACGTTTCTAAACTGTCGCATTTCCGATGCCGTACAAAAGTGTCGCAAGACCGACGCATTGCAAAAGTTTCGCAAGACCGACGCTTTCCAGAAGCGTCGCAATACCGACGCTTTCCAAAAACGTCGCAATACCGACGCCAAGAAGAACTGTCGCAATACGACGACGTCGAAAGACCGACGAAGATGGAAAACGTTGAGAACGTCGGAAGAGCGACGCTTACAAAGCGTCGGTATACCAACGGCGGGTTCAATTTTTTTTATTTATTTTTTTTAATGAAACTTTAAAACAGGACAATAAATCTCCAATATTTGTTATGAATTGTGGGCGTTCCAATTTCCTGTCACAATTGTAAAGTTGTTGTACTACAGAATAAAAAAAAATTGAACTCCAAGAACATGACGTCCAAGGAAAATACATTTTTCTTCTACGAGACAATGCCACTGGCTTATATGTATTTTGGTGCCATGTGGCATATTACAAATGTGTATCAAAATTCACTGACTGCCATGTGTAATCTTACTAAATCCCTTGATAAATGTGTGGTCCTCTGATAGAGAGCGAAACCCACTACTAGTAGGTTCGCCTCAAAACTGCTTCGAGGGCAGATTCATAATCCGAACTCGATCTTGGGACCTGTGGGTTATGGGCCCACTCTATTTCCACTGCGCCACTTCAATGCATATATATGCATGGGCCCCAACGCTGACAACCGTCCCCATCCAACGGCGATTAGCACGTCGCAATGCTTCGAATGATCCAACGGATATCGCGTGAGTTACTTGCACAAATGATAATGCGCAATGAGAGCGGTTTCTCCAGACCGCTTGAGGCCACGTGTCGGCCCATAGCCTTGATTACGTCCAAATGGGGAATACCGCTTACCCTAAAAAGGCGGTGTGATCAAACCCGCTTCTGGATTTTGAACAGTATTTGACCGAAGTTAACTCTATTCCCTGTACGCTCTCTGATTCACTAACTCAAGGTCTAGAACGCATTCACATCCAACGTCCAACCATATACAACCATGGTTGGCCCGGCACTAACGTGCATTCACATCCAACGGTGGATGATCTATCGCTCCGGTGGGGATGATCCGACGATCTTCGTGAGATTTCGAGTTAATTTTGATGCCGAGTGTTGATCATGTTAGCCCCCTATTAATTTTTGAGAAGAAAATAGGGGGTCAAAACTGTCATTGAGCTTTCAAGGAATCCTTTCCCTCTGAAAACACATCATCCTTGAAGTCTCCTTGTGCCTTTTCCTTCGATGAATCCTCACTGTTGTTTGAGTTATAAAGTCTCTATGTTTCCGTGAAGAAGAATGCCCAAAAAGGCCTCCATTTCCCCTATTTTATTCCCACTAACCCTCTAAATCATCCCATCTTCCCCTTTAACCTTATGAACACACTTCGTTTGGTTTAATATCCCTTTTTCCCTCTACCTATTCCCTCTTTAGCCTTAAAATCCTCTTTTTCGGATGAAAAAAAAACCACTTTTTACTTTGTAATAGGCTTAGCCCCTTTCGGCCAGCCCTTAACCACTGCCCCTCCATAAAGCCCAGCGCTAAGACCAAGTGCTAAGTCAAAGGGCGCGAATCAGAATCGGAAGATGTTCGATAGTGCATTCTATTTGTCGAGATCAAAATCCCCGATGCAATGGTTTTTTGTTATGTAGACCGCGGGCATGTTTCGAGTCGTCAATCTTTACAAGATCCAATGGTCAGCGCTCGTTCCGCATCGCACCCATCGCTTTTTCCTATTTTACCTCCCCGATGGAGTATCAGCCGTTGATCTCTCAGCCAGATCCAACGAATACCGCTACATCGCGATATCGCCAATCGGGAGGTCATAAAGGTGCCACCTTCTGTCATCCCCGATTGCGATCCCCCGATTGAATCTGAGCCGTCCATCCCGTGTGATCCAATGGTTTAGATCTCATCGCCCCTCACTCATCGTCCCGCCTGTCTTCCCTTCCGTTCTGATCTTCGCCATTCATCCTTTCGGATCCAACGGCCCTCATTTCTCCCGCTCTGCTCCAATACCTCCATCTCATCTCCCCGCTGATTTAATCTTCGCCATCGATCTGACCCAGATCGGACAGTTGGTGCTCAATCACACCATCGCCAATCGCAAGTTCTCAAACGTGTCCCCCACTGCCTCCCCCGATTACGATTTTCTGATTTAATCACAACCGTCCATTTGATCCAGATTTACGGCCCACATCGCATCGCGCATTTCATCCATATTGCTTCATCGCAGCTCCTACTAACTTCACCATTTGACCTCCGCCGTTGATCCCCTTCCGAGATCCAACGGCTCACATTCAATCGCCCTACGCCCTTGATCGGGTCCCACCATACAAGCCCGTTCATATGTTTTCACGCAATTTCCTTTGTATTCCATCCGAAGGTTTAAACCTTATGGTTTGCACTAAACATTATTTCTCCGCCTGTTCTCCACCATTGCACCACTATTCCGCAGGCCTCCACAGCATTTCTTCCGCCTCCCCTGGATTTTATAATTGGTTCATTATATTGTGCAGGGTATTCAGAGTGGTGAACTCACTCTGTTTTCCATAATCACAGCCACTGTGATTGTGAGCACAGGGAGGCCATTACAGCAACAGCCAAGCGAAACAGCAGAAGCAGATTCAAGGGATTTGGACCTGTTAATTGAATATTTAGAGCCTAATCCCGTATTCAAAGATAAGGACGCAGTTTAAAGATCCAAAGAGCACACGCAATAGCCATATCTGTGTTTGAGTATCTGCGGAACATTTTTCTCCAGGCAGTACATCTTCCCATTAAAGCCTCCATGCCTCCTCAAGCCCAGAAACAGTAATTACACTGGTAGAAGCTTCTTAAAGACTGTCAGAACCAGCAGTTATGGAGTATGGAGGCCCGCAGACTTTCTACCTAGTTCACCAATTCCAGAAGGCAAAACAGAGAGATTTATAGCCAGAAGGACTTCACGAGACATCAGAGGTCAGATATCGACCTACCAGAGACCCCTCAGCCATACTATAAATTAAATACACCAATGCAGTGCCATTAAGCGATACAGGCATGGACGCACCCTCCATGTTGTCTTAATTAATCAATTTAATGCTCATCATCCACTCCTGTGACTCGTTTTTCTCTTATAAAAATCCCCAAGAACAGATTGTGGAGGGTTCCATATTTTCAGAAAAATATGCTGTGAGAGAATTTTGCCTGGCAGGCAGGCACATGAATGCAAAGAGCCCGTTGGGTTTTAGTGATGAGGAGTTCCATCTTTAATGAGGATTCTGGTCTTGGGTGCTTCACAGTTTGTAACTCTCCCCTTTATGTGATATTTTAATTGTTCATCTCATTTTCATCCACTTCTCTTGTATCATGTTTTGGAATGCGAGTGGCTCACTAGTTTTGGTATGAATTTATCCTAGTTGATACTCATGCTAGAACCTGTCAAGCGCTTTAAATATGTCTTGGGCGTGATATACTGTTTAATTTTCCACTTCAACCATACTTCTGCTATATTAGCTTCTATGGGATGTTATTTTTAAAACGCTATTGTCATGTATGGATTCTTAATTTTGTAAGCCCATTACATGTTGATATTTGTTCCTGGATATCATCTCAATGACAGTTAGTATTACCTCAATCTTTCATACGCAGTAAACACCTTCTGATTATTTATCTTTGTGAGGTATTTTAGAACCCAGCCCTCTTTACAGTAAGCTTCCTTTGAATTGTCTGACACATTTGTATTAGAGTTTCACATCTTGCGTCTGCAGTATTTCTTTCCCTGGGTCAAGTTTCTGAAAGTTTTGGTCCCATCCAAATTAACCTTCTTGTTTACAAGAGATAGCATGAGAGCCATGTTCTGCTAATTGTTCTTGTTATATCATGCTGCTCCTTGCTATATAAGATGTCCTAGGCACTGGTCTTTCACAACTCAAGGTTGTCTCTAGGGTTGAAAACATCTTTTTGGCACCGTTGCCAGGGATCGAAGTTGATTAAAGTTAAATCCCTGGGCCTCGAAAAAACCTTATTCACTCTTCAAATAGGTGAGCATGGAGAGTTGATAATTGTATATCCCTCACCTTGGAGACTCCACATTCATTTATCAGATAAATTTACTTGCAGTCCTGGCTCCTCGTAAGCCACACCTGAGGTCGGATACGTCTCAGCCAAAGACACCTTCTGTGTCTGACCCAGAGAAGATCCTACATAGAAGGAGTTGGAGAGAAAGACAATCAGTCCAGACTGAGATTCCTGAATTCTATCTAGAAGATTTTCTGTCCTCCTCCTCTCAATTTTCCCAAGTGCAAGGTCCCGACTCCACTGTGGGAGATACCAATTATTACTCAGATAGTCCACCCCGGGGAGGTGTCCGAATTAAAGACGACTTTCACCCTACTCCTGAGGTCAAGGAGGTCAAGGAATTCACCGAAGTATCTGTTATTAATAGCCCACTGTTCTCGTCAACACCTCAAGCTGTTGTCCAATACATTCCTATTGTCATTCATACTCCACTTCCTCCTCCTCCTCCTCTTACACATCAAACTCTTGCACTACCTCCACCTCCTCCAATAGCCAATGTTCCCAGCTTCTTGTTGAATAAATATGCCCCCCTTGCATTACCTCAAGTGTTGAATGATATGCCACAAGACTATCTGAAGATCTTACCCCGATTCAATGGGGAAAATGAGATTGAAGCTCAAAAACATATTGAGGTCTTCTATTCTTTTGCAGAGAACTTTAATGTGGAACATCTAGACGTAGTCTTAAGACTATTTGTTCAATCTCTTGATGGTGAAGCCTGAAAATGGTTTAAGACATTGGGAGATCGTTCTATCACCACTTGGGAAGGAATGGAAGATACTTTTCTTAGAAAATGGGGGGAGAAAAAAGATCATGGACATTGTCTTGCTGAGTTTAACACACTCAAGAAAACACATAACGAAGGAGTGTCTAAGTTCATCAAGAGGTTTAATAAGTTGTATTTGAGCCTTCCGGCTGATATGAAACCTCATCAAACTGCTGCTAAATTTGTCTTCGTAACAGCTTTTGACTCAGAATTCGGTTTCTCTCTGAGAGAAAGAAAACCTGCCACCCTGGATGATGCTCAGACAGATGCACTAGATTTGGAGAAAAAAATCGCCTCCACTGGTAAATCAAAGGGAAAGCCGAACCAAAATGCTAGAGGGAAAGGCAAAGAGGAGGTGTCTACTTCTAACCAAGATAGAGACTCCGCTAATAACATAATTGAAGAAATGAACAAAATGATTAAGAACCTTTCTAATAAGGTGGTCAAACTTGAACTAGAGGCCAAAAATTCAACCTCCAAGAATTTCCAGAACTCTCCAAACAGGGGTTACAATCCTCAGTATAGGAAACCACCCCTGCAAATACTACAAAGGGAACAGAAAGAGCAAGAAGATCAGGTACCACACCCGCTGTACTTGGAAGTTCAGGTAGATGGTCCTACTGAAGACACTACCTATGAACAAGAGGATGCATATATTGCTTTTTCAAATAGTGATGAAATAGAATGCCCCTTGCAAGGAAGTGATGGAACCAAGATCTCATTACAAGAAGAAGAGAAGGCTAGAGGCACAGAAGACCCAGAGATTGATGACTATTGTAAGCAATTTGTTGATTTCATGCAAGCACAGCTCAGTAGAAGATATGATCTCAAATCTTCAAGGAAAAGGACTCGTACTCAAGATCAGGAAGAAGAGCCACCCCAGAAGGAAGCACCTGCTCAGAAGGAGTCAACAATCCAAAAAGTCACAGAAAAAGGTAAGAGGCCTCTAAACGAACCTTTGCAGTCTAATGATCAAATTCCTTCCTCTTCAAAAGTAGTCATTCCCCCTAATACCAAGTCTGTGTCAAAAGAAGCCAAACCCCTGGCCGAAAATAAGGAGTCAAAGGAGGTCGCAACAGAAAAGTCTTCTCCTGCTTTTAATCTGCAAAAGGAGCTTGAGAAGCTTAAAATCCCAGTCCTCTTGACTGAATTGTTGAAGCATCCTGCATATCAGTCCCAGGTCACCTCTTTCATGCTCCCTCCAGAAGCAGCACACATCCCAGATAGTCTCAACCTTCAAGAAGAAAGACCCGTGGTTGTGTTTGGCCCCCACATTGAGGAATTAGATGCTTCTACTCCTCCTTTTTATGTGTCTCTAGTGATTCATGACCTGCTATTACATAACTGTATGTTAGATTCGGGAGCTTCCCATAATCTATTGCCTCTGTCAGTCATGGAACAACTAGGACTCCAAATCACCTCGCCATACAAGGATCTATATTCATTTGAATCCAAAAAGTTAAGTGCCTAGGTATGATCAAGGATTTGGTGGTCAATTTGGCCCAGATTCCCGCAAAAAGTGTGGTGATGGACATTGTGGTGGCTGACATCCCAGCTCGCTTTGGCATGTTGCTGTCAATGTCCTGGGGAACAAAAATCGGTGGGTCAGTCAAGTTGGACTTAAAATATGCTACTATCCCAGTTTTTGGTGCCCAGGAGAGGAGGTTGTACAAGGAAACCAAATTTTTCAAGATGGTTACTAAGGCCGACAACTCGGTTAATTCACCAGTCTACAGTAAGGAAGGTTATTTCTCATGTTTAATGCTGGAGGAAGACCAAGATTATGCTCAAGAACCATCATTCTCCCAGATCAAGACCGAGCAGCCCTCAGAGAGCCGTGAAGTAGGAATCTGGACACTTTACTTTGATGGAGAAAATTCTGGAGAAGGTAATGGGGCCAAAGTATTATTGATTTATCCTACAGGGAGATGGGTCCCATTGTCTTTCAAGCTATAATATGAAGCCACTAATAATGTGGCCAAATATGAAGCACTCCTGATAGGGTTGCAGACAGCCAGAAGCATGAATATACAGAGTTTAAAAGTTTTGGGGGATTCGGGACTGGTGGTTAGACAAGTGAAGAACCAGTGTCAAACCAAACATCCTAGACTGAGGGCTTATAGGAACGAAGTGTGGGACCTGGTGGAGAAATTTTTATTGGCATTTAACATTCAATTTATGCCTAGAGATCATAACAAGATGGTCGATTCCCTTGCAGTGGCTGCTAGTACATTTCGTCCACCTCAGAACCCTCTCTTAAGATATGAAATTGAGGTACGTTATCGACCATCAATCCCAAATAACATCAAGCACTGGCAGGTGTTTGAGGATGAAGAACAAATGAAGAGATTCCTGGAAGCAGTAGGGGAATTCTCCAACATGGAGATTGATGCTTGTGAAGTAGAAGAGGCCGAGGATATTTCAGAAAACAAATGGGAGGAAAAGGTGGCAATTCATGAAGTGTTGCAATTGAAGGGAAACGTTATACCTAGAGGGCTAGTGCATCTAGAAAGATTGTTTTACAAGAACGACGTCCCACTGCAGCCGGACAAAGTGGTAGAAGAAAATCAGGTAGAAGACCCGAAGCTTGGTACTGATGCTGACCCCAAAATTGTGAAGCTATCCAGGAAAGTCCCAGGAAAATATAAAGAGCTCTACCATAAATTATTTCAATCCTACAGAGATGTGTTTGCATGGTCTTATCAAGACCTGAAAACTTTTGATATCAACATTATGTAACACAAAATTCCCCTAAAAGGAGATGCAAAGCCGCACAAGCAGAAGCTTAGACAGCTTAACCCTCTGCTGCTCCCCTCCATAGAGAAAGAGATTAAGAAGTTATTGAAGGCAAAAATAATTGTGCCATTGAGGTACTCTGAGTGGGTGGCAAATTTAGTCCCTATCCAAAAAAAGAATGGAGAAATAAGGTTGTGTGTTGACTTCCGGAATCTGAATCGAGCATCCTTAAAGGATAATTACCCGCTACCTAAGATGGATCATATTCTGCAGAAAGTGGTGGGAGATTCTCGGATGTCAATGATGGATGGATTCTCTGGTTACAATCAGGTGGTTGTACTTCCAGAAGATCAGAAGAAGACTGTTTCACCACACCATGGGGTACATTTATGTATGCCAAGATGCCTTTCGGGTTGATTAATGCAGGGGCCACTTTTCAAAGGGCCATGGACATTGCCTTTGTTGGGGAGAAAGATAAGTTTTTGGTGGTCTACCTCGATGATATCACTGTGTTTTCAAAGGATGATACTGAGCACATTGAGCATTTGCGTAGAACTTTTGAGAAATGCAGAAGGTATGGCCTCTCTCTTAATCCAAAGAAGTCATTATTTGCATTAGAAGAGGGTAAGATTTTGGGACATATTGTGACCAAAGATGGGGTAAACATAGATCCTAAGAGAGTAGAAGTTATAAATGGCATTTCTCTTCCCAGAAAAAAAAAGGAGGTGCATGTGTTCCTAGGACGGATTAACTTTCTGAGGAGTTTTATACCTAACTATGCAGAGATAGTTAGACATATAACAAACATGCTTAAGAAGAATAATGAGGTGAAATGGTCCCAGGAATCACAAGAGGCCTTTTCTAGAATAAAAAATGCCTTTGCAGAAGCCCCTGTGTTAGCTGGACCAGACTATGCCAAACCCTTCATGATCTTCTCATTTGCATCACCTCATACAGTGGCAGGAGTTTTATTGCAGAAAAATGAAGAAAGGTGTGAGCAGCCCATTGCTTTCTTCAGTCAAGTGCTCCGTGATGCAGAATTGAAATATAACATATTAGAAAAACAGGCATATGCTCTGGTGAAGTCTCTCAAGACATTTCGTATGTATGTCCTGCAGTCACGCATCACGACATTTGTACCCACAGCTGCAGTAAAAGATATTCTTATCCAAGGAGATAGCGAAGGGAAAAGAGGGAAATGGATTGCCAAAATACAAGAGTATGAGCTAGACATCTGTCCTACTAAACTGATCAAGGGACAAGGGCTAGCCAAAATTTTATCTGAATCAAACTGTCAGGCTCTGAGTATAAACCTATCCATAATAGTTAATAAGGAGCCTGAGGAGAAGGAAAAACAGCAGGGGGTAGAGATAGTTACTCAGAAGACACAGATGAAGTATCTCATCAGCCCATGGTATAAGGAGATCGTGGGGTATCTTCTGACCCTCAGTTGTCCTCCCAGCTGTGACAAAGCTAAATACAGAACACTAAGGTTGAAATCACAGAAATTCATTTTTTCCAATGGTCGGCTGTACTGGCAAGATCCTTCAGGTATTCTGCTCCTGTGTCTCACAGAGGATGAGGTAGAGAATATAATGGCTGAATTTCATGAAGGAATCTGTGGGGGTCATTACAGCTGGAGGGCCACTGCTCACGAAATCCTGAAGTCTGGTTTCTACTAGCCCAAACTCTTTGGAGATGTGTTTTCCCGGGTCAGAGCTTGTGAGAAATGCCAAAGGTTTACTGAAAGACAGAAGTTGGCACCTCTGCCCATGATCCATGTTCACGTGGCTGAACCATTCCAGCAATGGGGAATTGACTTTATCAGTGAAATACATCCTCTGTCAAGTGGTCAGCACAAGTGGATATTAACTGCAACTGATTATTTCACAAAGTGGGTGGAAGCTATACCTGTGAGGAATGCAATAGATGTTGTGATAATCAAATTCATGGAAGAAAATATCATATCAAGATTCGGTTGCCCTGCCAAGATAGTGACTGACAATGCACAGGCCTTTAATTCTGCAAAGTTTGTCGGCTTTTGCCAGCAGTATAACATTGTGCTAGGTCACTCCACGGCCTATTACCCACAAGGAAATGGCCTGGCAGAGTCTTCAAATAAAACTCTGGTGAGGGCACTCAAGAAGGCTATCAATGAAAATCAGAAAAATTGGGATTCCAAGTTGAAATTCGCTCTGTGGGCCAACAAGATTACCAGTAAAAGAGAAACTAGGAAGTCCCCATATGAATTATTATATGGGAGGGCAGCAGTATTCTCTGTGCAGTTAGCCTTACCAGTAGCCCGATTCATGCAATAAAGTCAAGAAGAACCCGATGATGTGACCAGGAGAATCAATCAGCTGGTGGAGTTAGAAGAAACATGGAACCAGGTAAGTCAAAGGCTAATTGAATATCAAGAGAAGACGAAAGACCTTTTTTATCAGCATGCCAAGGACAGGAAGTTGTAGGTTGGGGATTTAGTGCTCAGATGGGATATCCGAAGAGCTGAAAAGGGGAAACATGGTAAATTCGACCCACTCTGGTTCGGCCCTTTTAAAATCGTGGAACAAGGGGGCAATAACACTTTTAGGTTGGAAAATTTACAGGGAGACTTGCTCGATGCCCCTGTAAATGGTCATTTCCTCAAACCCTACTTCCAGTTCTGATTCAGGCAGAGAGAGCCTGATGTATTATACTGTACATTAGTTTTATGTTTTCATCTTTGTGTGAATAATGTGGGTGTCGTGATGAATCATGAAGAGCAAAGTAAAAGTGTTGAAGAGTGGTGTTCACATAGAAGATTAACAAGTGGTCTACGAAGTTCTCGACACGCCCAGGGATGAACGTGTCGTCCCCAGGTGGAGCCAATGTTGATCATGTTAGCCCCCTATTAATTTTTGACAAGCAAACAGGGGGTCAAAACTGTCACTGAGATTTCAAGGAATGCTTTCCCTCTGAAAACACATCATCCTTGAAGTCTCCTTGTGCCTTTGCCTTCGATGAATCCTCACTTTTGTTTCCATTATAAAGTCTCTTTGTTTTCGTGAAGAAGAATGCCCAAAAAGGCCTCCATTTCCCCTATTTTATTCCCACTAACCCTCTAAATCATCCCATCTTCCCCTTTAACCTTATGAACACACTTTGTTTGGTTTAATATCCCTTTTTCCCTCTACCGATTCCCTCTTTAGCCTTAAAATCCTCTTTTTCGGCTGAAAAAACCCATTGTTTACTTTGTAACAGGCTTAGCCCCTTTCGTCCAGCCCCTTAACCACTTCCCCTCCATAAAGCCCAGCGCTAAGACCAAGCGCTAAGTCAAAGGGCGCGAATCAAAATCGGAAGATGTTCGGTAGCGCATTCTCTTTGTCGAGATCAAAATCCCCGATGCGATGGTCTTTTGTTCTGTATACCGCGGGCGTGTTACGAGCTGTCGATCTTTACAAGATCCAATGGTCAGCGCTCGTTCCGCATCGCACCCATCGTTTCTTCCTATTTTACCTCCCCGATGGAGTATCAACCGTTGATCTCTCCGCCAGACCCGACGGCTACCGCTACATCGCGATATCGCCAATCGGGAGTTCATAAAGGTGCCACCCTCTATCATCCCCGATTTTGATCCCCCGATTGAATCTGAGCCATCCGTCCCATGTGATCCAACGGTTTAGATCTCATCGCCCCTCACTCATCGTCCCGCCTGTCTTCCCTTCCGTTCCGCTCTCCGTCGTTCATCCTTTCTGATCCAACGACCCTCATTTATCTCGCTCTGTTCCAATACCTCCATCTCGTCTCCCCGTCGATTTAATCTCCGCCGTCGATCTGACCCAGATCAGACGATTGGCGCTCAATCGCACCATCGCCAATCGCAAGTTATCAAATGTGTCCCCCGCTGCCTCCCTCGATTGCGATTTTCTGATTTAATCACGACCGTTCGTTTGATCCAGATTTACGGCCCACATTGCATCGCGCATTTCATCCATATTGCTTCATCGCAGCTCCTACTAACTTCATCATTTGACCTCCACCATTGATCCCCTCCCGAGATCCAAAGGCTCGCATTCAATCGCCCTCCGCCCTTGACCGGGTCCCACCATACAAGCCCGTTCATATGTTTTCACGCAATTTCCTTTGTATTCCATCCAAAGGTTCAAACCTTATGGTTTGCACTAAACATTATTTCTCTGCCTGTTCTCCACCATTGTGCCACTATTCGGCAAGCCTCCACAGCATTTCTTTCGCCTCCCCTAGATTTTATAATTGGTTCATTACATTGTGCAGGGTATTCGAAGTGGTGAACTCACTCTGTTTTCCATAATCACAGCCACTGTGATTGTGAGCGCGGGGAGGCCATTACAACAACGGCTAAGCGAAACAGCAGAAGCAGATTCAAGGGATTTGGGCCTGTTAATTGAATATTTAGAGCCTAATCTCGTATTCAAAGATAAGGACGTAGTTTAAAGATCCAAAGAGCACATGCAACAGCCATATCTGTGTTTGAGTATCTGTGGAACGTTTTTCTCCAGGCAGTACATCTTCCCATTAAAGCCTTTGTGCCTCCACGAGCCCAAAAATAGTAATTACACTGGAAAAAGCTTCTTAAAGACTGTCAGAACCAGCAGTTATGGAGTATGGAGGCCCGCAGACTTTCTACCCAGTTAACCAATTCCAGAAGGCAAGACAGAGAGCTTTACAGCAAGAAGGACTTCACGACACATCAGAGGTCAGATATCGGCCTACCAAAGAACCCTCAGCCATACTATAAATTAAATACAACAATGCAGTGCCATTAAGCGATACAGGCGTGGACGCATCCTCCATGTTGTCTTAATGAATCAATTTAATGCTCATCATCCACTCCTGTGACTCGTTTTTCTCCTATAAAAATCCCCAAGAACAGATTGTGGAGGGTTCCAGATTTTCAGAAAAATATGTTGTGAGAGAATTTTGTATGCAATTTTGTTGAAATTTTATATGAATGCAAAGAGCCCATTGGGTTTCAGTGATGAGGAGTTCCATCTTTAATGAGGATTCTGGTCTTGGGTGCTTCATAGTTTGTAACTCTTCCCTTTATGTGATAGTTTAATTGTTTATCTCGTTTTCATCCACTTCTCTTGTATCATGTTCTGGAATGCGAGTGGCTCACTAGTTTTGGTATGAATTTATCCTAGTTGATACTCATGCTAGAACCTGTCAAGCGCTTTAAATATGGCTCGGGCGTGATATACTGTTTCATTTTCCACTTCAACTATACTTCTGCTATATTAGCTTCTATGGTATGTTATTTTTAAAATGCTATTGTCATGTATGGATTCTTAATTTTGTAAGCCCATTACATGTTGATATTTGTTCCTGGATATCATCTCAATGACAGTTAGTATTACCTCAATCTTTCATACGCAATAAACACCTTCTGATTATTTATCTCTGTGAGGTATTTTAGAACCCAGCCCTCTTTACAGTAAGCTGCCTTTGAATTGTCTGACACATTTGTATTAGAATTTCGCATCTTGCCTCTACAGTATTGCTTTCCCTGGGTCAAGTTTCTGAAAGTTTTGGTCCCATCCAAATTAACCTTCTTGTTTACAAGAGATAGCATGAGAGCCCTGTTCTGCTAATTGTTCTTGTTATATCATGCTGCTCCTTGCTATATAATATTTCCTAGGCACTGGTCTTTCACAACTCAAGGTTGTCTCTAGGGTTGACAACACCGAGCATTAACGCTCAAAATCTACGCGAAATTTGTTGTTTTTTGAAACCACCCTTGGCTTACGTGTCAACCAACGGGAAATATCACGTTATTTTTTTGAAAACAACTTTCCACTCTTTCAATCGCGCGAATACCACCTATTCTATCTCTGGTTTTCATTGTAATTCAAGTTTTCACGCTGCCCTTGGCTCAGGGCTCCGTCTGCCTTTGCCTTGTTCCGTTCTTCCAACTGCTCATTACGTTCCTTTCATGGTTCCAATTGGTTTAAGAGTCCCAGGTTCTGCTTCCTTCGAACTGAAGTTTCCACACGGTATTCAATTCAATCTACAACGTGCTCTGCATGGTGGCTTTGCATAAGACCAATGTCGCTTGACAGAGTCGCAGTTCCTCTCGACCAGTCACAATTTCCACAACGGGATTCTGAACCGATAACCATCCTCCACAACCAGAGTTTATGGGAACTTCTGACTCAACCAAGTTCGAGGAACAAACTGGGTTCTCCACAGAGGGGTCAATAACTCAAATTTATACAGAGAACCATGAATGCATTCGGAGAACACAAATACATAGAAACGCATTCTTCACACAGTAGGCGCATAAATCCAATCTGTTGTCATTCCTTTAACACAGAGTTCCTTTTTATGTTAGACAAACTTAAAGAGAGACCACGATCTCCCCCAACCTGCATTGTAGAGATCCTACTTCTTTCAAGAGCCACCAGGCATCTGTCTTTTGCCTTCATAAAGGGATTTTTATCACGATATAGAAGATAATACCAGCTAAGAATTTACACAAACTACGATGTAATAACCTTGAGTATTCTAATAAAATGTGTCCAGTGATTTGAATCTTCTCTAAAAATAATTAAATCCATTGCTATTAACATCAAGTATTCCAAGAAAAAGTGTATGCCCTGCTTGTCAAAATCCAGGAACTGACAAGATGCTAAATCAGGTATTCTTATTCAATAATATCAAGCAAGCATCAGCCAACAAAATTCCTAATCCCATGTTAGCCCTGTAGTTTGTATGGTCTAGTCATTTGGAATCAGTACAGAAACTTGACATACAAAAAAAATATCACAAATCAATGGAGTGCAACAGTAGGTTAGGATCCAACCATATAGGGTCACACAGAACATTATGAATTTTTTCTTCCCATTAGATGAGACCAATATGGCCAACAAAACAATCACTCCAAAATGTGCAGATATCAATGAATTTTATTCAGAAACTCTACAATTCTATAAGTAAATACAAGAAGATGCTCTGAATTCCCTGAAGGGAAACATTGGATTCTGCAGCCCCGCCTTTAAAAACCAGGGCAGATAGGTCAGAGCCTGCCTGGCTATCACATCATTTCTATATCTTTATAATTGCAAAACTTGAAATCTATACATGTATTTGGAACCCCGAATTGAAATCCTTCCCTGACAATAGGGGAGGGAAAAAGAAAAGTGACTATGAATATTTTCATGGAACTACATGCCGAGTAGACTTGCAAAAGAGTTGTTTCTCAAGAATTTACAATCAACCCATCTTAATTAGGGAGGGCTCAATTTAAGGGCATAGGCATCCAATTTATGGAAAATATTGTCAGGGGATTGAATCATTGAACAACTCATGCCAGGAAGCAAACCCGTCTGAATCATTAAGCAATGCATCAGCAGCCAATTCACTCTGAATCACTATCTAAAATTTCCATGGCCTTTATTCCCCTTGGTTTCTGCAACAACAAAAGATGGTTCAGCCAATTGAAACGAGTACTAAATATTGATTTAAGCATAATTTTAAAGCGAGACATTAGCAAAGATTACTAAATCATGGCAAAACATAGCAATGTCACAACAGTTGACAAGAAACCCTGCTTGAAGAGAATATACCTTCTTTATGCACTTCTTTTCTCTAACCTCATACCGAGCTCTGGTAATATCAGACAACCAATTCCCAGGAAAGCAATACCGCACAACAAAGGATAAACACATTAGGTACAAATAACACCCCTTTTTATTATTCTCATATACATGCCAGCAAGCCAGACACCTAAACAAGGGAAAATACATTTTACAACACAGTAATCCAGGTCCTCCCTTTCTGATCTACAAGTATCACACAATCAGGAGCAAGGATGACAAAACTCAACATTTCTCTTGATCTCTAGTACGAAAATTGTGAAAGACTGATATGATAACATTTCGTTGCCTCATCAGGACCTCGCTTGAAAGGCACTTGTTTCTTACATTTGCACCATTTCTTGAAGTAGACGGATCTTCCGAATTTCTGTAAGTCGCCAAACCCAAGGTCAATTACACAAACCTGCTTGCAAACATAGAGTTTTGAAAGATATTTACAAGAAAAAAAAAGGAATCCTAGATAAAATATCAAACCACAAACTTGTTGTTTAAATAGGGCATGTAAGAATCACGGACAAAATTACAAGGTCTTAATGATGTGCTTCTTGAGTGAGCTGCTAATTGGGCTTTAGTAGATGGAGTCTGCTGGTCATGCCTTCCATTCTGTCTATCGATCCGAATAGTTTTCTTAGCTTGAATAGAACAGAGCAATAACAATAGGGTTCCTGCAGCACCCTGTCACAGGTCTGACAAGAATTCCCTAGGCCCTTCGATAGTCGATACTAGGGCCTCTGGTTTAAGAAAACCACTCTAGCACTGTTGGTGATGTAGGTCTGCAGCACAAAACATTAACATTATAATCAGTACCTAATTACAGTCATTTAACCTACATTTTAAAATTACCGATATGCGTGACAACTTACCTGTACCAGAGAACAGTCTATTAGCTTCTGCATGTCCTGAAGCCGAATAACATCATGGTATACATACCTTCGAACCTGGAACAGAAAACTCTTTTAGACATCATAAATCTCATTTGATGCATTAATTCATGCCAATTAAGGACCGGCCTTTACAAGGTTTTCGGATTACCTGCAGAAGGCGATGTGAACAATGGGAATAGAGACAATGTTGACAAATGTTGGCACTAAAATCCATGCAAAAGATGTTGACTTCATTCTTCTTGTGCTCCAAATTAATGGAACAAGGTGTAAAGAATTGGTCTGTTAACAGAGCCTCTAGCCATGCCAGTTTTTTTGGAACAACAGAGAGATCATATCCAACCTGCAAAGGAGTCAGAAAGCTCAATCCTTCCATAATTTACTATATTTGAGGAGCCAGGCAAAACAGCGGAAATCTCCTAGAAAATCCTCATAATTTATCAATTTATGGAATTCGGGTAATTATCAATTTATCACCCCTCGACCTCAGCATATTCAACCCCCTTAAGCTAGAGATGTGAAACACAACAGCGCACGTTTCCTCATAAAATGAACTTAAATAAGGCTGAGCTTGTCAAGAAGCTGACTGTTCATTCTGGAAATTTAACACAAAACCAAGCTTGCCCCTCAAACTTCGAAAGAATAACACAAATCATAACACATCAAAGCTAATCTTGACAAGCTATTTTCCAATTTGAAAAATTAACTCAAATTCGGAATAAAAGATATGGGAAACCTGAGTTCCCGATCCTGCACGCAAGAGACAACGATTGGCAAAGCCTCCATCTCCATCACGAATATCATAAATATTAACTGTCTTTTGGGCACTGGCAGTAGATACCATAAGAGGCCCACATGGCCTGTACCACCAATGTTGATTCTCTGGCACAACATTTGCAAAGCCAAAATTTCTCCCCGAGACATCCCTCTCTACCAAAACTGGAGAGATGGTACTGGATGTTGAAGTGAAGCCCTCTGATTCAGTATGGAATGCCATAATTTCTTTATTATAAAAGTCCCATGAACAGAAACCTAAGTTCAATGTACAACCTGCAGATCTTGCCACAACATATTTACCAGAGCGACCATCTGAACCAGCTGCTCTGATCAACTAGCAATCACCCTACATGTTTGGGGTAAGCCCATATGGAGCTTTATATTCAGCCTTATCGTGGGGATTGGAAAAAAACAATACTGAGTATTACTCATACATCAACTTCCCTTTATGTTAAGGGAAAAATTAAAGAGTGCATAAATATTCTTGAAATCCCAATCATAGTTTCTAGAAAATTTCAACAGTTTTTGAAATGAACTACATAAAATATTTGGGCAAATCATTTTTTTAAATAGAAATTGGTGAATTTTATTTCAAATATAGAAATTTAAACCATGAGAATAATCTAACCCTTAGGATTTTCCCTATTTCTAATAGAAAATCCCAAAATGTATAAATTATAACAACCATAAACCCCAAAATTAAGTACAATAATTAAAACCTCCTAGAGAGGAAGTGCTTAGAGAGACCTGACCATAAGCGTTTAATTGGTTTTTTCAGAGACCTGACCATAGAATCAAATGAATCCTGTGAATCCTGCGAAATAATAAACAATAGTAAGGCCATTATTTATTGGTTTGAAATAATAAACAACATGAAAAAAACCCACATAATTAGTAAATTATTTAAAGACAATAATTCCTACATATTAAAATATAAAGTTATAACATACCAGCTCATACTCGAACATAACATCTGTATCAATATTCTTCTTCTGTGTCTTCTTGATCTTCATCCAACTGATCGACATCTATATCAACATCTGATTCAGAAACGGTGTTGAAATGATCGACCATGTCATCATCATCATCAATTATGTCATTTTCAATAATATCCTCATCGACATCATCATCAATAATTGTTTCCTCATCTCCTATGCCTGGTTCATCTTCTAAGATATCTTCTTCGTCTATCAATGCATCTTCCTGCTCATCTGCCACTACATCATCTTCTTCTTGATCAATATCATCTTCTTCCTCTACAGTATACTCTACTGGCCTTCCTCTTGGATCATATCTAATAGCAAATGACCATTCGTTCTCACCTAGAACCTCTTAGTAAAAGACTAATTCGCATTGGCTTGGAAAAACATAGCAATCTTTTCCTGCTTCAAACTGCGATGTTTTAACCATTGGAAATCCATTTTCATGTTGAATAAGTGTTCTATCATCATCACGTACATTCATTCGTAGCCTATACCATTTGACATCAAACAAAACTATTTTGAAGGAATTAAAGTCACACTCAACTATATCATCTAAGAACCCATAATATCTATTTTCAGATTCTCGAGGATGTTTATCACTCTCGGAGGAAACATTAGTGACCTGGAATACTGCATTTATCCCATTATCAGAATTTTTCCTGTTATCATCCAACTGTTTAACGTGAAATTTACGACCATTTCACCACATCGCCTTGTGGTGTTTCAATTGAAATATGCCAAACATGAAAAAGATGCATTCTCAATTAATAATTAATCATATAATTTACACAGCATGAAAATTAACTGAAAAATCAAACTTGTTGTCACATTATACATATAGTATAAAATAAGTAATGAATAAAATAGGTGAATTAATTGTGTACCTTTCTATCTTTAAAACCATATGCTAAATCAATTTCCTTGTCTGTAACGTTTCCATCTCCACTACGATATGCTTCTCTAATCAATTCAGACAATAGTTGCCATGATAACCTACCGTCGTTACGTGCTTTACATGTTTCAATCCATTCACTCATCCACTCAAGATTGTTTGCAATGTATAAAAGTAGTGCCTCATAATCTTGAGCACCTGAATAAAAAAACAATAATTCACCAATATTAATAAATATTACCTATAACCATGGTAAATTATATTAATTAATAAACTATGAAAGAATAATACCTAAATGAATATAATGATCATATACATGATGTAAAAAAATGAAACATTATATGTATTATATATATAAATCGTTTACCTCTCAATTTCTTCATTCTACCTTTTCCCAACAAGTGCTCCACTTCAAATTTTTTGATGGAGTTCACATCCCAAATGCAATCCACCGCCTTCATGGCTGGCGCAGCTAATATACGAAGATAATGACTAATATACACCATGGATTGATATACCACATATCCCTCCACCATAGAACCCTCAGGTCGTTCTCTTTTTCTAACCAAAGCCTTCAAGGATTTCAGGTGCCTCTCGACCATCCACATTGACCTTGTGTGTACTGGTTCACACATTTCAATCTCCTCAACTTGGTGTATCAAGTAGTGTTCTTGTGCATTGAAAAATGTTGGAGGTAGATACTTTTTCATTTCACACATTAGCCAAGGAATTTCTCTCTTCCAATACATTATTTCATCTTGATGGATTTCTTTCAATGACAACCATTTGCAAATCATTACGCAAGGTTATTTCAATGAAACATAATATATATTTCATTACAAGTAAATTAATACATCATTTCATTAAGTACGAAAATAAATTGTAGCAATTAGATTTTGCGTATAAATCAAAACTACTTACCTCATGTATTTACTAAGACCATATATAACTTGTTTGACATTGTTGTCGAAGTCGTTTGGGAAAGATACCAAGTAGAACATACTATAACAATAAAAATGAATCGTTATTGGTTTCCAAATTAAACAGAAAAAAGGAAAATTTAAAATATGTATTCAAGCAATAACAAACAAAAACGTATACCAAAAAAATTACCTTAATAAAGGTATGCCAATCATGTGTTTTCACCCCACTAAAGTCACCTTTCTTCGTTAAGATATTATTTATGTTTGAAGCAAAACCCGTTGGAAATTTAATTCTTCTAACGACCTCTTTTACATCATTTCTTTGTTGTTCTGTTAATAACCATGGAATATTATTATAATTTCGACCTCCATTGTTATTTGATCCGTCGATCACACTTTTCATTGCATGATTTGATTTCTCAATGTCAGCACAAAATTTGTCAATTTTATCTCTATCATGTGCACCATCTATGGTTCGCCATAACATTTCTGTCACATTCTTCCCGACATGCATTGTATCAAACAAATGAGCTATTTTTAGGTCCTCATAGTAGGGCAACCTCGCGAATTGAGAAGGATAACATTTCATTCCTGGTGGAAGTACAATATTAGTACCTTCACGGCGACGATGACCTTGATATCAAAGAATAAAATAAATCAGAACAATATTAATTATAAAATACAATAAAATAAATTCATTAGTTAAAACAAAAATTCCAAACATTACATAAACAAATTATATATATATATATATATATATATATATACACACACACACAAATTACGTACCAGTTGCTTGATGATTATTAATTCTGTTATATTCCAACATCCACAACTGAGGTGTCATTCTTCGTGGTTTTAATCCAGTTTCTTCTTTATCATTGAAAAGATGTTTTTCAGTAGTATGATACTTATGGTTCCTAGAGAGGAAGTGCCTAAACTCATCAAACACCATCTTTCTTAAGTCTGGCGAATGACGATACTTCATCTTAGGGCCACAAACTGGACATGCAAATCTACCCTTTGTTTGAAGACCTACAATAGATGGATCAATAACAATTATACTATGAGATCATTTTTAAAACATGCAATATGGTATATCTAATTTAGATAATTATATATTATGTTAAAGTGCAACGAAATATTGCATACCACAAAAATGTGTAAGTCCTGGGGCATCATGAATCATCCATACAAGCATTCCACGACATTGAAATCTCTTTTGCTTGATTGGTTTAGTGATGCCATGCCATAACTTTATTAGCTCATCGATAAGAGGCTCAATATATACATTCATATCTTTGACCTGGTACTTACCTAGTTGTTAAAAATTACGGTACATAATAATTACTACCATGATATATGTATATATAAGTAAGTAAATAAATAAAATATATTATGCAAACAACGAGAGAAATGAAAATGTTACATTCGAAAAAATAATGTATTAAATACCTGGAATAATCATAGTCAACATTATGTGCTCCCTCTTTATTGACATCCAAGGAGGAATGTTATTGTTGATAACGAAAATAGGCCACACTGAGTAGGTAGATCTAAGCTCTCCGAATGGATTAACACCATCAGCTGCCAATGAAAGCCTGACATTACGAGGTTCATTTTTAAAATCTACATATTTTTCCTCGATTTCTCTAAATGCAAAACCATCTGCAGGCATTCGAAGAACACCATCTCCACTTCTATTCTTTGCATGGTAATCCATAAACTGTGCTATGCTGTTACACCTGAACATTCGCTGCAAACGTGGAATTATGGGAATATGACAAAGAACCTTTTGAGGCACCTTTTTGGTTAGTTGATCTGTTCGATATCTATTGGTACCACATTTCGGACATTCTGTTTTCAACGCATGTTCTCCGTAATATATAATATGATCTTTAGGACATGCATCTATAGTGTTATATTCCATTCCAAAGTGTTTCATAATAGCACGTAGATCTCGATATGTTCGAGGTAAAGTATTTAGCGATGGTAACAAATATTCACCTAACAATCTACAACATAAACAAAAACTAGTGTCTTGTAAAGATTATTAAACATAACAAACTTTGTTGAAGTAATGTATCAGTTTTATATTATATTATTCATTATTATTTTATTCTTTGAGTTAATTATGTGTAAAATACGTCTTGCTCGGTTTTTGTTATTAATTCATTGTATCGGCCTTAAGAATGATTAAGTTCGGTATATATATATGTCAGGACAAAGCATTTGAAGATCTTAGCATTCTTCATTATATATGTTGCTTGACATCTAAATTTCTAGAAAAACATCTACAACACTTAGAGGTATTGAATTGGTTTATGAAACCCACTATTAGTGCTATTTGTAACAAGTTGAGAGAGTATTACAACTTCAGTAGTCTGCTCACAATGTGTTTGACGAAATTTATCACTGAAAAGATTCATTAAAACCCACAAAAATCAGTGGCCAGTTTAGTGCATTTCCAAGCTGGAATTTTCTAGTGGTCAATTTATTATTGCCAGTCACATTTTCATTAGGTTGTATGTTGTTGTCCCTTGAGTGGTGTCAGACCATTTGCATCAGTCTTGATGCCATGATCAAATTTCTTGTATGATGTGTGAAAGGTTTTGTATTTATGCTGCTGCTATGTGTGAGCAAAGAGAGAGGGTCTGACAGTTCCTAGCTGAGTGTGAAATAAGGTTGTTGTTGATTGTTTTGAGAACGGAAATTGTCATCAAGTACACTTGATGAGTTGCATGCTACCAGGGATTTTATGCTAGCCAGCCTTGTATTTATCAGTCATCATGTGTATTGTTGCTGCTATAAGGTGTTGAGTATGAGTTATTAGACAAGTTTGTTGCTAGTATAATAGAGGAATTTGCAGCTCATGGAGGAGACACTGAGGAATTTGCAACTCATGGAGGAGCACCTAACCGGCCGGTTAAGTACGGAACTGACCGGTTTATGCATAAACTGGTCGGTTCCTTACTTAACCGGCCGGTTAGGTCCGGTTACCGGCCAAAACAGGTGAGAATAGGCTATTGACCAGGTTGCAAGGCCGGTTCCAACCGGCAGCCGTCCTGACCGGCCGGTTTTGATAACTATGATATATATATATATATATATATATATATATATATATATATATAAGTTATTATTTTACACATTTATTACAACTAAAAAAAGGGAAAATAATCAACATTTACATATATGTGATCATATATACATATTGCATACCTTAAGAGTTGTGTCATACATCTGTTTGACAAATTATTCATAACCTTTAAGTTCACCAGCAACAATGTAGCAGAGAGAAGAGTTGCATTTGAGTGTTCAAAAAGTCGTTCACTTGACCTTTCAATTAGAGGTACATCATAAATACCATCACTGCTATCTCCACCATCATCATCTAACTCACCATACAAGTCTTGGAGAATTTGATTTGTCCCATCATTAATGTGAATTGTCTCATTACTGTCATCATGATCTACCTCCATGGGATCATTAAAATTACCTTCATCATTCGCTTCATGTTCTTCACCTTGTACAACATCATTTCCAATACTAATATTTGCTGCAATATTCTCTTGTACTGGTGCAACATCATCTAATCTACTATTATTTAGCTATGGAAGCTGGTTGATCATCTGCAAAAATTTGGGGGGCAACTGTGCCTTTATGAAAATTACAAACATTAATAATTAAACATTAGTGCGCATATAAAAAATATTAAAATAATATAAAATTTTACGATATAATCAAAATGAAGATAGATAATGAAGATAGATAATTAATTACCACGGGACGATAGTCATTCGATCCACCATCAATGTGCCCATATTTCCTACAATGCATTGTTGTTGTTGCTATTAAAAATCTAACATTATTTCTCATACAACATTTTTTGCAAGGGCAATAAACTCTACCATCACCCCTTTCACCCTTTTGAATTTTTTTCCACCTCTAATGTTTTCTTCCATTGATGCAAATTATCCTATAAAGAAAATAATAAATCTCTCTCAATGGTGTAGAAAACCCAAGACTTGTTGAACTCAATGGGAGCTCAATATATAAGCAAAAAGAAAATAAAAGTGGGCATTTTACAAATTGTGAGCTTTTTACAAAATGTGGGCTTTTTACAAAATTGTGGGCTTTTTAAAAATTGTTTATATTTTTAATAAAATGTGGTATTTTTACAAAATTGTGGGCTTTTTTAATTCTTAATGCATTTTCTGTAGAATACTAAACAGATTTGTCCAAAATTTGAGATGCAAACTGTAGTCTCTACTACATTTGGAAAATTGGAGGTTTATAAAAGATAAACTGCGAACAGAATTGTGCCACTATGATAAGAAGTTGTCAGAAGCATTCCTTCTGCTTCACAAACGTGGAACTACCTTAAGAATGCTTATGATTGATATAAATATTAGAGCATGGCAGTTAAATGTAGTAGTTATGCTAAAATACTAAATAACAGCTTGAGAGTGCTCTTCAGATACTGTACGAATGCACCAAATTAAAGTTGTACCATTAGTAAAGACAAATGGCCAAAAATAGTCAATTTTGATATCGTGAAGTTATGTCTTTCTCGGTAGAAAACTGGGGATAGGATGGCAAATATGAGAGAAATAAGTTCCAAGGACTAAAAAACCAAGGCCAACATAGTTCTGCCTTGAATTATAGACAAAACAAAGCTGCCCAAAAAAGTGTTTGAGAGCACCCATTGAAGCTACTATATATAGCAGAGTCAACATTTTCCTATTGAACAAGTTTGTATAGTCAAAGCCACAGCAAGATCAGATAGCCACGATCCTAAATGAGAACCAGAGCCAAAGCTAAGACAGGTCCACATTTAGCAGAACAAGACAGCCATATCAAAGGATTTGACCACAGAACCAGATCATGAGAGATATCAAGATTCTTGCTTCCACTGTGGAAATGTAGAAACTGTACAAGGGCTTTGCTTCCAGCAAATTTCATTGTGACAATAATTTCTATGGTGTTGTAAGCGCTCATTAGTATAATCTTAAAGCCATTCTGGAATTCTTTTAACCTGGAGAGGGTTTTCTGTGGTTATAAATCCTCATGTTCAAATTCCATTGTGGATTGGTTGTGTTTGATATTATGTTTTTATTGTCTGCAGTTGAATTTTCGCACAGAAAATTATCAGTCTAAAGCGGAGCAATTTTGCGATGTTTCTTTTGCTTCCTATTGTGAAGTATTTCGCTCAGAACTCTACTCGTTGTAATAGAGGTCTTGGGCATAGAACAAGGGACTTGGGTTTTTTAGAATCAAACTTCAGGTTAAGATGCTCATCTGAAGAATGGCACACTGAGCCTTAGCATGGATTTGGGAGTACCAATTTGAAGTGCAGGTACGACATTGTACAATAGACCAGTTAGATTTCTGGACCCTAATACAAAAGTTTCTTCTTCTTTCAAAACGTGTTTCTCGTTTTCTGTAACCAATGTGGGTCATGTTCTTGTTTCAATTGGGGATGGATTAGCATTTGTTATTGCTCCAGATGATCACACTCTGGGTAGCCCTGGAGGCTATTTGAGGGTGATGAGTCCAATAGGTCTCAATGAACTGTTGCCCTCGCCGGGGAATACTATTGCAGTGGAATTAGATACTATTTTGGATGTTGAATTCCACGATCCTAAAGGAAACCAGTACCTTCAACTCCAGTACCTATTCACAAAAGAGGGTTCCATAGTCATTCATGCGTGCCGAGAGGGTGAATTGCAGGCATTGCAATAGGAGGTGTTGTTGTTGTTGCATTGGCCACTAGATTGTTTGTCTGGTTCTGTTACAAGCGCAGAGTATTGAAAAGGACAGACAAATTTAGTTCAGATATTGTGAAATTGCCTTGGAAATTCACCTACAAAGAGCTCAGCAATGCTACGAAAGACTTTTTTTGAATTTGATTGATAATTGATAATTGCAAGCAAGGGTAATCCCCTTGTGAAACCCAAATTTCTGAGCATTTTCTAAAACCTGATGACGGAGTCATTGTAATGAACAAGTGCCTAGGTCCATATAACGTCCAAATCTACCAAGCACCAAGATTTATAAAAAAAATCCATAGTATCTGCGAACTAAGAAGAAGAGGCATAAAATGTATTCTGCTTACCTGTTCGAATAGTGGTTGGGGTTTACCACGGCAAAAATTTGACAGAGCCCATGTAGCATTTCTTATCATTGAAATTCTGGCAGTATCATTCAACTGGGCAAGCACCTAGCTCAGAGCTCCATGACTGAGGGCAAGATCCCAAAATGTTGCAGAGTCTCCAGCAATATTTCCCAAAGCCCAAACAGCCTTACACGAACACCAGTTGAACTCAAAGTTGGGTACTAGTTTTTTAAATCAAATTCCAAAATTACAAACATATAAAGATAGTTGGGAAGAATAATTTTATGCCTCTAAAATAAATATGCTACCTGTTCTCGAACATTATCATTCCCAGAGGTAATAAGTTCCACAAATATAGGCAGTGCCCCATAATCAATCACAACCTTTTTATTCTCAGAGGCTCCAAAAAAAACCCAAATAGGGTCAACCCTACTATAGGAGGAAGGGCCTGCAGTAAGAACTTACCATTTTGCAAGAGCTGAGGGCGAATGTTGTTCTGCAAGAGCTGAGGGCAAATGCTGTTCTGCAAGCACTGAGGGCGAATGCGCGCGTGATATCAGACGTTAATGTAGTTTTTAAAAAATTCATTTTTATGTAGCGCGCATTTGATTTTTGCATTTCAAATCATTTTTATTTACATTTGATTTTTGCATTTCTAATACAAGTGACAAACAAATTTCTACAAGAGGTTGAAATTTTTACTAGAATAGCCATGAAAGAATAATTAAAATGGCTTAAAATGCAAGTGGAACTTCAAAATAAATGTAATTGAAGGTTCTCTCCACTAATTTTTTGCAAAAGTGCTTACATTATTTAAGTTATCTAGGATATTTTTTTGTATTACACAATCTAAATTAAATAATGAAATAGTTGGGTAGTCTTATTGTTTCAAATTAGGACAAAATTTTCAAATGGTGATGAAGTTTCATGTGATGATTAACTGACAATATTCTCCTTTCCTATCCTTGAAAAACTATACAAGGTTCCATGTTGCCACATGAAACCCTAACTCATGTAGCAGCATAGGACCAGTCCTCCATTTTTCCCGTCATAAGGCATTTTGCACATATTTGACGACTAGAATTTGCGGATTCCTATTTTCCATGAGGTGCTAGGAAGGATAGAAGACTTAATTTTGACGTTTGAATTTTTTTCAAAAACATTCTTACGCCCTTTAATTTCCACTTACCAATAATTTTGCAACACTAGTCCTCTTTGCAATTGCAAGGCTGTACTCAAAAAGTAAGGAAAGTTACTTTTTTGGCTCACTCAAAATTAAAAATTTAATAAAGGAATTGCCACTTGTCATTATTGATATTTTAAACTTAGAATCAATTTAGTTTTCCCCTTCCTATTACAGAAAGTTCACAAATCCTTTCTTTTACATAAAACACCAAAGAAAGAATAAAGCCCGTTGCCCTGCAAACTTCCAAGGTTGTGATTAGTGAAGCAATGAAAAAGTATGGCTATAGCACTAAAAAATTAGAATGCCAATATTCCCTAACATGAAGTAGTGTTAATATAGCTGGTGGCTTGGCTTGATGGTCAAACAGTGAATTACACAAGAAAAAAATAAAAGCTTTAGGCGTCTAGTTCCTTACACTCGCACTCTCAAGGCATTCAGACTTAGGCTGAGCTCAAGATTGGCTCCGAGGAAACTAGATTGGCTCATTGACTTGCCATATTTTAATTTCATAAGGTATGTTCGAAGTTTGAACTGCTAGGGTAATTTATTATTGTGAAATCATAGTTCTAAATTATCTCTTATTTTTTGAGCAATGTAATCTATTAATTGTAAGCAAATTCATTAAAAAATTCAAACTGATTTTAGCATGAATGATGACAATTTATATATTAATTTGTTTTTAAGAGTATTTGTATTATGTAGGAGCATTGGAAAGAAAAATCAAGACTTCATTTTCTGTTTTCCTTATTTTATTGGGCTGAACTGGACAAAATTGAATATGAATAGTGAGTTAATTGTAAGATCAATGGGCCAAGGCCATACATCAACATTGAACATAGTGGGGAAGTATAAAAACATGGATATTCATGCAAGTATAGTCATTAATGTAAGATCAAAGTTAACTCTTAGCTTCACTAAAGAAATAGAAGGCAAAGATCTAGCATCAACTGAAACTCACGTGGAAAAGTAGATGAAAAATTTACAATCATCCAATGGAGAGGTAATCTATAATTATCCAGTAAGACTCTTGGCTATGCCTTGAGACTAAACTAATTCTCAATATTTTTGAATAATCATCCATTGGAATTTAGTAGGAAAACCATAGTAAATCATTGTACAATGGCCATGCAAAAATATATAAAAAATAATATTTGTTGGTTTTTTTTCAATAGGTGGACCATGATGGGACCACTGAGAAGGTGGGGGTGTTTTTTTAATCATGGAAGTGAGGTTTAGTAGATTGATAGTCAAGTTACCTTTCCCTATAAATTTTCTTGATCAAGTTATTCATTCATTGAAATTTGATTCATTCCTACTGTTTTGATACACAATCCAATCTAGTTGAGTCTTGAGTCTTCATTGAGAATAGCATTCATAGGTTGTCAAGAAAGAGGTTATCATGCACATGCACTCTTCTTTTCTTGGTATCTTTGTAACTATGTTCAGCCTGAGTTCTATATTTTTAAATTATCATAATAGTTCATGATTATTAGGCTTTTATTTTGTCTTTTAAGAATTTTAATTTAATTATTATTAATCATTAAATTTAATATATATATATATATATATATATATATATATATATAGTTATTATAGTTATTAAAATCTTAATAGAATTATTAAACTTTCAATGGTACATCAACTTTCATACATGAGAAAATAGTTACAGACAAATGGTACATCATGGCCTGATTAATTTCGCTCAGCAATTTCAAATGGTATAACATTTAGTCAACAGTAATCATTAATTTCTGCACACAGAGACTAATTTCTCTGGAAGCCTGAGATTTCTTTGGCTTGTTATTCTTATAACTACATATACATAATTAATAGAGAGATTGAGGACAAAAAAAAAATCTAGCGCTTAGTCTCCACTACTCAACATGATTTTGTGAGAAATAATACATAGATTGATTTCTCTGAGTGCCTTAGCGTTCTTTGGCTCATTATTTTAATCACAACAACAATAAAAAATGCACTGAGGATCTGTTCTTAGTCCGATTATGCAATTTTTATAAGACAGACTATGCAATATTAATAATAAACATAAATTTATTGCAATTTAGGGAAAGCTCGTTCATGTTTTTTTCTTTATATTGGAAGGTTACTTTCTTTTTGAAGTAATTTTAGTAGATCATAGCATATATTGAGGAAATATTAGTTTGACAAGAATAAGTTATTTCTCTTGAAACTTTAGGTATTAAAAGTCCATGACACAGATATATCACACTCCAAAATCCAAAGAAAATGGAAGAGCATTCAATTTTTTTAATCAAACTTTTATTGGTGAAGGGTTAATTTATTACGAGAACATCATTAATGAAGTGCAAAATTTTAACGTAACGTTTATTGAATAGAAAAATAATGACCAAAACGTCAAAAAAATTTATGTGACGAGTAAAGAGAAATCCAAATTCCAACCCTGCCTGCCACTTGTTGGTGAATGGAGGTTATTCACTTTTCATTTACAGCTTACCAGGTTACTCATGTTACCAATATTTTCACATGGCTCACTTTTAGGTGACTACTTATTGTACTTCGTCTTTATAAAGAACAATTGGTAGATAATTGTATTATTTGAAATCTATAACAAATCCAGGCAAAAAAATTACAACAAATAGAAAATTATGCAAAAAATTCACCAGGGCACTAATGTGTGGATACCCTATCATTTCTTAGATCCTCATAACTTACCAACACCTACTATATTGTTATACACATAATGTGGCATATACCTGAAGTATTTCATATGTATCTAGAAGTAAATAAGTTGTATGACAATTGCTATGGCAGATATAAGATGTGTATTATAGTTTATATTTCAATTTTTCTTAAGTAGCATGCATGTGCGGTTCATATAGTGACTACAATTACCAAATATATTTCATTGAAGATGTGAAGATGATCTCTCATTAGGTCCTAATTACTTAAAGCATCATTAATTAGCTTTCCAAATGAATAAAATATGTTAACAAATTAGTAAAAACTAGGAAAACAAATCATGCTTTAAAAAAATATGGCACAATGAGTCACACTGAGATTTATTTAATTACTCATCAAGTGTCGCTACAACATATATATGATCACCATTACCATATAAATGGGACATGTGACCATCATTTTGGTTTCGCCAATGACATTCCACATCATGAGCATTGTTTAGGGTTGATTGTGTTAATTTTTTTTAAACAAATCATTTATACATTTTATGGAAATTATAGACACAATTTATAATCACATTACAAGATCATGATGTATGGATATTCCTTATCATTTCTTAGATACTCACAACTTACCAACACCTAATATATTGATATACACATCATATGGAATTTACCCCTAGAATTCCACTTGTATCTTAAAACAAGTTAGTTGTATGGCAATTGTTGATGCAGGGGCATTAGGCTCAAAACAACCTTTGTTCATAAATAAATGTAAAGGGAGGTCTCATGTTTTATTTCCCCATGTATTTATTCATAGTTGAGTTATTTTTAGTTAATTAGAGAAGAAAATGTAACTGCTCGAATGATTAATAGGCACCTGAAGAGATAGTCAGTTTCAGAAGTTAAGCTAATTTTAGGAGTCCATCTCTGTCTGTCAGAGGGTTAGTCTCAGAGTTAGAGATATGAAGAGTTTTGAGCGTTAGAGGAGTTGAGTCGATTCATGGGTTGTATAAAAATAAGCCTTATAAGCATAATAAGGCAGACCTGCATAGAGAACCGCATAGGCTGCGTAGGACTGTCTTGAGACAGAGTAGAGGAGAAGGGCCAAGTAATTCGAAGATCTGGTCGAGCCAAAGTTGTAAGTACTTCACTGCATAAATGTAGAATTATTTCAATGGTATTGTGCATTTGTCAAGTTAATTATGGCGTGAATGGTTTCTGTGTCTCGATAATCAACTGTATAGTAGTCTGGAATACATACTCGATAATTGTGGTTTAATGGGGTCCTATATGTTGAAAGAGGAACCAAGTCCTTTCCTGAAATACTAGCCTCTGTGCGAGAGGTTCTAGCCTTTCCCGAACCCATTGGATATTAGTTTAACTTGATGTAAGAATTGCTAGACGAATAAAGTTGTGTGATAACCCGTGTTAAGCGCCATGACAGTGGACGGTGTGGCATTGGACAGTGGTATGGCAATGTTGTGGTCGAGACTCATGTAATACAGTGGGAAATGCCATGGTAGAGAGGGTCCACAGGTCCAAATTATGGAGCTCCCCACAGTTTAATAGATAATTGTGCTCAAGCCTTCGATTCAAGGTTCGATCGGTGCTACCACGTACATAGAACCAGTGTGTGAAGGAACCTCATGGAGTGTGAGTCCTTAATTGAAGAAAAAAAAACTAGTACAGGAAGATGCGAGTCAAAGGAGCGGAGGCGGAGTACAATAAAAGAAAGCTCGACGGAACCTGGAAGATAAGAGGCAGAACCGTGACCGAAGTGCACAGTAAAACCACCGTTTGGAAAATCGGCGATATCGCGCAAGTTTGGAGGTGGTAAGCAGAATTGGTGAAAAGGACGCGACATATGTCTCCGTGAGACACGTGGCCAGGGCGGAATTATAAAACTGTTCTAATCGCAGATTAACCCTTGGGCGTGTTCGTTACGTGAGGTTTCGTTGTGTCTGTTGGATCCTCCAAACCGGCGCGATGCTCCATCAACCGTTAGATTTAGAGGTAAATTACTGTGGAGCCAAGAATGGTTTATGTATGAACGTTGAGTTATAGACCAAAGTCGAGATTTGTTACGATATTTGACGATTGGCAGAGATTATAATAAGGAGGATTGTATAATTATGTGAATGGTCGTGCGTTTGGTTGAAACCAAGTGACGGAGTTCAAATTGACAAGGTCGACATACATTAAACATCACGGTTGAAATACGAGAGGGTCGAGCAGTTGATACATTCGAATATCAATTCGAATATGTAAAATGAGTGAGCCCAAGGTTTTGGGGTTTAATTCCTAAGTGGATTGTATTTATTGGGGTATATATTAATGAGAGTAGGCTAGTCATTATATTAGGGGTGTGTAAAGAGCGATTGAATGTTGATAGGTATGATGGGGATTAGACCATAGAACGCGGGGACTTATAGTATCGTTTAGAACCATGAAGTGAAGAAGTTCTGCATGCGAGAAGAAATGGCATAGGCCTTGTTAGCAACCTATAATATAGGAGTCATAATTTTGACTTGACTATTGGTAATTTTGTAAATTTGTACATACTTTGCCTTCTGCAAGTTGTATTCCCATTAAAAATAAAAATAAAAATAAAATTAAATAAAATTAAAAAAAAAAAAAGGACTTAGAACAAATAAGATACCCCAAAGAAAAAATGAATAAAACATGAAAGTGAGCAAGCATAAATGCCACTACTTTTTACTTTTTGACTATGGCAGAGTGTCAATAAATGCCATTAGTCCATGATGAGTTAAACAGTTCAATCTTAACTTGTCATTGTTTAAATTTCCTTTGTTATAGATAGAGATTAATGAGTTGTTAGACAGTTTAATCCTAACAATTCAGTAGTTAGGTAGAGAAATAAAGTGAATCCAACAGTTTAATCTGGATTCATGGATGAAATAAGTGCAGAATTAGATAGTTTTACTTGCTTTCAGAAAGAATAAATGCTGTGAAGGTTGCTAGCTTAAATGCACCTACTACAAAGGAAGAAAAAAATGTTAGCATGGTAAGATGGGTAGGTAGAAGAAGGTGAAAAGTATCAATGTAAATATCATTCATCATGGGCTGCAAAATAACTAACTTTCCCTTCCCATAGTCATGAAACATTCTAGACTATCAGTCAGAAAGGCTAAAAGAATTTCCTTGACTTTTGTTGGGACCGGACCCAAGGCTCTATAACTGATCAGTTGAAAGTGTGAAATGTCTATATTAATCCCTAAATCACATCATTTACCATTCATGCACTCATTTCCCCTGAAAAATCCTAAGTAAAACTTCATTTTTACTTAAAGATACTCTAATCCTCATTTGATTAACTTCCTACATCATTTCAAAGCATAAAGCCCTCAAAATCACATTTTATTCTAAGTCTAAGTGATGAAGTTATTATAATGCAAATTTGCTTTTTAATCTTCACTTTCTTAGTTATATTTATGTGTTTTTGAATATACATTGTCCCCTTGTCATATTAACTCTAACTTATGTATTAACTCCCTACAATTGACCTTTTCCTATTATATAACTCCCTTTATAAATAAATCCCAAAAACCCACTTATTATAACTTAAGCCAAAGCATTTTATTCCCACATGCTTAAATAAAACCCCCCTTATAACCCCTTTGGCTAAAATTGTATCCGTATATTTAATCCCGCCCCTATGGTAATTAAGTTTTCCTGATTTGATTTACCATATAAATAAAATATATGAAGAAAAAGTTTAAAACATATGTTATATATGTTTTAAATCAAAAATCACCCGAAGTTTCATCTAAATTAAACTTCAATAAAAATGACCCTTTCCCTTGTATATTTTCCGCCCCAAGTCCCTTAACCTAAGCTTAGAACCTTAACCTTACCTTTTCCCTGCATACATTACGCCTAAATCCCAGACCCTAACCACACATCAAAGCCTTGGTAATCCTTCCGAACACTTGATTTTCCAATAAGTGTTAGTATGAATCTTTCTTCGTAAAAGACCACTTTAGCTACGCATAAAAAATAGCCCTAACATCAATTATGGCTGCCAAATATCTTTAAATCTACAATCAAATGATCTAAATAATGCTGCACAAATCCAAATCTAAGCATAAAAGACATTAAGCAGATAAAATAGAATGAGGCTCCATGCATCCAATAAACAAGACAAGAACGATGTATTTGAAAGAATTTTTATATTATATTGAAAAGGGGCACCTGAGAGGAAAACAAGAAAGGTGTTTTCTGGTTCTCCTCAATGGGATGGGTTCTTGATAGTCCTCAGCATTTCAGATCTAAAATCTCTCTCTCTTGTTGGTATAGAAAACCCAGACAAACATAGAACTCAATGGGATCTCACAAGGCAAAAATGGAGAAAATATGACCAAGTGTATAGATCCAGAGTGATCTAATGCAATCAAAGGTGACTAATGAATGGGGAAAACCCTTCTATTTATAACAAAATATTAGGGCGGTCTAGAACTTGGTGCATGAATAAAATATTATTAATCAAATTCTAGAACCACCCTTTAGGAATATTTTATTATATTTGTTGGAGGGAAAAGGATTTTTGACTTGGGTCAATTCCTTTATTTATAAATAATAAATAAATAAATGATTTATTTACTATTTTTTAAGGAAATGGTGGGAATATAATTAAATAAATAATTATTTATAAATGACTTAGTCAAATTTAACTAGGAATATTATTTAAATAGGATTTAAATAACTTATTCCTAGGAAATAATCAAATAAATAAGGATTTATTTAATTGATTTCCTTGTTTTGGGTTAAATATGACCGGGAAATATAAACAAATATAGATTTGTTTATTATTTCGTTTTGGGGTTTCCCGTTTAGACCATAAACAACTTAATAAAGGTGTTTTACTAAGTTATTTCACATAGTGAAAGCAATTTTACTTAGGGTAAAATTGGTCTTACATGGTGTACTTGGGTTCATCTAATGATAATAGGTTAGATGACAAAAAAATGGTGTAACAGATTGCCCCCCAACGTACGAGTGTTAGGAGCAAATCGTATGACCAAAGTACGTTGTAAGAACTCAATCACTAGACATCAAGAGGGAAGTCAGAGAGAGAAATGTAAAGTAGTCTAATGTGCTAAAGGACTAGGCCCTGAGGAGACGAGACTTACAGGTGCAACAAGTCTCTAGTTTATGAAGTGGTACCTGTGCAAAAGGCCGCGGGGGAGGCATACCTATGCCCGCCGAAACAAAGTACAAAATAATAGTATGTCCAGTAAACACGAAACTGAACTATAAAGTACATGCTGGCATAAAAAAAAGCCAGAAAATAGAATGATGAATCCCACATACATGATGTGCCTGGAATAACATCTAGGACTTATACAATAATAGTTTAGTACATGAGATACAAATACACCCCAAATGCCCCCTATACACAGGGAAGAGCTTGCAAAATCTGACTGATACATGCAAATCGAAAAGGCACTGCAAGTGGTTGAGGCCGACATCATCAAAGGTAAAGAGCTACATCAAAGGCTGAGATGAAGAAGTCATCTGGGCATGTGGGGGGCTACCTGCAGGGCCACCCCCTCATGAGGGTTGAGACATCTCACACACACTTGGGAATCACCAATAGCTGTTGCTGCATCACTGGACCATCAAGTATACGGATCACGATCATGTGGACGGGAGCTCGAACCAAGGTATACCGCACTCTAGACCTGGCTTCTGGAGTAAATGAGCTGATGTCGACAGAAGGAGGTCCGCTAGAGGTGAGACAATAAGGGGTCCCCAACTAAGGCGCGAGAGAACATAGTGGAGCGACGAACAGACAGACACTAATGATGATGATGAAATGAGGGAAATTGAGTAGCGGATGGATGACTTCCCTTGTTAGAGCATAAAGGGAATGAATGGCTTGGCAGCAACTGACATAATTAAGGGATAGGGGACAATGGTACTAAAGGCCATAATGTGCGACACGAGAGAGGGACCAAGCAATGAAGGATGGAGGACTATAGCCGGGTATAAAGGGACTCGGGATAGACTCCATGAATGTGATGATGACTCAACTCGGATGCTCTAAACAAGGACGACTCGATGGTGCTGCCACACAGTAAAGGTCCAATGGGGGACCATGAAAACATGAGTACAAGATGGTAATTCATGACGAAAATCAACATGAACAAAGACAAGTAAGGAGGCAAAGTGGTGCCCCAAGTACAAGTGTTGTAAGTGGAGACATTCGATTTGGAGGAGAGGTAAAGAGACCCTTCGTGGACAAAATGTGTCGTGGTGAAGTGTCAAGACATGAAAAACTAATATATACCCATTTGAGTGCTCGATGAGAGCTTTCCAATGGTGCAGACAGTGTGTCAAACAGGGCTACGGTTTGGTCGCAGCGGGCGAAAGAAAAAGTAGGGATTTTTCTTCTAATAAGGCATTTTCCCTCCAAAATCATTCATTTTCTTGTCTAGCTGTGGTGAATGTTGAGAGGAGAGAAGGCCCTAAATCTTGCGGCGATTTTAGCGGACAAACCGACCGTTGGAATCGCAATTCGTCAGTTGCAGGTAAGAGGCCTAATCTTTCTCTTTGTTTTTGATGGATTCAAAGTTCATATTAGGGTTTTAAATCTCAGTAACTGCTCCTACTTCATCATTACAGCCGGGTCGCACTTTTTGGGGCAAAAACTGCGACCTAGGACGCAGGTTTGGGCCTGAAAAGTGCGACCTGGCCCAGGGTTTGGCCAAAAAGTGCGACCTGGTAGATGGGGGTGGTTTCAGTGCTGGTATGGACTGAGATTCAGTTTTGGTGTGAGTGAATGCAGTTTTGTTTATCTGTAGATTGACAAAGATGATGGTTTTGTGCAGATATGGCAGATATACAGATCAAGTGGAGAGAGAGAGACCTAGGTACATTACGAACAGAAATCCAAGCGAATCAGGGTGTCCGTTGTGCATTGGCTAGGTTTCGGGTTCTGAAATTTGTGGAGAACCCTTTGATGAGGGCTAGTGAGCCCTTGTTGGCCCAGATTATCATTTATTGGGATCCAGATCATGAGGTGTTTATAGTGCAGGGGCATAGGATTGAGCTGACGGTCCAGGATCTGTATTTCCTGACTGGTCTCCCGCCATTACGGATGGTGGGAAATACACAGCCAGTGTTACCGCGGGGGCGTAACATCATGGAGTTTGTTGAGCAACATTGTCGACCAGGTGTCCGAGTCAAAGGGACTCGAATATCGATTGGGGATCTAGAGAGGTTGGAGACCCGGGCAGTGGCAGCAACAGTGTTGCGAATCTTGGGCAGCCAGGCGTTCCATCACATCACTGGAGGGCAGATGATGATTGTAGAGAGTGTGTTGAGTGGGACCTACTATGGGTGGGCCCAGATGATGTTGGTGTCGGTGAAACGACAGTCGTCGCTATGTAAGCGGCAAGTGAATCATGATTGTGCTTATGGGACTGTATTGTGCTCCTTCTCTTTTGAGAAGATCCCGACCTTACGACCTCATGTACAGCTACCTAATGGGGGTCCGAGAGAGCCTCGGATGCGTCGGTGGGGACGACTATTATGTAGAGGAGGAGGAGGGGTGGCCGGACAGGTGTTCCGACCAGAGTTCTTCGCCCATTGGTATCAGATGCCTTTGTACATAGACGACTATCCCTATAGTGGGATGAGTTATTGGGGAGATCCGGACTTGCCGCTTCCGCCTGGTCGAGTATGGGGGCCCGATGGTAAGTGAAAAGTAACTAATTTGTTATGTGCATTTTACATTTTGTGACTAGTATTCATGGTACTAATCCTTATAATTTTTGGAATGCAGATATAGCTCCGGTAAAACCGGCCGGATATATGGGACGACCTGTAGCAACTGGAGCTACAGGTGCAAGTGGATCAAGGATGACACAGAACGAGGATATGGCCGCGCTGTTGGAGGACATCCATCGTAGATGTGAGGGGCTGCTGACTGGTGTGTCGGAGCATGGTTGGCAGGATTTAGACGACCAACACATAGAGTTATGTATTGGGCTACCCTCGGAATGGCGAGGTATCATGCGACGCATGGCGATGGCCAGTCAGACTGTGCGTGATCTACGAGCTGCAGGAGCAGGTCCGTTGGCTCGGGACCCCCCAGAGAGTAATTAGATGTAGGGCAGGTGGTGCCCCCCAGTGTCTATGTAGGGGCAAGTGGTGCCCCCCATTTTTGTAGTTTTGTTTTTGTAACATGCTACGGGCATGTAATACGTTTCAGAGTAGATGGACTCTAAAAACACATGTTATATGATATATATGATGTATAGGCATTTTTTTGATGGTGTTAAATGTTATTGTCTTGTGTGTGATAAATGCCAGTCTAGAACATGATTTGCGATTTGATCTACGTAGTCATTTTGACTTCTAGGTATATGGTTGAAAGTAATGAATCTAAATTCACGTATCAAAAGTTTCAGTCGTAAATATTGTTTAAACAGGATAGGGTTATGCACACAATAGACACCATTAAGTTGTAAGACAAGAAGCAGGGAATCTAAACGAACGTGCAGATGGAGGATGTGATGAGAGAGGGCATCAGCTAAGAGACCACGTACTGCATCATATTCGGCCTGATTATTGGTGGCATTACCAATGCAGACCCCATTTGTAAGAACGAGGGTATGCAAGGGGGTAAAGATGGCCCATGCGGCCGATGCGAGATTCCGAGAATAGCGACTTGCCCCATCGGCATAGCCAATACAATGTGTGAACGAGAGGGCCGGTGGAATAGTGTCATAAGATAAGAAATGGGAGGAAGGAGAATAATGATGGCAGCGTGAGTATAGGGTAGACATCCAATGACAACTATGGGAGGGAGTAGTTGGGGTAGGAAGTCTAGGACTCATAGATCGACTAGAGGGAGATGAACGAGAACTATGGGAGGAAGAGCAGGAACTCATGTTGCGAAGGACATCATAGATACTGAGGGTATCATCGTGATTATGGGAAGAAAGGGAAAGGTCGAGGAAACCACATGACGCTGCAAAGCTACCTAAATCATTAGTATGGGAAGAGAGGCACACATATGGGTCATCAGGGGGAATGACGGAAGAACAAGTAAAAATATGGTCAAAGCATGAAGAGCCCAAGAATGTTGCTGGAGTGGAATCGAGCAAAACAGATGGAGTGGATTCAGAGGGAATGTGCTCCAAGGGTTGTGCGGATGATGATAAGTATAGGAGGGGGGCAGTAGATTCCGACATGTGAACATCAGGGGGAGGAATGTCAATGGTAGTAGGGGGATCCTCGAGTAAACCTGACGCATACTGAGCAAGGATGGGAGAGGCAGATTGATTTTGTTCAACTTTGCTCTCGCGAATGACCTCTAAAGAGGCTCGGTAATGCGTGAGGTGAGGACAATGATGATAATAATGGCCATGGACACCACACAGAGCACAGGGTTTGTTGGTGTGAAGAGTCTTTGGGTTCTTGGTTGCGGATGAGGAAGAAACAGAGGTTTCAGGGATTGTAGATTCAGGGAACGCGACTTTAACCATGGGTTGGATACGAGGCAACTTCGGACAAGTATGGGGGCATGACCGATACCATCACACAAGGCATAAGGCTTGGCGAGTGGAGGAGGGGTAGGGTCGGGTGCGGTGGCCTTGTCTTTGGATGCCCCATTGCGAGTTTTTCTTTTCTTTCCCGTAGCTGTCACGACATGAGGATGGTCTTGCGGAGGGGCTAGGGGCACTGTAGTGGTGAAAGGAGCGAAAGGAATCAGTTGCACGGGTGTCACAGCAATGTATGGTTTGGGGTGGCCTGGTGGGGTCTCGGCTGGAGGAGTAAGGTACCATACTGGTATTCCCAAGCTTAAATTATGGAGGGAAAGGGTAGCCATGATGGGAACCGAACAGACTCCTGGGGGGGGACCAAGGAAAGGTATTTGACCGGCGGGGTAATGGCTAGGAGGGACGACTCCCATATGGTGGAGACCTAAGGGGACCGACTTAGGAGGGTAGGGAGGTTCCTGAGTGTGAGAGGGATGGGAAGGTCTAGGTGGGAGAGGGTTAGTCGGCTGAGGCGAAGGGCTAGGAGCAGGGTGCGGCGGACGAGGTTGAGGTTGCTAACTAGCCGAAGTAGGTTGTGGAAGGGCAGCCTGAGACGATTGCATCATGCAAACATTTATAGAAATTTGAATAACTGATATATTATTCGCCAAGATTCTCCTGATCACACACTATTTTAGCTTCATGCATAATACATAATCTCTTCTACCATTGATCATCACATGCGGAAATAAAATCAATTGCATGCATACATTAAAACGACAAACAATCACACATATGAACACAGTATTTAATGAGAAAGCTTAAAGCTGAAAACCCCAACTATTTGTATATTATACATGCCATGGAGATCATGTAACAATCATAGTACAAAGCTCCTCGCAAGCTCTCATGCATACCCTCAATTGCTACACACTATCAAGCTAGATCTAGCAAAACACATGCTCCAACCTTTTACCACTTGATAGCCAGCCTCTATTGCGTTTTCAATGCTATGGGATGGCTTCATTAAATAGATAACCACCTGGCTTGAACTGCGCAATCCTTATGGGCTTACTCCACCTATCTGTGTGTTGCAAATAGCAACAGTATAGTCACAACTGATAGTTAACCTGCTCTTTCACCTATTCCTGCACTGGTCTCCACTGAAACTGTCCATGCACTGAAGTTAACTGATGCATTCTTTAGTTGATTTATGAGTATATAATTAGTGAATTAATTAACTAATTAATTCACACCACTCTCACTAATTGTATCTATTAGTTAACTTGGATACAAAAAGCTCAACTATGTTTAGATTAGTTAAACTGAATACAACTCCACTAACTTCCTCAATCAACTCCACCAAACTCTGTCACATGAGTTCTAACTGAAGTCTTCATGCAATAGCTCCACTAAACCCTAGGAATTGCGCGTAATTCCTTCTGTCAGTTGCATGTGCCACTTCTAGGCATCAAACTGAAGTGCTCCAAGAGAATAAGATAATGTTTAGAGTCTAAATATTATTAAGAGCTAATAATATTTGACATCCCTATTTTTAGACTGGCAATCTAAAAATAGATTCCGCCCAGTATGTCTAAAAATAGAAGTCCATCTATTTTTCCCGACTTGACCAACCATCCACAAATAGCATCCTGCAATTCATAGAACATGATCCATATGTCTAAAAATAGACTTTGCACCAAAAATAGCCTGCGGGGCCACTTAGTGAAGGCGACTCCTTTCCACTAAGCTCATCATCTTGTTGCAATCTTAACACTCCCTCTCAACAAGATATGGATTATCTGCAACCCCTATCATGCCCCTGTGGTATTCGAATTTGCTCCTGGTGAGCGCCTTTGTCAAGATATTAGCATCCTGATCCTCCGTAGGAATGCATGAAAGTAACATGATCTTCCGCTGCACACAATCTCTGATATGATGATACCGGATGTCAATGTGTTTAGATCTATCATGAAATACTGGATTAACCGAGAGTTTGATGCAACTCTAATTATCACAATAAATCACAGTAGGATCTAAGTGTGAACCGAACAACCCGACCAGGATCTTCCTCATCCATATAGCCTCGCATGCAGCCAAACTCGCTGCCATATACTCGGCCTCTGTTGAACTGAGTGCCACAGATCTCTGCTTCCTGCTGTACCAAGAAACTGTTGTCGACCCGATACTGAAAATCCCTCCAGATGTGCTCTTTTTGTCCATTGGGCTCCCTTCCCAATCTGCATCCGTGAAGCCACACAGCTTCACCTCATCCGGCCCCGTACGTACCACAATCCATGTCAGGTATTGCCCTGTAGATAACGCAATACATGCTTGCCACTTCCCGAGAAGATCTTGGTGAGCTTAGCCATAACTGACAGAAAGGAGTTAACTGCATAGCATATATCGGGTCGTGTATTGACCAGATACATAAGCGACCCCACCAACTGTCGATAAACAGTGGCATCCACTACCTCCGCTGAAGTAACATCCTCCTTCCTCCAACCTCCAGGAAGAGGAGTATCAACAGGCTTGCAGCCATGCATGTTGAACTTCTCCAGTATCTCCCGAGCATACTTACCCTGAGAAACAAACATTCCATCACTGCATTGCCAAATTTCCAATCCCAGGAAATAATGAAGGAGGCCCAAGTCCTTCATCTCAAACTCTTTTGCAAGATCCTCCTTGCATGAGAGTATCAACAGCTCATCACCTGTCAAAATCAAATCATCTACATAAAGTACAATGATCGACAACTTACCCTCCACCACAATCTGGTATAGGTTCGGATCCGCCTCACTCTTGGAGAATCCAAGTTGGGGGAAATTTGAAATAACTATCTATTCGTGTGTGCAAGCATGAGGTGCTTGTTTCAACCCATACAACGCTCTCTTGAGTCTGCACACATGCGACTCGCTGCTGAAGATCTCAAAACCTTCTGGCTATTCTATGTACACCTCCTCCTTAATCACCCCGTTGAGGAACGCAGTCTTCAAATCCATCTGATGAATGTGCCACCCCATCTGCGCTGAGAGAGTGAGAATTGTCGGTATGGAAGAATACCTTGCGACAGGTGCAAAGGTCTCCTCATAATCGATCCCCTCAATCTGTGAAAAGCCTCGGGCAAAAAATCTTGCCTTGTACTTCTCCACACTCCCGTCAGCTGCCTGCTTCACTTTGTAGATCCATCTCGAACCCACCACTGATTTCCCCTCCGGCCTCGAGACAATATCACATGCACTGTTTCTAACAATCGAATCATACTCTTCAACCATGGCATCTACCCATGCGAGATCCTCCACAGCTTCCTCGAAAGAGGATGGCTCTGTCACGATACACTTGCTCATAAGAGCCATGTATCCAGTATACCTGTCAGGTGACTGTCTCTGTCTGCGCTGTGATGTAGGTGCTCCGACAACCTTCTCTGCATCTTGAGCCAGTCGCTCAGCTTTTGTAGTGCGCTTCCGCCCTCTGATGGTTGGCGTTGCATGAGTGGTCTCTTCCACTCCATGAACCTCCTCTTGTGGCTAATCCACATCCTGAGGCTCATCCTTAGGAACTAATAGATTCTCATTTGCATGCAAGTGTGGCTCCCTCTCAAGCGAACACTTCATGGCTTTCTCCTCTTGAAATTTTATATCCCGTCGCACAACAGTCTTGCGACTGTCTGGCAAATACACACGATAGTTGTGGGGCATATCTGTGTACCCCACAAATATCCCAACCTCCGCAGTCGGCTCCAGCTTCTTCCTGGCATCCTTCGTCACATGAATGTAAACAGGTGAACCAAAAATCCTCAAATGGGAAATATCAGGCCTCTTACCAGAAAACGCCTCCTCGGGTGTACTCATGCCAAGTATCCTGTGAGGACAACGGTTTTGCACATATACTGCAGTATTGCATGCCTCAGCCCACAAGTGTATGGGAAGGCCCTGATCATGCAACATCGCCCGTGCAGCACCCACGATCATTCTATTCTTCCACTCAGCAACCCCATTCTGCTGTGGGTTATGAGGTGCTATGAGCTCTCTTTGAATTCCTTCTGCGCTGCAAAAGTCCTTGAATTCGCCAAAGATGAATTCACCACCATTGTCGCTCCTAAGAGCCTTCACCTGCTTCCCCGATTCTTTCTCAACCAGTGCCTTGAACTCACAGAACTTTGAGTATGTCTCGCTCTTCTTCTGCATGAAGAAGATCCAGCACTTACGAGAAAAATCATCAGCAAATATCACATAATACCTGTGCTTTGCTGTCGAAGCTACTGAGAAAGGTCCACACACGTCTGTGTGAATTCTCTCAAGGATCGTCGTGGCGCGACTATCCTTCTCGTGAAAGGTGGCTTTCACAAATTTTCCCAAGGTACATCCCTTGCACTGATTTTACTGCGCAAGAGTACCCTTAGGAAGCCCAGTAGAAATCTGCTGCAGTATCTTCAAAGCTCCATGGTGAAGGTGGCCCAATCTCAGGTGCCACAACTCGCCATCATCCCGGCTCACCACTCCTTCTGCCTTGCCTGCCATTGCTGTGCAGCCATCTACCTGCAATTGATAAAGGTTCTTAACTTGAACCCCTATCCTTCGGGTCTCACCAGTTGCCTTACTGCGTAGGAAAGCCTTTCCCTCGCTAAAGACAACATCATATCCCTTGTCTTCTAACATCACCACAGAGATAAGATTATTCTTCAATACTGGAACATGCATCACTTCCTTCAATACGAAGGGTTTACCAGACTCCCTCTCAAAGGTAATGGTATCGATATCGGTCGCACTGTATCTACCATCATCGCCCATCTCGATGTGCACTCCAAGATCTTTCTCATCCAGATCAGTAAACAAATCTCGATCTCTTGTCATGTGAAAAGACGCACCACTGTCCAGAAACCACACTGATCCCGCCACACTTGAGACCAAGCATGCGATCAACGAAAAATCCAGCTCAAACTACGAGGCTAAGGCCTCTCCAGTATGATTCAGCCCCCGACTGTAATACTATTCTTAAACTTGGACAATTAGTGGCGTAATGTCCAGTGTGCGACAATGAAAGCACTTCACCTTGGACATGTCCTGCTTCTTGCCTTTCGCACCGGATTGAGAAGCTTTCTTGCTCTTCCCCTTCTTTGCTTTGGTAGCCAAAGTGCAATTCTTTTCATCAAAGTTCTTTGATGAAGATCCGTCCCTGGTACTCCGCCTTATCTCCTCTTGCACAAGATCCGACCAAAGTCGCTCCCATCCTGGAAATTTTTCTCGACCATTGACAGAGTCCTGATAGGAATGCCAACTCTTCGGAAGCCCAAGGAGAGCCAAGCTCACCAAGTCCTCGTCATCAACAGCCACCCCCACACTTCCCAGCTCATCCCTTCATTGGACGAACTTCGTGAGGTACTTGGGCATACTGTCGCCTTTCTCCATCTTTATGTTCCTGACTTTGTCCTTGAGCGCCAACTTCCTTTGGTCACTCTTGCTTTGGAATAAATATGTCAAAGCTTTCCACATCAAGAATGGAGAAGCTGGACACTATGTGAAGGCTGGACACTATGTGATCCTTCACGCCCTCCAACAGAATCCTTCGACACTTTGTTGTCTTCTTTTGCCATGCGTCAAGTACGGCAGCATCAGTAGAAGTAGGCTTTGGGACTTCAGCATCTATGAACTCCTTCAACCCATTGTCATCTAGCACCGCTTCCATCCTGTCCTTCCATGCAATATAATTCGAGCTTCCCTCAAGGGCATACTCCAATCACAATCCGTTGAAAGACATCTCAACTTCGACACCAAGAAAACACTGTTGCAAATTCGAATTCCACCAGCACAAAACTCAACCGCTTCAATGTTTTGCAATTGCTCCAATGATCAATACTGCTCTGATACCATGTATAAATTTGAATAACTGATATATTATTCACCGAGATTCTCCTGGTCACACACTATTTTAGCTTCATGCATAATACAGAATCTCTTCTACCATTGATCATCACATGCGGAAATAAAATCAATTGCATGCATACATTAAAACCACAAACAATCACACATATGAACACAGTATTTAATGGGAAAGCTTAAAGCTGAAAACCCCAAATATCTATATATTATACATGCCATGGAGATCATGTAACAATCATAGTACAAAGCTCCTCACAAGCTCTCATGCATACCCTCAATTGCTACACACTATCAAGCTAGATCTAGCAAAACACATGCTCCAACCTTTTGCCACTTGATAGCCAGCCTCTATTGCGTTTTCAATGCTATGGGATGGCTTCATTAAATAGATAACCACCTGGCCTGAACTGCGCAATCCTCATGGGCTTACTCCACCTATCTGTGTGTTGCAAATAGCAACAATATAGTCACAACTGATAGTTAACCTTCTCTTTCACCTATTCCTGCACTGGTCTCCACTGAAACTGTCCATGCACTGAAGTTAACTGATGCATTCTTTAGTTGATTAATGAGTTTATAATTAGTGAATTAATTAATAATTAATTCACACCACTCGCACTAATTGTATCAATCAGTTAAACTGAATACAAATAGCTCAACTATGTTTATATTAGTTAAACTGAATACAACTCCACTAACTTCCTCAATCAACTCCACCAAACTCTGTCACATGAGTTCTAACTAAAGTCTTAATGCAATAGCTCCACTAAACCCTAGGAATTGTGTAATTCCTTCTGTCAGCTGCATGTGCCACTTCTAGGCATCAAACTGAAGTGCTCCAAGAGAATAAGATAATGTTTAGAGTCTAAATATTATTAAGAGCTAATAATATTTGACATATCTATTTTTAGACTGGCAATCTAAAAATAGATTCCGCCCAGTATGTCTAAAAATAGAAGTCCATCTATTTTTCTCGACTTGACCAACCATCCACAAATAGCATCCTGCAACTCATAGAACATGATCCACATGTCTAAAAATAGACTTTGCGCCAAAAAATAGCCTCGTGTGCCCACTTATGTGAAGGCGACTCTTTCCACTAAGCTCATCATCTTGTTGCAATCTCAACAACATTTGCTAAGTCAGATCTAGAGACAAGAGGAGGGGGAGGACTGGGAATTTCAAGCAAGGAGGAGTCTTTGTAGACGCTGGGGAAACATTGGTCAAAGAATCAATAGTTTGCTTATCGGTGACGAGAGATGGTGGACCTGGGGAGGTCCGAGACTTTGGTTCATGATACGTCAACTGGTCAATGGTGACAATTTTTCCATTATGAGGGAAAAACATCTTGCGGTGAACAGCGGATGGGACGGAAGACATGGCATAGGTGTAACTATGCCCCAAAATAATGTTGTAGTCAAGAGGGGCATCGATAACTTCAACGTCGACACAAACAGTCTTGCCTGCAAGGGTGATAGAATAGTTACGGAAGAGGCCAATGGGCTGGGAGGCATGGCCATCCTATGCACGGAGAGTGATTGTGGAAGGGGATAGCTCAGGAGATCCGAGTTGTTTCCAAACCGAAGCGGACATCACACAGGTAGATGCCCCCTCATCAATAATACACCGAGCGAAATTGGCATTTCAGATTTTGACTGGGATTTGGAAAACAACAGAAGCAGGAAGGGGGGGATGGTCTGACTTACGGGTGTCGAAAACAATTAATTGGTCATTATCAGGATCTACAGCACCCACGACAGATAGTAGAGCCTTCTTTTGAGAAGGACACGACTGGAGGAGTTCCAGTGTTGAAATGGCAGCAGGAGATTGTGCCAGATCATCTACTATGTTGTATGAATGGGCAGCCCAACCAGAGGCAGCATTTCGGCGTAATGGGCCCTTAGGAATTTTGGTATGAACCTCAGTTTTGGGCGGAGGTATTTTCAAGGGATCATTGGGTGTCGACAGAGGATCTGTAGGACCTGAAGATGGGTACTCGGAGGCAGACGGAACGGGAGGCGTGGAGTATTGACGAGACCGAGTTTGAAGGTTAAGGTCGACGGTGAGAGGTTGGTCGGAGGCCATCATGAGAATCTAGTAATCAGAGGAACCAGAAGGGGAAGGTTGACTGGTTACCGAGGCATGAAGTGGTTGAGTAGCCACAAATCCTTGTTGAGGGAAAGGATCGGTAAACACAGCGGGTTGAGAAGTAGCCGTATTGGGAGGGACCGTAGGGGAGGAGTGTTGTCCCCGCATGGTGGCCTGAGACTCCCACATCTGCCGCATTTGTGGTAATAAGGGACAATCGTGAGTGTAATGACCATAAACACTGCAGCATGAACATGGCTTATTGGTGCCAAGCGGTCTGTCCGGCTTGGGCTGAGAGCCCTATGGCTAGTTGGCAGTGGTAGAGTCAATACTTGAAGGATTGGATCCATGATTACCAGAAGCAGATTGATTTCCTTTCCTCTTTATTTGAGAAGGAATAATATGAGTTGCCCCCTGCTGCGCAAATACTTGCCCTGGATGGGGTTGTAAGTGGAGCCATGTGAGAAGGCAATCTTAGTGGGAGGTCCATATGTTGGAGGAGTCACTGCGGAACAAATTTTGGGATATAGTAGGATGGAAACATTGAGGGCAGAGGTGGGTGTAAGGGGGAGGCATGCCGCATTCCGGATACATGCTATGGCCTGGGAGGGGAAAAGTGCCGTAGGGGCTGGAGGCCCCTCCCGGAGGGAAACCAGCTCACAAGAGGTTGGAGCAGAGGTATGTGACAGGCTCCAACGATACCATCAAGAAAGGAGATGCCTCAGAGGCATTGTGGCCACCAAGCTTGGGGAGGTCATAATGATCAGAGTAAACATAAACTAACCGAGCATAGATAAGGTCATATTTCAGGGCTATTTGGAGGGCGGCTTCTTCGGTTTGAGGAAAATGGGATGCGACATCTTTGCCAATGGGAGGTAAAAGAGAGTAAAGGAACCAGTCCATATAAACCCGATCTTCAAAGGGGGGAGTGCGACATAAGCTCCGTCTTTGTCTCCATTCCTGGACATGAGCGGAAAGGCAGGTCAAAGAGGATTGATGAAAAGAAGTCAAGAGTTCAGTACCCGTGTCATATCAAAGAGGGAGCTGGAAATAAGATAAAAAGGCTTTGGCAATGGTCGTAAAGGTGGTATGGGAAGAGGTGGCTTGATCAACACACCATTTAGAATCTTCGCCGGTAAGCGTGCGTTGGAACAATTGAAGACGGATGGAGTCATCGGTGATGGAATTAGAGGAACACCACATGTGGAAAGATCAGATATGGTTGGAGGGATCTTCACTAGCAAGGCCTTCGAACTTGGGAATGTCGGAGGGGAGCTTGGTTGGCATAGTAGGCCGAACCGACATCGTGGCGACAGATCATCGATCGACCGATCGAAGCTCAGAGACCGAGACCGGCCACAGACAAGGCACCGGCGGGGTCGAGGTAGGTCCCGTAAGGGTTCCACTGGAACGCGACCCGGCCAAGAGAACTAGGTTGCTACTAGCACTAAGTCCCGACTAGACATGGTGAAGGCAACAGGGGGAGAACCAGGAGTAGGGGGAGAACCCGAACAATTAGAAGAAGAGTCGGAGTGCGGACTCGGGGGAGGACTAACTCAATGACGACGGGCAGGAGGAAGTCGACCAACCAGAAACTGAGGGTGAAGGCCAAGAAGTCTCCGAGATAAACACCTTCGGGGCACAATGATGACAGGAAGAAGAAAAACTGACAAGGGTAGGGCGGTGCAAAATCAAGTGAGGTCAATGTCGAAACAAGGGCAGAGAGGTGCAGTGTCAATTGATTTTAAAGTATTTTCCAGGTGGTGTTAACCATTCTCTTCTTCGCTTAGGGTCAGTGTGTGGCGTGCGTTAATTCTAATTGTTTAAACCAAGATGTTTTGAGAGTAAAAGAAAAAGTGTGCTGTGTAACTGACAATAAATCTACAGTAAATAAGACTGAAAGAACAAAAAATTAACATCTAACAATGCATCAATCTAACCCAAGAAGGCAGGTCTCTCAAAACTAGTCTATAAGAGGGAAAACATCTAAGCAAAGCACGCTAAAAAGAGGCCAATAGATCTAAAGTCGGGAGGGATGGGGATCTAAAGGAGAAATCTGCTGAAAAGAGGTGTAGAGAACAGCAAAGAGGCAGAGGCAAGGTTGCTTCTAGAAAAGGAGGGGATCAGCTAACAGTAGAGGGGATAAGGAGGCAGCCCTAGAAAAGAACCCAAACAAAACTATATGAGGTGATTTGAAAGGGATAAGAGATGATCGAAAGGGATCTGAAAATGAGGTATCAGATCTGAAAGAAATAAGGCTGAAACTCTGGAAATTCAGATTTCTGAAACATCAAAAACTCTCCCACAAAAAGTGGAGGGTACTAGAGCCCTAAGGGGAAAGATTCCCACTTATTTGAGTGAAACAGATCAGAAATAGGTCTAAACGGGCGGAGACAGAGGCTGGAAAACCCTGACAGAAGCTTCAGACAAACCCAGAAAAAGTGCTGGAAAATTGCAGAAAAAAGTGCAGGTCGCAAGTTTTGACCTGTTTTCAGTCTAGGTCGCAAGTTTGGGGTAGAAAAGTGCGACCTCAAGGCCAGATCACAGTTTTTGGGCCGATAAGTGCGACCTACAGATCCGGGTCTCATGGCGGCATATTTCAGAAAAAATTGTCGTCTCAGCTGCGACTGATGTCTGTCACCTGTGCATAAGGCCAGAAAAACACGGAAGTTAAAAATTTGAATTTTTGAGGGTTTTAGAGGTGAAAAGGACCATAAAAATAAGAAAAAAAGGAAATGGAAGAGAAACCCTAGGGTCTGAAACAACTGGATATGCAGGAATATATAAAATGACAGCGGTCGCAAAAGAAAACCTGTGTGGAGTCGCCAATTGTTAGTATGAATCTTTCGTCGTAAAAGACCACTTTAGCTATGCATAACAAATAGCCCTAACATCAATTATGGCTGCCAAATATCTTTAAATCTGCAATCAAGTGATCTAAATAATGCTGCAAAAATCTAGATCTAAGCATAAAAGACATTAAGCAGATAAAATAAAATGAGGCTCCATGCATCCAATAGACAAGACAAGAACGATGTATTTGAAAGAATTTTTATATTATATTGAAAAGGGGCACTTGAGAGGAAAACAAGAAAGGTGTTTTCCAGTTCTCCTCAATGGGATGGGTTCTTGATAGTCCTCAGCACTTCAGATCTAGAATCTCTCTCTCTTGTTTGTATAGAAAACCCAGAAAATCATAGAACTCAATGGGAGCTCACAAGGCAAAAATGTAGAAAATGTGACCAAGTGTATAGATCCATAGGTGATCTTTAGGCAACAAATGGTGACTAATGAATGGGGAAAACCCTTCTATTTATAACAAAATATTGGGGCGATCTAGAACTTGGTGCGTGAATAGAATATTATTAAACAAATTCTAGAACCACCTTTTAGGAATATTTTATTATATTTTTTGGAGGGAAAAGGATTTTTGACTTGGGTCAATTCTTTTATTTATAAATAATAAATAAATAAATGATTTATTTACTATTTTAAGGAAATGATGGGAATATAATTAAATAAATAATGATTTATTTAATTATTTATAAATGATTTAATTAAATTTAACTAGGAATATTATTTAAATAAGATTTAAATAACTTATTCCTTGGAAATAATCAAATAAATAAGGATTTATTTAATTGATTTCCCTATTTTGGGTTAAATATGACCAGGAAATATAAACAAATATAGATTTGTTTATTATTTCCTTTCGGGGTTTCTTGTTTAGACCATAAACAACTCAATAAAGGTGTTTTACTAAGTTATTTCACATAGTGAAAGCAATTTTACTTAGGGTAAAATTGGTATTATATGGTGTACTTGGGTTCATCTAATGATAATAGGTTAGATGACCAAAAAATGGTGTAACAATAAGAATAAGTCATTTTTGTATATATGACTAAACCAAACCTTCTCCCGTCGGATTCATTTTTAACCGTCTGATCCCTATAATCCATTTGATCCTACGGTAATACACTTGCACGAAATTTTTTAATACATTTATCTCTCCCCATCGCGTAAAATTCTGACCGACCATCTGATTTATCCTTCATCTCCCAAGATCAATGGCCCAAAGTGAACCCGATAACTTACCTTTTCCCCGCACCTTTCCTTTTGATCGTGGTCGTTCGCTCGTTGAATCCAAATCCGACGGCGCTAATACATTTTCGCGCTCATAAAGTAATCGTTTGATGTTTTGGCAAACCCGTGCGAAATGGGTGGTTTTTCCAAACCACCCTGTGCTTACGTGTCGCCACCACGTTGTATCGCGTTCGAAAAGCTAATTTCCGCTTACCACCATTTAACCGCGCGAATACCAGTGGCGGTATTCCCTAAACCTCACCCGTTTAACCAGAGTTTAATGTCATTTAACTATGGTTATACCATCGTTTAATACATTAAAATTATATTTTTCATTCAAATTTTCACCTTTTTCGCTTTAAACCTGTAAAAACATTGCAGAACTGTTTTTCCTCAAAATCACGCCGTTTGAACCCTGAGAAACTTTGCAGAGCCATTTTCAGCCTACCAGTACCATTTTTCGATGCCCATTGCTCTGAATTTCCATTACAAAGTACTACATTGTCCTCTGCGAAGCCATTTTCAAAAAATTGAAGACTGAGCACCTTTGCAACGTCTTCAACCGAATTCTGCTGGTTCTCCAGGTACTTTTATTCGAACTTGCCCTCGAGATTTCAAAATTCCAGTCGATTTCAAATAATTACCAAAGTTACTACAAAAAAGTGTCCATTTTTCAGGGGAAACTCTGTCAAAATTTCCCTGGAATTCCTAATTGCCCTTTCTCGCAGTTTTTTCCATACCCTGGTCCATTTTGCTGTTGAAATTGATTTTAAATACACTAAATTCCTTGCATTTCCTAAAAACCCTGCTCAGAAACCCCGTTTTCAGTAGAAATTCGCCAAGAAACCCCTATTTCTCGTGAAGGAACTTAGCAAACCGTTTAAGCTTGCTTAGTTCATATTAAAAATGACTAAGAAACAGGTAACCCCCAAGAATGGAGGCCCAAAGTCTCAAAAAAAGTCTTCTGCAAAGATTCCTCAGCCTAAGTCCTTCAAAATCGACAAACCAACTCCTGCACTCACGGCTGATTCTACAGAAGTGGTCAGACCAATCCATCCTCCATTCATTCTTCCAGAGAACAACCCTTTAGTTGATCTGGACTATAGAATACTAGACCCTAATGTAGAATTTAACCTACTTGATGTCTATAATTGGTGCTATGGCAAATCAGTGGAAAAGGGTGACAAAGATATTCCAATTTGGGAATCCAATCTGCCTAGATATATTGTCCCTCTCACTCATTCTGTTCCTAACTTTATCAGATTATGCCAAGCTTATTATATGCCAGAACAAAGATGTATTGTAAACAAAGAAAAAGATATCATGTTTTACATCACTGAAGAGTCGATAAATTCCATGCTGCAAATGAATCATGACCTCAATTTTGTTTCCCTATCAATATAAGATTTAACCAAACTATATCTTGACTTTGATTTCAATACTAGATTCAAAATATACCAGACTTTTTGTCCAAATCAAGTTGATATTCCTAAGTTAAATCCTCCTTTCAACACCTTTGATTTCCCAGATGAGACTAGACAGATTGTCTCAATGCTCTCCTTCATACTAGGATACACCAGTGATGAATTCACTGATGTGGCTATCCTAGGTTTTCTGTCAACTCTAAGCCCTGGTCAATCACCATCCATTCAATTCAATTTTTCTAGATTTATTGCTGAAAGTATGCATTATCAGTTATCCAGATTATCAGAAGAAGGAGTTTTCAGATACTCCTCTTATCTACTCCACCTCTTCCTATATTATCAAATAGATAAGTTTCCAATTGAATGTCAGAAAGTGGATGCAGAAGGGAAAGTTCTATCAGTAGTATTTTGGTCATCTATTCTAAGGAAATGGAATAGAGAGTATAGTTTTACAGATTTCAATGACTCATTTATAGCCCTTGCTATGTATCTCTTGGAAAAAGAGGAGATCCCTAGGATCAATGATGAGACAAGAAGAATTCTGCAGTTATCAGAGAGCTACAAAACTGGAGATTGGTATTTATATAAAAATCATACAGAAATCAGAGTGTATGGGTCATCCCTGGCCCCATATAACTTACTCAAATTTGTTACTACAAGAATATTTGCTTTAGAACATCTGAGACAACTATTGAATGTAGATGAAATCAACTTCATAGCTTCCAAGAAAAAGACCCAATTTAAGCTGAAAAATCAAATTGGGCCATTCATTGTGAATAACAGAGAAGCTGCCAATGAGATAAATGTCAAACTTAAAGAGTATAAGTTCCCATGTAGTTTTACATGGAATTATGACCCACAAGGTATTTTGAGTACAATAAGGGTAAAATGTAAGTTGCCTGTTTACTTGCATGATACTAAGCCCCATATTGAAAGATATGTAAATAAAATTGAATGGGAGCCAAACACCCTATCTGATGATGATTCACAGGCAGTACAGGTAATACAGGTAGACAGTGGCAAAGGCAAACAGATTGAACAGACACAGGTGGTTTCTACAAGAAAAGATACTGATAATGTACATAAAAGAGACAGAGAAGGAGACAGTTTCATAGTTGAGACTATTGAGGACAAAAAATTCAGAATTCCTTATAGTAAAAGAGGCAAGTTAACAGAAGAAGAAAAGGATAAGGCTATAAATATTGAAACAGATGATGAAGCAACAAGAATAGTCACTGAAACATTAAAAGAGTTTCAAAATGTAAAAATTGGAACACAACAAAAAGATACAGTCATGAAGGAAAACCAGGCTATTGTCAATTTGCCTCCTTCTTCTCAGGAAACTGACAATACAGAGTCAGAGATTCAGATCAAATTCAGACAGATTAAAGAGAAGAATGAAGAGATCAAGAATCAAGCTTATTCTAGATTTCTTAAGGAAAAGCCTAGAAACAAAGACAGGCTTCTTTTAGCATTTGATTATTCATCCAATAAATTGGTAATGTCATTCTTGAAGCCTACAGTGGCTGAGCCAAAATCAGTGGCAGATTATTCCAAAATAGATTTTGAAGTGGATGCAGATGCCATTCATGAATTAGATCGAATTGAATTTCATAGGAGCAATATTGAAATGCTATATTCCAAAATTGTCAGTAAAACTATGAAATCAATTAGGCTTGAGAAAACAGTGCTCAACCTCCAAAATCAAATGAAGTTGGACAAAGCCTCACTGTATGCTAATAATTTAAGAACAAAAGCACTAGAAGATATAGTGATTGAAGCAGGGGGTGACCCAGCCAACATTGAAGGGGCAAAAGTATTAATTAAATAGAAAAATGAGGATATAGTTGCTCTTAGAAAACAGTTGAAGTTGCCTCAGAGTGAAAACTCTCAAGCAAAATAATTTCTACAGCAAAAAACAGAGAATGATGAATTAAAGCAGCTTGTACATCAAATGACAGATTAGATAAAAACAATGGAAAGTCAAACAGAAGCTCTAATGAAAGAGAATGAAGAACTAAGAAAAGCACAGCCAATGGTCATTCCTACAGTGATCCCCACTGTAAACACTACTTACCATCTACTTTGGCAGAACACTTGGCACTGAAAGGAGTACTGGAAACTGCAGTGCCAATTACTTCTCAGGAAATCTGTGCCTCTTCTTCTTCATCCTCACAGATGAGCACACTACAAGACCAAGCAGCCGTGATCAAAGCCATGGAGGACATATCTATTACTGATAAAGAGATTCTTAGTTTGAAAGGCATTATTAAAAATTTAGAAAATTCCAAAAATGATGCCTTGATTACTTCTAAAGGACATGAGCAAAGGGCCGATCGACTACAAGAACATGTAAAGATTCTGCAAGCACAAGTAAATCTTACAGATCAAGTGGCCTATATAAAAAATCATTTATGGACCAAAATTATTGAAGGCATTCATTCTCAATGGCCTTCAATTCGGATAATTTATGAACAGAGGGAGTTACTTCAAGTTGCTAGTGCAGAGATTGACAAGACTAAGAGGCAAATTGACAATAAACTAGCCCAAGCAATCCAACTCGTAGCTTTTTTAAACAGTAAAAACAGGGAAGAGTTGGAAGAATTGAAAATTGTTGATAGAACAGAAACCATTCTTCAAATCAAAAAGGTCCTGAACAAAAGAAACATAATGAGTAATCTAGAGGACCAGTGTAAAGACATGAATGTATCCATCTCAAGATTTTTAGCCAAATACAAAACATTGTCAGAAGCAGGTTTTCCTGATATTCACGCATTGAATGACAAGTTAATGCCTCAGAAAGGTTATGATCTAAAAATCAGAAATCGTGCAAAATAGCAAGCCACACAACCACTGCCTCAAGGATCACCAACAGGCAAAATACTTCTTCAGTATTTTGAAAATCTGTTCTTTTTAGATAATGAGATCAGGCATATGTTCACTATCAAGCCTAACTTTGCCAAGTATACAGAGGCAGATGAAAGTTACAGAAAATTGAAGACTATGAAGATCCCCTCTGCAGAAAAGTGGCAAGAATTCATAGATCTGGTGTGAATTTAATGGATAAAAAATTGGAAAATCACTTGGAAATTCATTTTTTACTGTTACTCAAATGGTAAAAATACAGGGTTAAAGTGTATCAGTAGGTGAAACAGTATCAGTGAAAATAAAGTTACTGTTGGTTATTTTTTAATTACCACAGCAAAATAGCTCAAATCAGATGAATAAAGAGTATCAGCGTTGAAAGTTAGAGGAGGGGAAAGTTCTTCAACCACTTTCCACGATAAGATGCACCTAATTCCAACAGTACACATAGCACAACAACAATCAGTTCAAATTAGAATAATCAGTTCTATTTTTGCTTGTAAAAAGGTAATAGCTTGCAAACTGTTTTGTAGCTGTCCCTCTTTTTAAGTTTTCTTTCCTATTTTTTATTAAAACATTATCTCAATTCCTGAGATATTTTGTAAACAGTTTTTTGTATAAATACTTCACAATTCGAAGTATTCAGTGTGAATAAAATTTCTCAAGACAACTATAGTCTTATTTGCTGGTTATATTGAAGTTGGTGAGTCAATTAGCGAAAGCAGCAGACTGGAAAGAGATCAGAGACATCATAGCTAAGGATTCTCGTGGTGACAAGATAAGTCTTGTTTCTTTCCTTGTTTTCAATGTATTTCTTTAAAGTTTACATTCATTCATATTATGTTTTTCTAGTCTATAATGATCAACTAAGGAAAAATTAAACAAGATTAGTGATAATAAGCTCCCTGTTTCGAAACTTGTTGGCATTTAATGTTTTCTACTTGATAACCGGACCATAGAATTCTTAATTGCTCTAGGTCCCAGTTAGATCCCCTTCTTCAATCTTCTTATCTGTAGCTTAAGCATTCTTAAGTGCCCTTTTGCTCAGATTCCATCCACTCCATCAAATCAAGCCTATACATAGCCTTAGAAGGTCACCTATCTTGCCCTTAGCACATTTGCATCTCTGAGCCTTATTTCTTAGTTCTGCTTGCCTAGAGAGTTGACTCCATTTCCCAATATTATGGTAGATCCTTCTGGTTTACCTTGAAATCTCTTTATTCCCACTAATCTTTTAAAATCAAACCCAAATACACAATCATAGCTAGCCTAATATCTGTTACTAAAACAAAGCTAAATCATACGGAGAGATCCCTCTCTGGAGTTCAAGAAGGCTAGATCTTGAATTCCCAAAGCGGTTCTTGGTTACCCCTGGTGTTCTTAACTACAAAATTCCCCATCCCACAACCTGAGAATTAATAGGGAGATAACAGGCCTTGGGGGTATTATGATCCTTGGAGGAAACTCCCACAGCAAGAAGAGTTGACAGAGAAAATTGGATCGAGTACAAAGGTGTGGCAGGTGGGTTTTACCCTGCACCAATTGTTATGGTGTATATATGATGTGTATTACAGTTTATCTTATAATTTTGTTGAAGTAGCATACAATAATTTACATAGTGATATGAGAACCACTCTCTAGAGTATACATCGCTTTTGTACACATGGATTTTAAGTTGCTTTTTAAGATATATCATTGGTGATGATCACATGATTATAAAATGAACCATTAAGTTGAACTATGAAATTATTCCTCACAACACACACACACACACATATTGATGAATTAATAATTTTTCTCATATAATTTTTTTAATCTATTTTGAAAGAAAAAAAAAATTATATATAATTATTTCTAAGAAGAACAAGAGAGAATTCCTTGCCATATCTTCGTAAAACATATAATAGCAAGAAACTTAATCTATTGAAATTTCATTTCCAAACATATTCATGGAGTAAAATGAAGATTAAAAGGAGATATTCATGGATTTACCTATAACATCACCTCATAATTAAGAATGTAAATGTACAATATTGATGATACATAGGTTAGGAGAAAATTAATCTATTGAAATCTCATTTCCAAACATATTCATGGAGTAAAATGAGGATTAAAAAGAGATATTTATGAATTTACTTATAACATCACCTCATAAAAGTGTAAATGTACAATATTGATAAAATTTATTTATATATGATAAATAATAAACCTTTATCTCACATGTATCATATAATCTTATAAACAAACAATTGCACCGGGGGTGCATGGGAACGCCAGAAGGAGGAGATGTGAATCATTTTGTGCTATATGAGGGGTAAAATGTGCAATCACTTAAGGAGCTGAATATTTTGTTCGTTTGTGACGATATGGAATATTGGATTTTATTTTTAATAAAAATAATAATTATTAATTTAATATTATTTAATTTTAATTTATTTAATTTAATTTAATTTAATTAATTTATTTATTTTAATCTTTATTTTATTTTATTTCTATTTATTTATTTTATTTTTATGTTTTAATTAGAAAAAAATATTTTATTTGTATTTTTAATTTTATCTTTATTTTATTTTATTTTATTTCTATTTATTTATTTATTTATTTTATTGAAATAGTGATGAGTATTATTGGGAGCTTCTTGTCAAAGGCTCAACCTATGGTCTCAACCATAGTCAATTTCATTTCCCTTTTACACAAATGGTTATAAAACCATGCACCCAAGGTATACTGCTTGTGCGGGAGTGCTTTTCCTTTTACATTAGCCTTCGAGCTTTTTTAAAACACATGCTATTACATATAATAACAAAACAAAAAACAATTAAACCAAACCTATTTAAAGTATTCGGGGCCCACATTACAAATGCCCAAAGTGAAATATTTGCTCATGTGTTATATATGAGCCAATGGTTTAAATAACTATCGGTCGGTGAAACAAAACTTATAACAAAATATTAATAAAACTATATCATACGTCCGGACTTCAAAAAAAATAAACCCGATTTCAATCACAAATTCGCGTTCCAAAATAGCCTGATGATGTCACCCTAATTTGTGACGCGAAAACTTCATAGAATACGCCATATACAAATTCGGGTCCTTTTTTTGGCTTTGCGTACGAAGGAAAACTGTGACGCGAAAATCAAATTAATTCTGCCCTATAATGTTTCAGGTCCAGAATTCCACAATGCAGACGGGCCAAAAAAATAACGCGATCGAATCGCATGCTTCCACGTGGATGGCTGATTTGGTTTGTGGTCTATGGGACCACATTCTTCTAAATTAAAATCTCTCGTGTTTACTATTAAATTGCTCTGTTTCCAAAACAATACAACGCTCTGTTTTTAAGTGTGCAGGGACTGTGATTTCAAAACGAAAATTGACTATTCATCAGTTTTAGAAAGCGGCTGTTTGACAGAGCCATTCAAACAGATTTAGAAAGTGGCCAGAGGACAGGGTAGTTGAAATTAATATTTCAACATCCCTCATTCACTGAGAATACCCTCCTTGGTGCCTTCTTCGCCGGACTACGATGTGTTCATCAACAGTCGTGAACCCGATGTCCGTTTCTTCGCCAGGCACTTCACAACAGTCTTGTTTCCAGAGGATTGCGAGTCTTTCTCAACAGCATAGAATTGCAAGCTGGACAATCCATACCTTCACAAATCAAAGACGCAATTAAAGGATCCTCTCTCATTATTACTATTTTCTCTCCAAATTATGCGCAATCGCAAAGGTGCCTCCATGAACTACTCCTCGCGTTGCTCTGTAAGCCGACCATTTTTGCAAAGGCATATAAGTGTCGTTATACCGACGGCGGCCAAAGCGTCGCAATTGCGACGCTTAGACATTGTGTCGCAATTGTGACACTTGGAAGCAGCTGTCGCAATAGAGACGCTTTGGGGCATAGTGTCGCAATTGCGTATAAGTGTCATTTATTGCATATAAGTGTCGTTATACCGACGACAGCCAAAGCGTCGCTATTGCGACGGATGCCTCCAAACGTGCAATTGCGACACTTAGACATTGTGTCGCAGTTGCCACGTTTGGAAGCAGCTGTCGCAATAGCGACACTTTGGGGCATAGTGTTTTTTGCGACGTCTTCCTCCAAACATCGCAATTGCGACACTATGTCTAAGTGTCGGTATTGCGACGCTTTTCTCTAAACGTCGGTATAGCAACGGTTTCAGGTGGGATTGAAAAATTTTGGGGAAATTTCCGACATTTGGTCAAAAGTGTCGGAACCAAGTGTCGGAATTTCCCCCAAATGTACTAGTGGAATTGGGAGAGACTTTGGGATGGTTTGGTGTAGGAGGGGATTAGAAGAAACACTAGAGATTGTGTCACATCCAAACCTAAGGAGGAAGAAAAAATTTCCTTCGCAAAAAAGGTAAATAAAGCCAAGGGAAAACCCCCTATGCAGGTGCTCCATAACGGTATGTCCATATTCCATCTGGACTCACCGTCGCCAGGCAGTCGTCCTTGTCACAAGGAGGTACATGGCCCTGACATGGGTGATATTAATTACGTCACCCCAGCTCCGTCCTCCACTGCCTTAACTACAATTCATTTCATCTACTGTGACTTCATACCTGCTCGCCCTGGTTTCAGACAACCTTGGCCATATATGGGAAATAGCCTCGTGCCTCCTCAATAGTTCTCCCTTGGTTTTTCTACCATTTTCACTCTTGGTTATGTCATTCCTTGCGGCGACTCCGCCTCTCGCACTTCCCTGCATTTTCTCCATGCTAGTCTCTATAATTTTGCTCGTCCGCCACCCTCAGCTCTTTCGCATTCCCGCAATTCAGCCACCTCCATGCCTCGACGCCACCGTATGCGATGTCGCAGAGGTGGAGGTCGTGGCTCGCCCTCTTGTCCTCCCATCCATGCCATCACGAAGCGGACTATGGACTTTTCTCTATATTTGGATGTGCCAGAGGTCCTGAACCCTCAACGCCTCTCTACCCACATCTCCCTGCACCTTCCTGAAGTCTCGACGTGCCCTTTTGGTTCGAGTTTCAGGAAGCGGATGCGTAAATCTACAATGTCACCCTCCTCCCTTCAACAGCCTCGAAAGATGGTGGCGTTGCCTGTCAAGACTACGGAGGACTCTACTAACAGTGGAGGTAGCAATAGTTCCGCAGAAGGTGGAAAGGATATAGTGACTGGTGCTCGTTCAACCTCCACGTCGATATTGGACCCCCAGTTGTCCAAGCCTGCGGACGACCTCTACGACTACAAGTGTTTCATTGAGGAGGAGCAACCTCCCCATCCTATTCAAGATGATAATAATCAACACACCTAACGTCATGGTCCCCCCTTGTCATGTTTTTTCCAGTTATGTTATAGTTTCTATGTCGTTTTACTTACTTCATTGAATATCTAGATACTGGGTACTTTTGTTCAATGTTGGTTTCCCCTCCAGGGGCAACAATTTTTATGCTACTTGGACTAGTATAAGGGTTGGTTTCCCCTCTCTGGGCAACCCCATTTTTTCTTTTTTGAATTTCTTATTTCCCACCGAAATTGGCTAACTCAACAATTCTGGTCTAGTTGATGAATTGTAACACTGTTCTTTTGTATGATATAATAGAAGTAGCCATATTTAGAAAAATAAAATAAAATAAATCCAAGGGAAAGGAGGACCAAGAAAAGGAAAAATAAATCCAAAACTACGAAAATAAGAAGGACCTCAACAAAATTAAATGTTTTCACTTCCATGAATATGGATATTATCCAACCAAGTGTACGCACAAGAAATATGGGAAGAAGTTTGCAAGGGAGCAGGAGGTGATTGTCTCACATCGTAATTAAAATTAGATTTAACCCTTATTGCATGCATGACAAGTATTTTACAAGGCAGTGTATGGTACTTAGGTTTCGATGCCTCATTTCATATGATAGGAAGCAAGGAGCTCTTCTACAACCTGGAGGAAACAAACCTGCAATTACACATAGAACTTGGAGATGATGGGAGGTATAGTACCAGAGGGATTAGTTCAGTCACCTTTAAGAGGGAGTCAGGCTCCCATCTTCACCTGAAAAATGTAATGTATGTGCTTGGGCTAAAGAAAAATTTTATTTTTACAGTTGTAATGGAGGAAAAAGGATATGATGTGGTGTTTAGTAAAGGAAAAAAATTTCAGAAGCATGCTTCTACTGGAAAAGTAAAACAAATTGGTGTTAGAGTGAAAAATATCTACAACTAGAGGTGGATGCATGTGTTGCATTGATCAATAAAGCAGAACATGTTCAAATTCGAGATGTTAGAGAACTTTGGCATAGGTGCATGGGTCACTTATACCATGGAGATTTGAAAATCAGGCAACATATCACCACGGGACTTCCAAAATGCACCCTTAACCAAAATGATGTTTGCAAGGGACCCAACTCTTGGAAAATATGTCAAAGCCTCCTTCCAGGATTGAGATAGCAGAGCTAGAAGCATCTTGGAGCAAGTCCACTTAGATGTTTGTGGAACATTTTCTATAGTCTCGATTGCAAAACACAGGTATTATGTATTTTTCATAGATGAATTTTCTCGCAAGTCTTGGATCTATTTTATGAAGAAGAAAGTTGAAGTGTTTGCAATTTTTTTGAATTAAAAGCATTAGTTGAAAATGAGATTGGAGAGAAAATTAAATCTATGAGAAGTGATGGTGGAGGAGAATTGTGTATAATGATTTCAAAGAATTTTGTGCCAAGTAATTTATTAGAAGAGAAATAATTGCACCCCATAACCCACAACAAAATGGGGCAGAAAAGAGGAAAAACAAAAACATTGTAGGGGTTAAAAGATCAATGTTGCATGATCAAGGACTACCACTATATATGTGGGTAGATGCATGTAATACATCAGTTTATTTGCAAAACCAAAGCCCGCACAAAATACTTGGAATGATCACACCCGGAGATGTATCCCATTTTCAAATTTTTTGAGCTATAGTATATTGTCATGTATCCAAGGATAATAGGAAAAAATTGGAGCCTACCATTGAAATGAGGATCTTTATAGGATACACAGAGACACCTCATAACTGTCAGGTGTATTTTCCCTCACTCAGGATAATATTAATGAGGAGAGTTGTAATATTTGATAAGGATAAGGCTATGAGAATCTCTATAGAGTGAGAGTTGAGTATCGCATTAGAGAAGGAGCTTCTAGATCCAAATGAGGAGCCTCAGTTTGAGCCTCGATGTGTTCTGGAGTAACCACATGTGGAGGAGCAGAGAGAAAGACGAGTGGAGGCACCCACTCAGCCAAAATATTATAGAGAGGGAAGGAAGAGAACGGAATAGGATGACAGATTGGTGATGGATGCACAGGAGCATGTGGGATCTCCTAAATCCTTGCGCAAATAAAGGATATCACCATACAAGTATACTATTTATATGGCACTCATGATAAAACTCATTGGTTTCAATCCTTCCTCGTTTGAGGAGGAAGTTTCACAACCAGTGTAGGTAGATTCCATGGTGGAGAAGTATGACTCCATAATAAAGAACAATGTATGGGAGGTGGTGCCAAGACTAGTGAACAAGTCAATGGTTGGTTCTAGATGAACATTCAAAGTGAAAAATGCAGCTAATGGCAGTATCAAGAATTACAATGCCATATTTGTGGAAAAAGGCTTCTCACAGGTAGAGGGAGTTGATTATGAGGAGACATTTTCTCCAGTGGCAAGATACTCCTCCATCATAACCATTATAGCATTAGCTGCCCATATGGGCTAGAAGATCCACCAAATGGATGTGAAGATTTCCTTCCTTAATGGATTGGTTGATGAAGAGATTTACATAGAGAAACCTAAGGGGTTTGAGACATTTGATAGGGAGACACGTGTGTGTAGACTCTGAAGAGCCCTTTATGGTCTCACGTAGGTACCCCATGCTTGGTATACTTAGATAGATACCTATCTCAGTGGATTGGGCCTCGCTAAGAGTGAAGAAGATGCCAATCTCTACTACATTGTGATAGATGGAAAATTTCTCATTCTTGTCTTATATGTAGATGACTTGATACTAACAAGGGATGTGAAGTTGATCCAGTCTTGCAAGGAGGACCTGGAAAGAGAGTTTGAGATGAAGGAAATGGGCCTGATGCATTACTTCCTTGGTATGGAGGTGTGACAGGGAGATGGAGAGATGTTTGGTCAGGGGAAGTAAACCTCTAAAAAGCTTCAGAGATTCCATGTGTAGGACTCTAAGCCTATGGTCACTCCTCTAGCTACTAAGCAGTATATGCCACCATGTACAAACATTTGGTGGGGTCCTTGATGTATCTAGTGAACACAAGGCCTAGCATATGTTATGTAGTTAACTAACTGAGTCAATTTATGATGAATCCTACTAAGCTTCACCAAAAAGAAATAAAACATGTCCTTAGATGCCTCAAAGGCACAACATATTTTTGGTTATGATACAAGAGTACTGATGGTGTGAATATCCAACGCTTCACTTATGCAGATTGGGCAGGGAGTCCATCAGATAGGAAGATCACTTTAGGATATATCTTCAATGTTGGGTTAGTAACTATTTCCTAGTATAGTATGAAACAAAGATCTGTAGCACTCAACTCAACAGAGGTCGAGAATATGGCTCCTAGTCAAGCAACATGCAAGGGAATTTGGATGAAGAAAATTATTCTTGTTTTTCAGTGAGGATATGGATCATACTGTGATTTTCTATGATAATCAAAGTTGTATCAAACTCTCTAAAAATATAGTATTTCATGGTAGGTCTAAACACCTTGATATTAGGTACCATCACTTGAGAGATTTTGTGTAGAGGAGAATCATGATGTTGTAGTACATTCCCATAGAGGAGAAAGATGAAAATATTTTGACAAAGGCATTGTCAAGAGGAAAATTTGAGTTCCACAAGAGAAGGCTAGGGTGATGCAAAATCATTTTCTTACTAAGAGGGAGTGTTAAAATGTAGCAATAAAAGGCTTCATTTGATTTGTGCCTTAGTCAAATGGATAAATTCAATTTTCCACATTATCATGATGACTTGGATTGCATTTAGCTGGAGTGACAAGGATTCCTAGTTAAGTCAATCAATTCTTGTTATAGGCTAGAAGTAGAGTTGTGCATGGGTTTATTGCTAAAATTTAACAATCTAGTGGAGTTATTGTTAGGTAAACTCAGTTAACTAAGTTCTACCCTTTAGTGGACTCAATAGGAGTTTAGTTGAGTAGTTATAACAATTGTTAACTCACTGATCTCTCAATTGACTGATAAATTTACTAAAAATAGTTCCAATCATGCATGGAATTCAGATTTCCTAGTTGGAGTGGAGGAAAAGGCACATTGTAATTATCAATTGTATACTAGTTGTGTGTACAATTATTTTTCATTGAGTGGGTAGCCAATTCCTTCGTTATTTGCACAAGGAAATAGGGAATTCTCCTATTTTATAGGGGATGATTTAATCAAGGATTGCGAAAGGAAATAGAAGGAGAGAAAAGTGACATTTTGGCTAAGTGTTGGTTAGAATAGGTCAGAGATCAGGGTGAGCTTTAAGATTGAAGCAAGACATTGTAATTTATCTATATTCTCATCTGAATTAATGCAAAGTAGTTGAGGAGTTTTTCCCAATTGGTTTCACATGTAAAATCATTATGTTCCTTGTGTTTTAATGGTTGCATGTTATTGCATGTGTTTCTATCGTTTATTTTCCTTTCTGCAGAATAGTAGAATAATTTTTTGTCTCTTGATTTTAGTTTGATTTCATTAGTAGTAGCAAATTTCTTGCAATTTCTACAAAATGTATCAAAGAAAGGCATAGAAAATTCTCACTTTGGGAACCTTAATCAAATATTACGAGAACAAATCATAAGCCTAAAAGATAAGAGATTTGATAATTCAAACGTTGAAATTAAAGTCCAAAAATTAGAAACTGAATAATTTTCATGCCTAAGGAATCACACTCAGAATCTACTTACAAAAATTAGGAAGCTCGAGAATTTTAATAAATCACTAGAAAACAAGATAGAACAACTTATCAAGAAGGATTTGAATAAAGTTTTTAGATGTAAAATCCAAGTTGTGGAGAAATGAACAAATATAGAGCTCATCCATGTCACGGCTCAAGAAGGTGAAAATTTGGTTGAAATGAAAACATTTCTCTAATTCTGGAGTACAAATTATGGAAATTCCAATTGTAATTATTAATGGATATTCAGTGTTTAATAAAACAACACCAATGTGTGAACTAGATATAATACCAAAAATAAACCTCATCTACATGTACAACACTTGTATGAGTGCCATCATAAATGTCATGAAAAGTTAAGGTGTAAAGGTCCTGATCAATCAAAGTGAATGCTTGTACTTGTAAGAGTAAAATAAGGGGTAGGAAGCCCCATTGAAGGAAAACACAGTAGGAACCAAACGAATGGACATAAATATTAGGAACATAATAATGATAGAGGCAACACGAGGTTTTGCATTGATTCACACTATGGCATCGATGAAACATATGGTATTTACTAGGCTAGGGATCGAATTGATCATCAGCTTGTACTACACCAATTAGAGTGGACCTTGATATGACATAAAGCATGGGTAACTTGCTCATGGGAAAAGTATTGATAGTGGCAGGGGTATAGGTAGGCACTAGAGGAAAAATGGGCTAAGCATAGGTACGACGCAAATAATATACCTATATAGGACCGTGGATAAGTTCGTATATCCCATGATGTTACTACGTCTTTTGTTGTTCCCACTTAAGATGTTCCTACATCCCTTGCTTTTGCAAGTAATAAGGTTTTCTCATATTGTACATCACCTGGAACTAAATACGCTACGGGGTAACCTTAATCCAATGGATATACGCTTGGAAATGGATCAACTTAAACTGAATAAAAAATCTCATTGGTATAAACTCGGTCAACATGTGAAACTTCCTTTGCCTCCACCTCTCATGTGGGCTCTGTATATGCTTTTGAGACTCCATCAATGTGATAAATTACGTATTAATCGCTTATACATATACCTCCAACATAAAGCAGTTTAAGTCGAGCCTATTATATACGCACCAATTCTCCTCTATCTCCCATTATAATATAAGTATAAATTCACGTTGATTCTCTGTGACTTCAGCCTAATTTAGTCTTCTAGTGGGCTTATCGAGAGGGTTAAGAGAACTCCTTATTTATTTTCCCTATTGCCTTGAGAGGGAGAGACTTAGATCGGGCTATTGCAAGCCACGATTTATGCGATTGATTCTGGGCAGCACTAGTGAACTCTCGAATCGACGAACCTTAGTGCACCAACCAATAAAGGCGGTATTGGTGCAACCAATAAAGGCGGTATCGGTAAAGTGCCCTTAGAACCCATTGTAATCTACAGATAAAAGAATAAATACCACTATTAGCATTCACCTAACTATCTAAGGTTTTTATAAAGTTGTGTTCCACCACTGTGTTGAAAGTTCATATAGTCTTTTTTCAAGATATATTCAGAAAGAAACAAGGAGAGGGAAATAGGCCATTTCAGGACTCACATCTCTACGTTTCACTTTCTGCATCTATACATGAGTCTCACATATAGAAGTTTAAGCTTGCCATTGTAATTCATATTCTATGCAAGCTGATGACTTTATAAGATAAGAGGATTCTAGAAAAAAATTGTAGCACTTGTAAGAGTTCTGAGCATGTTGAAAAGAGTAGTGGAACTCAAGCATATGTCATTAATATCATCAATATTGTACCGTGATATAATTTCTTTTAATATTTCTTTGCACAAAGTCATCTTGACCTTTATATTGGTAATATGTTGTGGAAAAAACAGTGCAAGGCAAGGTTCTGTTGTGTGAGAAATTAGCACCTAATCCTTCTTTACATAATGGTTGATTGCAAACCTTGAGCTGCCATGTTACATATGTGGCTATATCTGCATCATGATTTGTAATATCACAAGAAACCTTGGAGGATTACAAATGATATTTTTTAAGAGTGGCGTGACTATCATGTAGGAAGAAGCCGGTAACTTGTTTACACAATTTTTTATCCTCACGTATCACTTCGAATTTGCCACAATGATATTTAAATTCTTCTGATTATATAGAACTGTACAAATTATGGAGATTCGGTACATGCTTATTATTACCTACAATGTTTTCTATGCCCAAACAAATGTTAGAGAAGTGTATTTCAAACTAGTTAATATAAATGTTGATCAATTATGGCACTACATCTTCTTCATGTCCAATATATCATCCCAATCGAGGTAGGGAATTGAACCAGTGGCTTCACATCAAGATATGCCTTAACACAACACCCGATCACCATATATCCAAGGCCCTATAGACACAATTGAAGTATATAATTGATAACAAAAACTATGATAAAATAAATAGAGAATGAAAACCTAGTTTGGTAGTTTAAGTTTATTCATTATAACTTCCAAAGTTTTTTGAGCATATAATTTTATAGAGAGATGTGTTGGAATTACAAGTTTAACCCTTTACAATTTTAGTACTCAGTGAATTTTTCAAAGTGATATATATATATAATAAGATTTATTTTTATGCAGATTTTTTACCAAAAGCTCTGAAAACAAAAAACTTATAATAGTAATCTTATGCTATTTACCCATGTGGTTTATCAAGAAGAACTATCTATAGATCATGAATTAGAGAATCCTACATTGGAAGATTATTAATAGTAGTCACAAATAAAAAGTAGTTATGCCTTTGTCTCCTTCTTAATTAAATTGATTAATGAGAAAAAATATTTTATGAAGGCATAGTAACAAATCTTATTTACAAGTTAAAATTTCCATGGTAAAGTGGAGTGAATCTTCATCATCTAGCATAACTGTGAAGCCTAACTATGAGATGTTTTTTAGCTTTCTCAACAATATTTTTGGGTAGATTTGGTTGGAATTCTTGTAGAGATTTTTTGGAATGGTAAGTCTCTCTTTACAATGCACAAGCATACTTTCCAAGAGGTCTTTGAGGACATTGAATCCATTTATGCTTTCAAAAACACATTTTAAATAATAGAAATCCACAATCTTTGGAAAAATTTCATCACCATTTCTCATCATCAGATTCCCTCGAAAAAGACAAAAATATATGATGGTTAGACTACTTCAATCTTTATGGTTAAAAATCTTGTTACAGGGTTCTTTAAATGTACATATGTTTAACTCACATAATAACAATAATAATAATAAGGTTATTATTTAGTTAATTTTATTTGTTGTTGTTGTTGCTTTTATTTTTATTTACCAATTGTGTGTTTTGATGTCTATTGGTGCTAACCATTTAATTTATATGACTCAAAAACTTTTTACAACATCCAACATATATCAAAATTAAATATTAAAAAAAAAAATGTAACATCAACAACCTTACCAACTTTCTATCTTACGGTGATTTTGGAACACTTTCTTAATATTTTTCAAAATTTAAAATAAAAATTTTAAATAATGTAAGCTAATTCCTTAGCTTTTTAAAATTTCATAAACCAAATTTAACATTAGTGAGACATTAATCATCATTATCCTAAAGAATATATATATATATATATATATATAATTTAATTGAAAACAGTTAATTAAATATTATATTTTTAATAAAATCAATAAAAACACTTTATATTGTAATATTATCATATATTTATTCATAATATAATAGATACTTTTTAAAGAAAAATCTACATAATTTATTGGTGAAACTAACATGGGACAATCATCACTTACTCCTATATACAAGTTGATTCATCACTGTTATTCAAGGAAATCCACAAGTTGACTCACTATTGTTATTCAAGAAAATCCACTACACTTGGAATTACCACTTGGTGGTTCGTAAGGATCTTGATCGTTAACTCCTTGTAGATGCCTTTAAGTCTTAAGTCGTTAATGAAGAGGAACTATTAGCCAACTACAAACAATTTTAGGGCATACTCGGAGCCCATGATATATTTAAGTTACATTAATGTGTATTTTATTTTAGAATTTGTTTTCAATATAGAAAAAAATACTTTAATTATTAAAAAAATGTATATTTACTCAATTAAAATTAAGATAAATTTAAATCAATACAAGTAAAAAAATAATAATAATTTTTTATATTTAAATAAAATTAAAATAATTTTATATTAACAATAATAAAAAAGCTAAAATCAATGTATGTGTTATTTGGTTATGATTTTGTATTGCAAAGATCCCTCCCAAAAAGGCTTTAAACCTTTTAGGTCTAAGGTCAAAGAGAGAAAGGCTTTCAATCTACAACGCCTTTTTTGTAAACTTAGTAAGTGCTTTTCTATTCTATTCATAAAATAAAATGCAGGTTATAGAAATTTACATCTTTTGACCTCTACCTACCTGTAGGAAACCAGGTCTGTTGGCCATCTTAAAGAGTTATAGGCCATCCAAAACTTAAACAACTTAAAACAGTCTCTTACTGTCTTTAAGGGACTATTATCTATCTTTTCTTCCATAGACATATTAAAAAATTAAATGCTATCCGTTTTCATTTCAAAAGCATAATATAGGGAAATCAGTCATCAAAAGCCTCTATAGGAGTCAGATCTTTAACACTTGATCATTGCATATCAACCTGGTGCATACTTTGTAACTGTCTGTCAATACGTCCGAGTCAGACACTTTGATGATGTTGCTGCAAGTTTATCTCATGGATGTCTCTGCGAATTTCCGCCAGAGTTGAGATTGAATGTGGGTCTCCCCCTATCTCTTGGACTGAGACAATTGCCTTCACCAAGAGACATTTTAGAATCCAATAGGTGTGGATCGAATGATGGAACAGAGACAATCTGTTGTGGGTATTACCCGGGTCAGTTACAATTGGGTCCAATTCTTGTTCAGTCAGTTCAGCTTATGCTTCCTCTTTTGCCCTTACATCCTATTCCCACCCGTAAATCAAGGACTTGATATAACAGGGAGTGTCGTCCGAATAGGCCTGGAATAAGTTCTCCATTACCTCTTTCCCAGACTTCTGACCTCGTATCGCTGGTGCAGCTTTTGGAGCTTTGACTTTCCCCTTAGCCTTTCCTTCCTTCTTAATCGACTAGGCTTTCACCATTATCTTCAGACCCCGCTCTTCCATAAAATATTTGTGCAAGTGAGAATTACTAGGAAGACCTGCAATAGTACAATGCATGGAAATATTAAAGTTACCTGAGATAGAAATGTGAACATGGCGTTGTCTGGGAGGAACCGAAGACTGGACGTCTTTACCAGGAGAAATACTATCTTGCGCTGGACCCAACCTTGAAAAATAGGGAGGACACAACCTTACAAGAATTGATAGCGCCTTGACAGACAGTCAAGACACAACTTCATTATTCAAGTTATTGACCATAAACCTAATTCAGTGGACCAGACGCAACATAACCACATAACTAGCCCCAACTACAGAGAAGACTCCCCTTTTAATCAGGATAACCCCATCATAACAACCAGCAATAGAAAAAATAACCACGACAAAGGAATAATTAATAAATTTAAACAACCAAAAAACTAAACTGACCCACTGACCACCCAAACCATTGCAGCTGAGCTTTACTAACTCGCCACCCATAGGAAAATTGTTGTAGGCCATACGGTCAATTTCCCATAACTGATAACTACTATATGAATTAGTGAAGGCCAGAAAAAAGAGGGGTCAAAATAGAAGCCCTCCAGAGCCAAATACGGACAAGCAAGACCATTACGATGCCATGTAGGGCCATTACGACGCCCTGCAGGGCTATTACGACGCCACGTAGGGCCAATACAACACCAAGCGACAAAATCTACAGGCAGATGGAGATTAAAGAAGTACAGCCATGCAGGGCCATTAAAGAAATCAAAGCAGACAAAAGTAACAGAGACGACCACAAAATGGGGAAAGTTGCTCTGAATTGCTCCCTTTGCAGGGAGGTAAGTGGCCAATGTACCCACCAAAACCCCACCACTGAAATGCAGAAATGAAAAGCAACAATCTTCTTCCAAAACCAGGCTAGCAACAATTGAATTTTTAAAAGCCAAGTAATCTCGAGCTATAAATTGCAGAAGAAACAGGTAATCCATAAAGACTAAGACCTTGTTTTCCACAGACTGAGAACCAGAAACACGCTTCATGGCAAAGGTAAGAAGATAATTTGATACATACCCTCACAAACGACACACTTAAGATGACAAATCTCTCCCCTGACTGCGTAACAAAGCACCAGAAGGACTATTGTACACCAAAAAACGACAGAGTGAATGTTCATATACCGCTTCCACCTCACACGCTAGCTCTTTCCCCCAAACTTTCCTAACATCTCACCTGTCGTGCCTTGCTATTCGATATTCATCATTAATGTTGTCATTAAGCTCCATGGGTAGAGCCGCCCACCGATGTTAGCTTGCATCATCATCGATGTGGGTTTCACGGTTTTCGCGTGCACCCTCCACGTCCACACATATTACTCCTTGAAATGCCAGTTCGCACCCCTATCGAGAGCTTTCAATCTATAACGTCTAAAAACAAATGCTTAATTAATTTAATGTATTAGACATTTTGTATCATAATGATCACTCTGTTAAGAAAGAGGCACGACCTACAAAATTAATGATAAGTTTTTAAATAAAACAAACAACAAATTTACATACGAACTTCACATAGTTTTCAAATAAAAACAAACGATAGATTACCAAATACATATGGACAGCTGCCAACGATTAAGTTTATCCAATTAGCAAATGACATCTTAATTACAAAGTCGGTAACAAAAAATTGCAACCTCCCGTATGAAATTCAGTATGCACTGCAATGTTGATGGGCCGTAAGAAATAAGACATCAATCTTTATGTGTAAGGTCGGTTCCCTAAACTCCTAAACAGTTTTTGCAGGTCGCTGCAATGCTCAAAGAACTACCCATATGTGTCTGTGTATTTCTGATTACGTTGAGCACAAAATAGTGGCTGCCACAGTTAGTAAGCATGTGATTCCATTCAGTTGCACCTACTGATCATATAGATCTTTAGCAGTGGATTTTGAGTCCTATCAATAAGCAATCCATCAATCTTCCCACTTTATAAGTCAAGCATGTATTGAGAGAAACAACTTACACTTCGTTCACAATATTCGTTGTCGCACTACTTGCAATAATTTACTTGCAGCCCTACGCGATGGGATAATAGACTTCGCTGATGCCAAAATGAAGATTTGAATCCACGGTTTCACTAACACTTGAAGCTTTGTTTCCGATGGGGGTGAATTAGACAGAAAATTGATACACAAATTCAAATTAAGGTCGAGATCCTCTTCCGAATCTGATGCTCTCGGCATGATAGGCAAGCTTTCCAATCGGTGGTGCTAGATGAAGTTCAGTATCTTTGGCATTCTAAGGTTCTAGATTGCATGAAATTAGTGGTGGGGAACAAGCCGAGACAGGGAGATAGTGTTGTTGTTGTGGGGAGGGCAGAGGGACCTATGTGTCACGCCCCCATCCTTTGTTCCCTCGTTGGCGGGCTGTGCAGCACCGACTAAATGACTACTTTTCATTTTCGTCATTTTCCGAACTACGCCTTTCAATTTTTCCAAGTGTTAAGTTCACTTATTAAATATGTTTCACGCGGAATTATAAAATATCATCAGCAAATAGAAATGTGCACATAACGCATACATAAACACAATTTTATATATAGAATATGATAAAATTGGCTCGTTGTTTTTATACAGGCCGAGCACCTGTTTTACATAAAAGTCACATTTTGCACTACACAACCCGTCGCATGTTCAAGCGTGCTACCGAGGAGTCACATGACTCGACCCGCGCCCTGAACACGTTCGGCCGCTGTCGTGTCTACTGTAACGTTTGGTCACCTGACCCGCACTTGCGGTCTTAACCCTGACTGTCGCACCCTGCACGCTGCGGTGACCGTTGTTGGCTCCCCGTGATTTTCAAGATTGGCAGGAACAAACTCTGCAGGGAACCACATCATAACCACTTTTGAATCCTAGCCTTCCTGAATTCAAAGAGGGATCTCTCTATTTAATTGTTTATAGATGATATGTCTTTCTGATTTTGTTTATGATATTAGGCTAGTTATGAAGTTCTAAGGACTTGTTTGTTTTGATTGATTGATTAATAGGTTGACAGATCAAAAGGTGTGATTAGTTGAAGGAATGTTTCAGCTGAATAGATAGACCATGAGAAATATTAATACATTGGGCTATGGAGTCATAAAAGGATTTAATTGTTCATCAAATCTACAAGTTTTTTCATAGGGCAAGCTAACTATATCAAGTGGATCTCTTAGATTAGATGTGATATGAAATAACAATAAGTTGTGAAGGCAGCAAAACTAAAAGTCAGTTAAGAATCTTTTATCTCTACTTCAACAAGAAAAGCCTTTTAGGTAACTGTTTGAGGCAAACCAAAGGACAGGGCATACCATAGACTTCTTTGGCCAGACTTTAATAAGCAAACATTTAAGACAACAATCCAACAATCCTAGAATTACTTTCAAGCAAAGAAAACATTTAAGATAACAGCGAGTGCAACAAAAGAGCAAGCTAAACCTATCTTCTTTAACTAAACACTCTAAAGACCTTCAAAGCAACAGTTTGAGGCAGACCAGAGGAGAAGGCATACCATAGACTTCCCTGGTTTAGACTCTACTAAGTATACTTCAAAGAAAGGCCTTAAAAACAATATTTCAAGCTACACCAAAGGACATGCTTACCATAGACTTCTTTGGCTTGACTCTATTAAATAATTTCCAAGATAACAAGCTAGGAGGAACAAGAGAGCAATTAAGAATTCTCCAATCAGACCTTGCAGAAGAAAACATTAAGATAAAGAATGCAGACAAAAATAGGGTGCCAAGACAACATATCCTACTCTAAAATTTATGTTCTTTTATCAGATAAATAATGGAAAGAATGGAAAACAGAAGAAAAACATTGACAAAGAAGGAAAACTTCACCATTAACATAGCTCAAGAATCCTGTGAACGTACTTGTATTGTTGATGTTCAAAACAGTTACATTACTCCAGTACAATAGATCTCTGCAACTCAGAGCTTTCTCAAATCCAGCCTAACAGTCCTCAACTAGCTCAGCAACAGGAAATCAGTCAACTAACCAACCAACCAACACTAAAAATGAAGCTTACATGCAATATTTATCTGCAAAATGAGGAGGTGATCCTAAGCTAGGGTTTCAGATGTCATTTATTACAGAGTTAATGCATTTTTTTACCTTTAAGACCATGCAAGGCCTAAGGCAAAATATCTGAGAGTGTTTCTCTGAAATAATAACTCCTAACTTAAATTTTGAGCTAACTTTGGGAAATATTAGAGTTTAAGGCTTTTTCAATAACTTTTACAATAACTGCTGGGTAGATGAAAAATATCTCTGACTGTTTGTAATAACTGCTGATGTTTTATTGAAAGAAAACATGTTGTAGGTGGCAAAATATGTCCTTTGAAGAAGTAATTGTTGTGGGTTTAGTCATTCGAATTTGTTTCTAGGTAGATTTGCCTTTGTTTTAGCCTTGAAACTCTGTTTAGGCCTTTAAACTTGATTTATTCTTTAACTTCCTGTCTCACTGTCTTTTCCTTTAATTCTGCCTTTATCTCTGATTGTCCTTTTAATCCTTGATTTTAACCTTTAATCCACTGATTGTCATAGTCCTTTGACTATCCTTTTTCCCTTCGATGTGCCTTTGTCTATGTTTTCTGTGCAGAGGGTATTCTTTTGTTGCTGGAGGGTTTCAATGATCACCAGCGATCTAGATTCATTGGGATTTTGCTTGTTTTAACGCCTCTGGTCCTTTTAAATTAAACAAACCTCTGGATCGTCATCCAAAACATTCATTATAACGTTTCTGAACCTTTAGAATGTATTTCTACCCTTCGGCCATTAAACCTGCATATAAAATAAATAAATTAACCTTTAAATCCTATGGGGAAGGCTTCTTTTTTTTTGCGTTTATATGGGGTTTTTCGGGCTTCAGGGGCTTTTGGAGTGGTGTGAATGGTGGTTTGAGCTTTATCGCAGAGGCGGAGAAACTGTGGGAAATTTGAACGGAGGAGGCAGTATTGGAATTTGGCGAGAGGAGAAAAATGGTTTTCGGGAGCAGAGAAGGTGGTTTTTGCATGGTCGAGGAGGTGAAAATGGTATTGGGTGGAGGCGTGCGATACCATTTATCGAGCGCTGCATGGCAAGGGAATATCACCTATTTCGCGCTTTTTAAAAATGTTAACCCCGACGCACATAATGTTGCGACATCAGTTGTGGGCCGCTGGATCTCGAGGGAGGAGATTGATGGTCGTCGGGAGCTTTGGGAGGATAGGCGAGTGGAGAGGTGGGGTCCGAGCGCCGTGTGACGCTGGAATTTTTTTTGTGTAGCGCAGGGGTTTAATATATGTGGGTTTATGGTTATATGGTGATGGGGTTTGATAAAGAGCGGGCTCGATGGAAAATAACAAAAGCGAAAAGCTTTTTCTTTGAAGGAAAGGGATGGGGTTGCATGAGGGGTTTTTAACAAAGGCAGAGGGCTTAAAATCGCTAAAGCGGGGGTTTAAAAACATTAAAGTAGGGGGCTTTAATATTTGCTAAGGGGTGAGGGAAAAAACATTAAAGGAGTCGGGTTTTAATATCAAAACAGAGTTTTCAATATATAACCCAAGGTCCCGAAAGGTTAATTTACATTTAAAAACAATGTAAAATGACATTTTTACTAGTGCAAAAAGGAAGAAAATGATGAAGGTGAGGGTTTTGAAGGGGTTTTTTAGGAATGAAAGTGGATGTTAAGTGGGGGAAAATGAGAAAATGAAACTGGTGATGGGCAAGAAGGGTGAAAATAAGAGAAATAAGCCCATGATGAATCTTTTTAAGGGTAGAAAAGGTGTTTTGAGAAGGCACAATAAAAGATAGTGAAAAAGGATTTGAAAGGATAATGAAGGTAGTGAGATTTCTAAAGATAGTTGATAGGCAATGAATGTTATCTTTAGCTACTTGTCGAAAATCCATAGTCACCTAGTGAATCTGTAGAATACAGGAGGATAACAACTGTGAACCACGCTGCACGTCCGCGCTCTTCCGAACCGTCGTTGAACGTATTACTGTGACCGTGCCCTGCACTTTACACCCGCTGCCCGAGCTGACCCGTGTGCGTTTAGCTATCTAACCGCCAGTCTAGTGGGCTCATCCTTTCTGCTCTGCAAGTCTAGTGTTGCAGTAGATGTGCGAAGGATGACCGCTCACTTGCCGATTTCCAACTATCCGCTCCACTGTATTTATACCGCAACTTCCACTGAGGTGATGGTGTCAGTGACTCTTGGTGGACCCGAGCCGACCCAACCCCTTGGCAAACACCCTCCGCCGTGTTGTTTCGTAACGTTGGTTTCGTCCGCTCGGTTACATTGCGACGTTTTAGTCGACACGTTTAGGAATGTTGCTACTCGCCGCTACACCAATACGTCCATCCACACGTTATGTCGCACGCCCTCGATTATGGTGCGACGAAACACCCATAACATCACATGCTGCCCAACATGACCCGAGGCGCCCTGTGGGCGCGCCCGTACACCGTATTGCCTCAACTCACTCGAGTCAAGGAATGCCGACTCATGGCCCTGACATACTCCCCCACCTTGAGTCATTTTCGTCCTCGACAATCTGGTAGACCTCATCAACTGTTCATCAAACTCTGTTATCTCCTTTTGCCAATCCCACAGCGAATCCTCTGGTCAATCTCTCCATTGAATAAGAAACTTCCTTCGGGGACTACCCCAAACACCTGTCGTTCGAAGATCAAGGATCTTCTCCAAATCAAGTTTTGTTTGTCAATGATCATGGCTGGTCCTCTCGATGGTGCTGCTTGCTCTGGGTGATCAACATCAAGTCTGCTTTTCTTCAGTTGACTCATATGGAAGACATGATGTCTGGAACACATATGGTCTAGAAGCTCCAATTCATATGCAACTTCACCAACTCTCTTCTTCACGTAGAATGGGCATCATATCCTCTTGCTTGTGTATTTGTTTCCATACTAGCTCTAAGTCTATTCTGCATCTCCGTGAACATGTTGACCCTGCTTCTTGTCCTGTCAGATTGGTCTTCTTCTTCTAATGTTGCTAGTTGTGCCTTTCGACTGAGGGCATCTGCAACAACATTGAGTTTACCCGCCCTGTACTCAAGAGTCATGTCAAACTCTGCCAAGAAGTCTTGCCAACAAGCTTGCTTCGCTGACAACTTTGGTTGTGAAGCAAAATAACTTGCAATAACGTTGTCAGTCTTGACAACGAATGGTTTCCCATCAAGTAACGTCTCCAGACATGCAGACAATGAATGATGGTAGTCATCTCCTTTTCATGGACTGGATATCTGCGCTCTCTATCTTGCAACTTTCAACTTTCATAAGCCACTGGATGCCCATCTTGCAATAGAACCCCTCCAATTGCAAAATCCGATGCATGAGTGTGAACCTCAAAGGGTTTCTCGAAATAAGGTAGCCTCGGTATCGGTGTTGTCACCATTCTTCTCTTTAGCTCTTTAAAAGCCTCACGATACTTCTCTATCCAATTCCATCACTTCCCCTTCTTCAAAAGGTCTGTCAGTGGTGCAGTTATCTTGGAATACCCTTCTACAAACTTTCGTTGGTAGTTGGTCATCCTTAAGAAAACTCTCATATCATGGACATTCTTCAGTTCCACCCAATCCTCTATGGCCTCGACTATGCTCGGCTCCATCCGTACGTGGCCTTGTCCAACAATGTGGCCAAGGAACGGAATCTCGGTCTGGGCAAACATACACTTGGATTTCTTCAAGTATAGTTGATATTCCTTCTGCGCTTCGAAGACTAATGCCAAATGCTTCTTATGATCCTCCATGTTATCAATGGAAATTACGATGTCATGCAAATACACCACCACAAAAGTGTCAAGGTATGGACGAAGTACATCGTTCATCAATGTGCAGAACGTGGTTGGAGCGTTGCACAACCCAAATGGCATAACTAGGAATTCAAAGCTTCCATATCTCGTCACAATCACGGTCTTCTTCTCATCTCCTTCAGCTATCTGCACCTAATAGTACCCCTGTCTCAAGTCCAGCTTGGAAAACACTCGGGATTTCGCAACCTTGTCGAAACAATCCGCTGCTAGTGGTAGAGGATATATGTTCTTTATCATTTATTTGTTCAATGCATGATAATCACAACACATCCGCAATTCATTCGTATCCTTCTTCTGTTGGAATAATACTGGAGCACCATAAGGGGACCTTGAAGGTTGAATGAAACCTGTTTCGGACAAGTCCTTCAAGTGCCTCTTCAACTCTTCCGATTCCGGCCCTGACAATCAATAGGGAGCTTTGGCAGGAGGTTCCTTTCCCGGCTCTAGCTCATTGGAATGGTCCACTACACGTCTTGGTGGTAGTACTTTCATAAGCTCATTAGGCATAAGATTTGCATAATGCTTCAGTACATCGAAAATCTCGGTAGGAATAGGCATCCCCACTCCATCATCAGTCTTGACTCCTCGAATAACTGCTACAAATGTCTCGATCCTTGGGTCCTTCATAGCTTTGCCCATACTTAGTGCAGAAACTTGCTGCACACTCACTTCCCTGCGCTGCGCATGAGTAGGTAAAGTCCACCAATGTGAGTCCTTCCATAACGCTATCTCACTGTTAGAAGGCATAACAATTGCTTTGTTACCTTTCAAGAAGTCCTGCCCCAATATCATGTCAAAGTCGTCATCTCCATCACAGTGAAGTCCAGACAACCCTGCCAATCCCCAATACGAACCGACACTTCGTTTGCGAATCCCGACACTTTAGTCTTAGAGTTCACTGCCTTCACTTCCACATCAATGGGAAGAAGTTGCAACCCAACTTCCTTTGCTACTTCTGTCGACATAAAATTATGTGTGGCACCTATGTCCACTAGTGCTTGCATATTCTTGCCTAGAAGTTCTAGATCAAGAAAACCCAAGATATGGAACCAAGTTTTATAAGAAACTTTAGACTGCATACATACCCGGTTACTACAACATTTCTTGCTGGCTCTGATACCATCTGTCACGCCCCCATCCTTCGTTCCCTTGTTGGTGGGCCGTGCGGCACCGACTAAATGACTACTTTTTCTTTTTGTCATTTTCTGAACTACGCCTTTCAAGTTTTCCAAATGTTAGGTTCACTTATTAAATATGTTTAATGCAGAATTATAAAACAACTTCAACAAATAGAAATGTGCACATAACGCATTTATAAACGCAATTTTATGTATAGAATATGATAAAATTGGCTCGTTGTTTTTATACAGGCTGAGCACCTGTTTTACATAAAAGTCAGATTTTGCACGACATGACCCGTCGCACGTTCAAGCGTGCTGCCGGGGAGTCACATGACTCGACCCGTGCCTTGAACACGTTTGGCCGCTATCGCGTTCGCTATTACGTTCGGTCACCTGATCCACACTTGTGGTCGTGACCCTGACCGTCGCACCCCGCACACTGCGGTGACTATGACCTGCACAACACGTCCGCGCTCTTCCGAGCCGTCGCTGCACGTATTGCCGTGACCGTGCCCTACACTTTACACCCGTTGCCCGAGCTGACTCGTGTGCGTTCAACTATCCAACCACCCGTCTAGCGGGCTCATCCTTGCCGCTTCACAAGTTTAGTGCTGCGGTAGATGTGCGAAGGATGACTGCTCACTTGCCGATTTCCAACTGGCCGCTCCACCGTATTTATACCACGACTTCCGCCGAGGTGAGGGCGTCGATGACTCTCGGTGGACCTGAGCAGAGCCGACCCCTTGGCAAATGCCCATCCGTCGTGTTGTTTCGTAACGTCGACTTTGTTCGTTCGGTTATGTTGCGAAGTTTTAGCCGACACATTTAGGAACTTCGCTACTCGCAGCTACACCAATACGTCCATCTGCACGTTATGTTGCACGCCCTTGGTTATGGTGCGACGAAACACCCATAACGTCGCATGCTGCCCAACATGACTTGAGGCGCCCATGGGCACACGCTGTCGCCTGGCACGCGCCCATCCATCGTATTGCCTATGTGCGGCCGACTCGCTCGAGTCAAGGAACGCCGACTCGTAGGCCTGACATTATGGGACTGATGATCAATTCCCTTGCTTACCAAATTTCTCTTCATGTGCGAGTTCTAGCAATTCTTGATCTCCTTGTCAGTCCGCAATCTTGTTGCAATAAGGGACCACATGCACAACTTCAAAGAATTATTAAAATCAGTTCTGTCTATAATTAAAAGTTGCACTCAAGATTGAAATTGGCATCAAGAAACCTCTTGACTCATAACACATCAATGTTTAATATAACAAATATTAGTGCTGATTTGTAACATAATTGATTAAAGCAAAAGAGGCTATGAAATTACACGCTTGTTGCTGAGAATTGAGTGAAGTTTGATGATGAGCCCATTTTCATCTTCTTAAATGTTTCCACGCTTAAGATGCAGGGGCGAGTCGTTTAGTTTATCCATTGGAGCCCCCAGCGCCTCCATTACGAGCGGTGCAATCCGAACACATCAAAGCGAGCATGGTTGAAAAACAATTATCGGATAACGATTAGAGCATGCCGCAAAACAATTATACAATTATAGGATAACTGGACAACAAATTTCAAAACAAGGCGGGAAAACAAATTTCAAATTTCAAATTCAAATGGCCTCGGTGAGTGGAGAATATAAGTGAAATCTAGTGATAATAAATTACAGGTAATGTCACAGACCGCAAGCAATTTCAAGCCACGTCGCATTTACAGGTATTTTCGCATGAAGATTGGAGTCCTTTCTCGGCAGGAGGGCTGTCCCTTTGCATGCCGATACATGTATAGTGGAGCTGCTATCGGGTGCATTAATGCCGTGACTGCCTCATTTTGAAGAGCAATTAAAGGCCTGAACCTATCAGCACCTTATATAAGTGGCGAAGCGGCAGGAAAGGTGTTATCGGAAGCTTTAGCGTTGAAATCATCCGACAGCATAGCAGCAGCGACGGAGTGGCGAATCGGCAACAGGGATTCAATCCATTCCAGTCTTCTATATTTCAACTGTTTCAGGTATGGAAAACCCTTAACCTTTGTTATCATGGGTAAGAATAGTAAGAAAAATAAAAACAAAGAACGGAAAGAGTTGCTTAAGAAAATGCAGGAGAAGGGTTCAACTCCAGGCCAGAAGGAGGAGAACTCTGAAAAAGAGAAAAACGACAAAGAACAAAATTGTTCGATTCGCGCCCAGGAGAAGAACCCTGAGAAAGAGAAAAGTTCCAAAGAACAGAAAGACACTACGCCTTCTGAAAAGCCGAAACCCTCATCGTCCGAGAAACCGGTAGGAGGAGGAGCGGGAGCAGGGGCAGCATCTTCTGCCCCTTCGACTTCAACGTCTTTATTGGGGCCGGGACCTAGACCTGGAGCTGTAGCTCAGCAAAAGCCTCAACATCCTCCGAAGTCCCAACGATCCCCAAAACCCAAGTCCTTAGATGACAAGGTGGATGCAGTCTGCCGATTGCTCTCTGAAACTTCCGACGTGGAGCAACTCGGACCTGAGCTCAATATGCTGGGCATTAAGGTTACGACTGAATTGGTGGAGGAAGTGCTGAAGAACTCATACAAGGCGGGTGAAGCAGCCCTCAAATTTTTCCACTGGTCTGTTAATCTGCTTGAGGGCAAGCACAGCCCTTATGCCTGGAATCTGCTTGTTGATGTTCTTGGCAACAACAAGATGTTCGACGCAATGTGGGATGTAGCCAAGTCCATGAAGGCTGATGGGATTCTCTCCCGCCAGACCTTTGCTACTATTTTTACTTCTTATGCCATGGCAGAGAAGGCGAATGAGGCGATGATGACTTTTGAGATGATGGAACTTTACGGCTGCCCGCAGGATGTTCGCGCTTTCAATTGCCTTCTCTGTGCTCTGTGCAGGTGGAAACAGACAACCAAAGCATTGGAGTTTTGCAAGGAGATGGGAGATAAATACCTCCCCAGATGCAGATACCTACGCAATTCTTTTGGAGGGCTGGGAGAAGGAAGGCAATGCGGCGAAAGCTAAGAAGACTTTTGGCGAGATGATCGCGCGTCTCCGGTGGGATCCCCTCAATATGGCTGCATATAATGCCTTCTTGGGCACCCTCTGCAAGTTAGGTCAAGTCGATGAGGCTTTGAAGTTTCTGCATGTCATGAGGAGCAGAAATTGCTTTCCAGGTAAGAGCTTTTTCAGCACCGCGGTTCATGCCCTTTGTCTCCAGAACAGAGCAGATGAAGCGGCCATGGTTTTTGAAACCATGATGCGGTGTGGGCATATTTCCAGAACCACCACTTACAGTTCAATTATAAGTGCATACTGCTATGCTGGTAGAATGGACGATTGCTAGCGTCTTTTAGATGGAATGGTGTTTAATGGCGCGTTTCCTGATTCTGTGACTTATAATACTATTTTCCAAACCCTTATTAAGGTACGAAAAGAGGAGGAAGCTGCCAGCATATTTCGTGAGATGACTAGAAATGAGCATGATACAGATAGCGATAGCTATACAGTGGCCTTAGTCGTGAAAGATTTAAATATGGCCTCAATGGTTTGGAAACACATGAACAGCAAGGGCTTTTTTCCTAGAATGGGGTCTGTCAACACCTTTATAAATACCCTCTGTGACAGTGGCAAGCGAGCAGAGGCACTGAAGTATGTGGAAGAAATGAGGGATCAAGGAATTAAAGTGTCAGAGGAAATCTTGAAGAGGGTAAATATTTCTGAATCAGAGAAGAAGGATACAGCTGAACGATTTTCGAAGAAGAGGAAGGAACGTCACCGACGAGGGAAGGCCAGCAATGGAATATCCGTTCAAATTTTAGATAACTTGATTAAAGAGGCACATTTCTTTAGACATAGTTCATTATGTTTGTAATGGAAGGTTGAATGTTTTCTGAGTAAACTGCCATTTCATAATATATTGGCACAAACTTTTGGTTCTTTGTTCTTTGTTTTTAGACCAGGCTTATGTTCTGGCTTAACATTTTTTATTACCTTGTAATTGTTGATTCCAGTTATTAGGTGTTTACCTCGTAACATGTCATTTTATATGCCTACTATTTTGGGATTGTTCTTCTATTGTCTCCTCGTTGTTTTGGATTATTTTTTCTAAAATTCTCTCTACCGTACCTATGTTGCACAAAATAAGTTATTATTTAAAAAAAGGTTGAATGTTTTCTGAGTAAACTGCCATTTCATAATATATTGGCACAAACTTTTGGTTCTCTGTTCTTTGTTTTTAGACCAGGCTTATGTTCTGGCTTAACATTTTTTATTACCTTGTAACTGTTGATTCCATTTATTCGGTGTTTACCTTGTAACATGTCATTCTACATGCCTACTATTTTGGGATTGTTCTTTTATTGTCTCCTCGTTGTTTTGGATTATTTTTTCTAAAATTCTCTCTACCGTACCTATGTTGCACGAAATAAGTTATTATTTTCAATGCATTTCGTGATTTATTTGATCCTATGAAAAGGCAGCTGCTTTGCAGCTGGTTTCCTGGTCTACATTTGTGTTGTGAGTTCGTGCATTTGAAGTAGAATTTGGATGATGTTCTGAAATTGTTGCTACATCAATCTGAAGAGTTTGGGTAGTTGAATGCAATGCTGTATTTTATGTGTCAAGTGACATGCACTGTCATGACTCATGGATCCCAAATTGGGATTGGAGGGATTCGTTTGGGAAAGCATACTTATTCTTTTTCTCTACTTCTATCTTAGCATCTGCCTTGGATTCCAGGTCGTTTTGGTGTTTCTGTAAAATTAAGGACTTAAAATTTTTCAATCCATTCCTTGTTCAAATAAAGGTATACATAGAATCTTTTAAGTTTATGTAGGTAAATATCCAGGTGTGTGAAATTGTGTCCATAAATGTTGAATGAATTCTAAAAGCTAAATCAGGTAGGTGATTAATGGGCAGTAATTACTCTGGACTGTTTCTTTGGCACAATAATTCTTCGTGTGTTGTGTTTGTGTAACTTTGTTGAACATAGCCTGTTCACTTGCCAAAAACATCAAATGGACATCAGTGAAACTGATGCATATTGAATAAATAAGCTCTTTCTTGTCTTGTGCTATGGCTGTATACCTTGAAAATAAATTGTTCTCTTGGCCGCTATCAATAAGTGGAAGTCTCACTTTGTAATTATAACCCACAAGGGAGTTGTGGGACATTTAAAACATAAGATGTAGAAGGTCAAAAAGATACATGCTTTTTCCAAACTAAATATTGTGTACTTTAGAGTGGAGGTGAATTGCTAGAGATGTTATATTCTTTCCATTTTATGATTTGGAAAATATGCTTGTAGAGGAAAGTATTTATGCATTTGAGCTGAAAATTGAAGGGTTCATTGGTATTATATTTTTGATTAAATTCAAACAAGTCCTCGAAGGAACCTCACCCATTGCCACTGATTAGGATTGACATCTATTCTCTGTCTGAAATTTATCCCCTATTGTATCATTAGTTGACACAATGCCTTGATTGTAGCTGATGCATGTTTGATCTGTTGTGAACAGTGAAATACGTCATCCTCTTTAAAAGGTGACCTGCAAAATTCTCCTACCAGGCATTTTTGGGATGCTACTAGTTTGGAAACATGTTATTAGCAAGTTTCTTCTTGGCATTCAATTTGTTACAGTTTTTGGTAGGTAATAAATATGCTGTGCAACATTGACTAGCTATCAATGTTTCATGTATTGGAGAGCTGAATTGATCTTCTAATTGTTGTCATTGATATTGTCATTGAACATGTGAACCGTGCAAAGCTTTTTTAGTATCATCCTTGAAAGTCTTCTTGGTTGATTCTATGATGCCATGACATTCAAGGCATCTTTATTTTAATGTTGTTTATGTCAACTGTGCAAAACTGTTTTTAAATAATCCTTGAAAATCATTGTTGAAGTCACTTGTCTGATCTTGTCGATGAAGTTCATTTCATCTTTTTTTTTTGATCTGGAAACATTTAAAGCATTTTGACTTTGATGTTGTCTGTGTTTAACTACGATCCCATGACATCACAAAAATGTCTGTTGACGATTGTCATTTTAAGTTCTTTGCAACTGAGAGTTCATTAGAATCCCATATTTTAACTTCAGTATTTATCTTGGTCTCTGAAGTGATCGTGATTGGACCATACAAATATGTTTTTTTTGACAATGTTGTAAATATAATTATTTTTTTGTAACAACCTTTTAATTTTTTTTTCTTAATGATAGATGCAATGCTGATTATCATATCTAATAGCATATGAGTACATGATCTCCCAAGAGTCTATTAGAATCATGTATCACAACTTTGTTGGAAATACTGAGAGGGGGGTGAATCAATATTTCTTTCCAATTGTTATTTTTACTAGTTAGATCACTTATATTTAGAACACAATATGAACAATAAGAATAAATGCTTTTATTAATTTCTTCTTTACAATAAATCAAGTACAATATATGTAGGGCTCCAACCCTATATGAAGACACCAATCTTCAATATCCGAGGCTCCAACCTGTATTTGCCAAGCACCGACTTGGACTTCCAAGGCTCTAACCTTGTTAATTTTGAGTCACCAACCTCAAGGGATCCAACCCTATATCTAGTACAGGCTTCAACTTGGTCTCTTGAGGACTCCTATCCTCTAGGCTCCAACCTTATCTTCCAAGGCACCAACCTTGTCAATTCTGAGGCACCAACCTCAAGGGCTTCAACCCTATCTTCCAAGGCATCAACCTTGTCTCTATGATGCTCCAACCTCCTGCTTCATTTCGTCAAGATATATTTGGTTATACTTACGGCTCCCAATGTCTTCTTCAACGAGCCCTGACAATCTTCAGCTTACTCGTCATTGTAATCTACACATCACGTCATCAATGACAACCTTTTCTTCTTAGAAGGTGTCACCACTGCTCTTCATTGTACCCAAACAATTTCTCCAAGTTACCTCATGATTGCTTCAACGCATCATGGTATCCAATAATATCTCCAAGACCTTCAAGGTGTCTTCAATAGGAAGCCCAAGTTTTGCACCTGCTTTAAGATGTCTTCAACAATGCTTCTTCAAGAGCTCTCCAAGGGAGTCTTCGAAGAAAAGTCTCCAAGAATACCTTTAATCATCAATGACAACTTTGACAATCACAAATATGTCTTCAATGCTCTTCATGATAGCCATACACCTTTCCAAGGTTACTTCATGAAGACTTTTTCAATAAGCTGCTTCCAACAGTTCACAAAAAAACTGTTGCTCCAAAGGTGTGACAAAGGTCTCTCTAATCAATTTTTCAAGCTTTCTTCAACAAGGTCTTCAAAGGGTGTCCTCTTCAATATTCAGGACTGATTTCAATGGTGCTTCAAAAATGCTACCAAGGGCTGCCCAAAACAGTTTTGTCACTTCATTATTTGTCCTAAAAAATGTTGTTCAAAACTTTCACTTGGCTTCTCCAATTAATGTCAAAAGGACTGCTCTTTTGGGCTGTTTTCTAATGCCATTATAGTCTACTCAAAAGCTTCAAGTCTCTATGTCTTTTTTAGCACTGCATATTGAGTGAAAAGGTGTGACAAAAGGGGTAGTCTAGATTGACGTAGCAACTTTCTCCAAGAGAGATAGAACTGCAGTGATATGGCTGTTGCAAGGTCTCAAGAATGACCTTAAAAACTCCCTCAACTTTCGTCCCTTACAACTGTAGTAGTTTCCTGCAAAAATAATGATATAGAGGCAAGAAATGCCTCACAAGAGACTTTCATAAAATTTAATCATTACTGCTGTAGCAGCCACTCCAAACAGAGATACCAAGATCAAAAAATGACAATAAACCTCATGAAAATCCCTTCAGATGCAATTCAGATTGCAGCTTTTTCATTACACGTGGGACTGAATTTTTTAACACTATTCCACAGAGTTATATTCTTGAAACCACCAAATTTCTGCTTCAGGTTGCTGTCCACTCAGATCCAAGGTAACCAGATCACAAATATTTAGCCCAAAACGTGATGCCAAAGTCCTTCTCGGCCTCCTTCTTAATTCTGTGCTCAATCTCTGAATTTTTGACCGAATTTATGGTTGAAATGAGGTGCTAGACGTCGTATTTATACAGGATTTCGATCTTTTTTTTGTTGTTGATAGAAACGGTTATGTGGTATTAATATTCATCTTGGCCTGAATGCCAGAAATCTGATTACATTGAGGATGTCTAAATCCTGATGCATGTCACTGCTAATATTGAAAATGCAGCCGAAGCTTGCAAATTTCTTCCATGACAGACTACCTAAAAATTCTATTTCAGAGATTTTCCCTAACTTAAAGATACAAACAAATTTATTTAAGAGCCAACAGTAAAACATGACAACGGACAACTTATGGGATAGGTTCCCAAGATTCTTCTTCGTCTTTCAACTTGACCCCGGCAGAGAGGAGGGTAGCTTTATTGGCTTCGATGTCCGCCTGTTTATTATGAGTTCTCAGCACATGGTAGTAATTCAACTTCTGAAAAGCGTTTCCCATACCCTTAATTCTGGATATCAGCCTTGCTAGCTTGAGATCCGAGGCTGGGGAGTTGGAAACCATTGTGTTTATAATGATCTGGGAATCCCCTATGACATTCGCTTCACTTATATTTAAATCTTTGAGGATCTTGAGGCCTTGGTAGAGGGCCAAAGCTTCAGCTTGAACGCTGGATGAGAATCCAAGCCCCCAAGCAAAGGTATGAATTTTTTCCCCAATTGGACTTACAACAACACCTCCCGCACCAGCTTTGCCCGGATTGCCCTTTGCTGCCCCATCAAAAAAGAGAGAGTGCCTTGAATGTGAATTGAGCCAGTCTTGAAGGTCAGTTTCGGATTTCCTTATTTGCCAGTCTTTGAGAGGAGGGACGTTTCTAACTGCTGGTTGAAATTGCAAGTCAAGGGAAGATCCCCAAGCAATGTCCTGTTGGCTGAGATTGGAATCATCCTTTATATCAGTCAAGCATTCCTTTAGATGACATTTAATCTTGATTTCTAAGACCTTGTGATTCTGTTTAATATTTCTGAAGATTCTTCTGTTTCGTTCTAGCCAGATCTGCCAACAAATAACCTTTGGAAGGACAGCCCATGCAGATTTAATAAGCTGATTTTTAGAAGGGGGGCTAGGATATCTGATTGCCCAATTGGAAAAAAGATCAGCAGTGGAACGAGGTAGCAAAAAGTTGGGATCCAAGATGTGGATGAAGGAGGACCAGATCTGCTTAGAGAACTTGCATTCGAGGACTAGATGGGCAACAGTCTCTGCATTTTCATTGCACAACGAGCAGATGGAGGGACCATAGAACCCTTTTCTCTCCAAGATGTCATACGTAAGGATCTTGCCGTGGTAGAGGAGCCAAGCAAAGAAGTCGACTTTGGGCCAAGAAGGGAAACGCCAGACCCCCTGCCAAGGTGCAGGGTCAGGGGGGACGTAAGGCCTCTCTTTCAGCTTGTCGTATCCCATGGAGACAGTGTAACCTTTGGCATTCGGCCCCCAGCCTTTCACATCTTTTTTCCTCATGCGCGTGGGTGCCAAGCCATGGAGAAGGTCCGGCAGCGTGGACCATTCGAGTGTCAGGTGAGCCGGCACCTCAATTTGTTTCCACCCTGCCCAGGCAGAGTCTTTCCAAAGAGAAATATCCCACAACGAACACAGCCCCTCTCTATCCATCCAGCAACGCAGCGCTCTAATGGAGGCTCTGTCTTCAATTGGGTCCTTATTCATAATTTTATCAGCCCAGATATTGATCTTTTTTCCATTTCCTGGAATCCAGTAGGAGTGCGCATTGATTAAGGGAGCAGCTTTAACATACAGTTTGAGAAAAGACGAATAAGGCAAATGGATTACATTGTCTAAACAGGAGGAACGAGGACCTCTGAAATACTTTTTCCAGAGAGCCAATTGGGCCCAGCCAGGCTTGGGCGCAATGATCCTCCAAATAATCTTGGCTGCCATAGCCACGTTTTGCTGACAGATATTTTTGAAATTCAAACCACCCTCCCTCAGAGGCTTGGAGATGGTTTCCCAGTTGATAAGGGGAATCTTGTTTTCATTCTGTTTACCTCCCTTCCAAAAAAACCTCCGCATGAATTCTTCCATTTTTTTTAATATACCTGCCGGAGCGAGAAGCACAGCGAATTGAAATAGGGGAAGACTGGAGAGCACAGATTTATTAAGGACAGATTTGCTAACAGTGTTGAGCCAGGAGAAGCCCCAGGCTTGGATCCTAGACTTGAATTTTTCCAGCTGAGGGAGCCAATCTTTGCTTGTAGATTTCTTATGAAAAACAGGAAGGCCTAAATATTTAAAGGAGATCCAATTGGAGGAGGCAGCAAAACCCAAACATCTAGAAATAGCGGAGAGCAATCTGGGCGAGGTGTTCCAACTGTAGATATGACATTTGTTCTTATTTACAACGCTGTCAGAGACTTCACTGAAATCATCCAAAACTGCTTTAAATTTAGAGGCGGAGGAGAGAGAGGCAACTCCCAAAAACAGAGTGTCGTCCGCAAATAGGGCGTGGTTTATATTTTTTACCCCTCTAGCAATACACAGTCCGTTGATATCTTGATCTTGCATCTTTTTGTCTAACAGGTAGCTGAGGACAAAGGCTTGGATGACAAAAAGCAGAGGGGAAAGAGGACACCCCTGCCTTAGCCCTCGTGAAGCTTTGAAGAAATCAGTGGCTCTTCCATTTACAAGAGGAGCGATCCATGGCTCCGAGATGCATGCCTGGATCCATTTGATGAAATTTGCTCCAAAACCAAATTTGCTCATTACTTTTAAAAGAAAGCTATGATTTACACGATCAAAAGCATTTGCTAAATCAAGTTTAATCACCATACCTTGTTCTTTTCGAAGAAGACTTGAGTGGATTGCTTCTTGAACAAGGGTGAAATTGTCCACTATTTGCCTTCCTTGGATGAAGCCTCCTTGATTCTCCGGAATTATTTTGGGAAGAATGAGCTTCAGTCTATTTGCAATAACTTTAGTGATAATCTTGTACCCAGTATTGCATAAGGAAATCGGGCGGAATCTGCTGAAATTGTTGGCACCTTTTTCCTTTGGTATTAGGGCTAGAACAGCGGAGTTTGTGCTACCTCCTATTTTCTGAGCATTTTGAGACTTCTGAACCATTTTGAGCAGATCCTTTTCAACAATCGGCCAACAGACTTGAAGGAACCTGGCAGAGAAGCCATCCGGCCCGGGGGCCTTATCTGGATCCATATCAAAGAGGGCCTTTTTAACTTCGTCTTTGGTGACTTTGGCCTCAAGGATCTCATTCATACGAGGAGAAATTGCAGAAGGAATGATGTCAAGCAGATCTGAGTATTGGTCCGAGTCCTTATCCTCACTACACAAGTTTTGAAAGTGAGAGAAGGCTGATTTTTTAATGTCTTCAAAATCCTTGAAGGTGACGTTATCCTCCTTAATCTCAGAAATAGTGTTGAAGCTTTTCTTGACTTGGGTTTGTTTGTGGAAAAAGGCAGAGTTCCTGTCCCCTGCTTTGAGCCAGAGATTTCGAGATTTTAATCTCCAGTATTCTTCTTCAGCTAGACAGGCCTTATGATAGCGTTGTTGCAAATGAGCCTCTTGGTCTAAAATCTCCTCTGTGACAATAGCGTGCTCCATATGAGATTGATGAGAGGCGAGAGAGACTTTGATGTCTTTTCTTTCTGTAGCCGGGTTGGACAGGGTTTTTGCCCATCGTTTTAGATCACCCTTTACCCTTCTGAGTTTTTCCTCCCAGATATAGAAGGGAGAACCATTGACAGGCTGACTCCAACAATCTTTGAATATTTGCATGAAGTTTGATTCCTTGACCCAGAGAGGACTAAAACGGAATGGAATAGGACCCAGGTCTAGTTGGGCCAGGAGTTCGAGCTTTATAGGCTTATGGTCCGAGACGCTGTTAGCAAGGATATGCATTCTGGGTTCTAAACCTAGTAGCAGAAAGGAGCTTTGAATGAAAAATCTATCTAATCTGGCAGCGATATGACCAGGGCCCACTCTTTTGTTAGACCAAGAGAACTTACCGGAAGAGGGTTTGATATCTAGCAAGTCCCAGTCCTGCAAAAGATCTTCTGCCCATTCCCTTGCCGGATCACGAACAGCGCTGCCACCTCTTTTTTCAGACGAGTGGAGCGTGAGATTAAGATCTCCAGCAATAATTATATTTTCCAGATTTGTCAGGGCTGCTTGTTGCCTTGTAGTATCCCAACATTCCTTTTTTTCCCCAACATTGACTGGAGAATATACATTGAAGAGGCAAAGGATTTCCTTGGTATCCAGATTTTGCATTTTCAGCAGCAACCAGTGAGTATTTCTAGCCTCAAAGGTGACTACAAATTTGTTAGGGTTCCATAGAGTGCCAATCCCTCCTGAAGCGCCCCAGGCAGAGATTGCTCTTGCTTCACTTTTGAACAAAAATTTCTTGCATGCTTGCAAGAAGACTACGTCTTCCAACTTAGTCTCCTGGACGAGAAGTATGTCTGGAGTTTCTGTTCTTATTAAGCTTCTCATGGCTTCTTCCTTGACTTTACTCCCCATACCTCTACAATTCCAGGAGATGATCTTCATTATTTATGTTTCTGGTGGGCCCCCTTGGGGCCATGGGTCTGATTTTTCAACATCCTTGACTTTGAGGCAAGCAACTTTTCCAGAGTTGGTTGGCTGCCCTGTAATTTGTCCTTGTACGTTTCCTGCTCTCTTTTCTCTCGATTTGTTTTGCGACCTCTTGTGGATCTCCTAACAGAGGCCTGAGAGTCGCCTATTTCTCCTTCCTCCTCCGAATCTTTCGACTCCTGGACCTCTTCCTCGTCTTCAACAGGTATTCCTTTTGAGCTTTCTGCAGTACTTGCGTCTTTAGAAGACATAGAGGGAGTCCCTTTGACCGGGGATGCTGTCTTTTGCACATCCACCTCCTGGTGCGAGCTTAGGAGTTCGAACTTGTTTTCAGAAGCGGACTTAGACGGGATCTGCTGAGAAGAGGCCTGTTGGGGACCTTTGCCACTAGGGCCTCCCGGCTTTTGAGCCTTATGGGAGGTTTTGGAGCGCTTGACTTGATTACATTCGTCCTCCTTCCCTTGCACAACCTCATTGTTGGATGGACAGCCTCTGGTGAAGTGGCCATAGACATGGCATTTCCGACATTTGAAGGGCAGCTGCTCATAGTCCAGTTTCTGCACATGCGTCCAGCTTCTGACTTTGATTTTGATGGCCTCTGGTAGCCCAACCTCCAGATCTACTTCCACGCAGATCCTGGCGCAATCATACTGGTCCTTGTTGTTTGCTCGATCGATGAACTTCCCAAGGGCATTTCCAATATGCATCAGAGAATCCCAATTCCAGCAGTGAACTGGCAGATTTGCGAGTCTAACCCACACCGGGACTGCTTTGGGCACATCCACAGCAGGGTCGAAGTCTGGAGTCCACTTATTTAGGTACAAACCCTGGGGGCCCATGAAGTAGGGTCCGTTCTGGAAGATCAGATCTTTGTCATCTTTTGAAGTGAACTCGAAGAGAAAGTAACCTCTCCCCAAAAAATAAGAAGTAACGCTTTCTTTGATCAGAGGCGCCCAGTTTCTGTTGACCCAGCTCTCAGTGGTTTTGGGGGATGGCCAAAGCCCTGTAAACTGGCCTGTGAGGGCTCGTTCAGCCAGTGATAAAGCAACCTGAATCGGAGTCTCTGCAGGAAGAGAGATCTCAGGTATTTCATCAATTTTCTTAACAAATTTCGCAGCTTCAACATTCTTCTTCTTAGGAAGCCCAGCCAATAAGCGATCGAAAGCCTCAGCAGAAGAGGGCGGGGGAGGCGGACGAGGCCCCTGGGGAGAGCCCAACCCCTCCATGGGCGCAAGCCCTAGCACGAACACGGCCCGGATCAAGATGCGCAGGCAGCAACGCGTTCGCCAGCGCACAGCTCAGAAACTTACCCGGAAAGCCACTCCATTCTTAATGTGGAAGGCTTTGTCAGATTTTTTCCATACAGGATTTCGATCTTTAATAAAGAGACACGTCTCTTGGAGGGAGGCCGACATGAATGTCTGAGTGTAGGTCGGCTAGCCTTAAAGAAGATTATTTTTAAACTTGAAAATTCATTTTCTCACAAACCGTTGGGAGTTTCGGGGCGTGTAAGGGCTCGTTGGAAAGACGAAAAAACCCTCTTTAAGATGGTCTAGGTCCCATTGAAAAAAGATGCCTCTAAGGTGGCAAACATAATTTTTCTTTGTGACTGTCCTTAAATTTTATGTGCAGAAAGTGATTGGGACAACAAGAGGTCATTAGGCCTTCTTCATTGCTATGACTCCAACTATGTCTTTATATTATATTTCCACGTCATCATGAGGTCCTCCATGTCATCTTATGTCACCAAGTGATTCATCATAGTGTCATCATGTATTCATGTCATAGTGCAGTGATATGACATAGGCAACTTCATCATTGTTCCAAGATGGTAAGATAGTCTTCCAACCATCAAATGAGATCTTTCATGTCATCATAGATTAAGGTCTAGATCATCAAGTGCATGCAACATTAGATCAAGTACTTCTTAGGGCTTCTTTCATTAGTGGTTTGACTTCTTTGTGACTTGACATCTAGATCATCGACATCTTCATTGATGGTATCAACCAAGAGTCACGACATCATCATTTGGAACCAGACATCTCAAGAATATTGACATCTCAGTCAATGCCATATTGACATCAATGACAAGCTTGACCAATAGTAACTTAACTCTCTATCTTGGTCTTGTAACTAGCCCTGTGCTGGGACGTATCACAACTTAACTCTCTATCTTGGTCTTTGAACTAGTCTTGTGGTGGGACTCTTCCTGAATTATTATTATTATTAGTTTGTTATGCCTATAAGCTGAAAGCAACTACAAATGCTTCTGGTGAATAATAATAATAATAATAATAACAACAATTATTATTATTATAAAATTGCTATCTCCAACCCATTGATCCATTAAAAATGTGGGAGTGCACTCTTGTTGTCCGTTGAAAAGTGTAAGTAGGTTGGTCTTCATATTGACTATGTAATTATGAGTTTATGTAAAGAAGAAGACAAAGATAATAAAATGTATTTGTTGTACTTGCCTCATGGGTTTCATGAGCAAGAATTTTATTATAGGTTAATAGACTTCTTCTTGATGTCTATTTAGAGTTTGTCTTATGTTTATAAAGTGTAATTGGAGTCATGTATATGAAGGGCATTGTCGCTATTAAAAGCTCCAATACCTTGTCATGAACTTTGTAGAAGAAAGGCTCCAATAGCCCTCAAGACGCTCCCTTTCAAACGTTGGAAAAATATGTGATGAAGGTGGTTAATAGTCAGCAATGAAGTCGACCTTCATGTCGACCTAAATATTTGTTGTGTGAAGAAACATGTGCTCTATATTTATACCTAGATCTGTGGCCATTTGTAAGCAGATTTTTGCAGACTCTTCTGTGAACCAAGTATGCGATGATCTCTGAACCAAGTATGCGGTGATCTTTGAACCAAGTGTAGACTGTTCTATGCGGTGATCTTTGAACCGAGTGACGATTGTTGTGCGGATATCCCTGAACCAAGTGCAGACTTCAGACAGAGTTTAGTGCAAATGTGAAAGGTTCAATTGAAGGACAGTCCTATAGAGAAAGGTGCGGATCAAAAGCTGCGGTCAAAGAATCAAATGAATGACAATCATATAGTATATACCTGTAATACACATATGCTCCCGGATTCTACTGTAATATATGCAAATACACTCGTGGAATAACTTCGGACATGTACAGGGCTTAAGACAATGTTCTAAGGATGGTTTGTATCTATTATGAAGCACTCTGAAGCAATGGATAAAATTGATGATCGTGCTATAAGGCTTAAAGAGCAGTATGGAAAAAGAAAGGAAGGTAAATCTACGATTTACCTTCCTATTCAAAGGTTCTACATCTCTATTATATGCAAAGGATTAGAATGATCTAGCAAGCATTCACAAACATCTCAAGACAAACATAAAGACTGAATGGCGTAGATCAGTGTAAGCAAGTGCAAAATAAAAAGATCAGCGTTGGAGGCAAACAAAGAATCATTAACAAGGTCTCGGATGCTTTCCTAGGTTAAAGGGTTCGAGTCTTGGTCATGGTACTTGTCATTTGAAGATCTATAAGAAGAATTCCTTGCGGGTTTTCCTCTCCAAGAGGAAGAGGTCTTGCCCTGGTGGCTCTAGGAGCCTAATTTGTGTCTCGTGTATTTTGATAATTGACTTGATGAAAGATTAACTAAGCTAAAGAAGAGAAGACATAAGTAATCCAAGTAAGCTCACAAGAAATTATCAAGAAGAGAATTTTGTAATAATCTCCAGCCCTCCAAATTCTCAACATTGTCTTGGGGATGCATTCCCTTAATCTCTTTGTTCCCTCATCCTGAAAAGCAATGGAATAACCTTATAGTTTTTTCAAGCAACACAACAACCTTATAGTTCCCTCATCTTGAAAAGCAATGCATCTGGGGAGGGGCAATGAAGGAAATGGAGGTTGACTGTCTTTGAATTGACTGTGTTTGGACCTAGCATAATAAATGCCATTTTTGGTATTGTGGTATCATTTCCATTTGGGGAGGGGCAATGAAGGAAATGGAAGTTGATTGGTTAATATTCTAGAGGAAATTGATAAGTGTTTCACCATCTTATATTATTATACCCCCAAATTATATCTTTTGTTTTCATGGATACAATTAGGATCTTTTTATACAATAATAAGTTATCACATATGTGATGCAATATATTATATTTAGATACGACACAATTGGGTGTGCTATTTGAATGAATATGTCAAAGCAATACAAACCTACTCAACATAGGACATGATTTAAAGTTCAACCAAAAGCTACAATTATTAGTGTTTTGGAGTATAGTTGACGTACATGTATGAACTTATTACCTTTTATATAAAGCTTAGTGTTTTCTCATCCCATTAAATAGTCACTATATGCATATATAATTGACTCAAGGCTTCTAATGAATAATAACCTGTCTATAATTTTCATATCAAGAGATACAATAGATTCTAGGTTCATGAAACAATAGTAAGAATGAAAACTTTAAGATTATTCGGGTTGCCTACTCACCCATGTGGAATGTACTTGCAATCGAAGGGGCAATGAAGGAAATGGAGGTTGATTGTCTTTGAGTGACCATGTTTGGACCTAGCATAATAATGTTATTTTGGCAATATTGTTGAAATGTGACAACAAATAAATTAATTAATGTAATTATGGGCAAATTTAGTTATTACCGGTCAGTAACGAAGTAAATTGTCATTGCGCTGCTAAAGGAACATTGAAATAATTGTGCAAAGCATAGAACATACCATTATTAACTAAAATTAACATCTTGTGATACCCATCAAGGTCTTAACCTCTCTCAATGAAGTGCAAAATCAAAGCAAACTATCACAACTTCTTGGACAACCATTTATGACAAAACTATGGGTGAATGAACAACCCTAAATTAGGGCTTCACATTATTGTTCAAACCCTAGAACATACCTGTTTCACACATAGCAAGTCATCAACATAAGACAACACCTTACCTCCTTGAGAACTTGATTTAGCTTCTCAAGGATCCTCAGACCTAGACACGTCCTTGACTGAAGTTCTCGACCTCATCTACATACCCTTGCAACTCTCTAAAATAGGGTTACCTCGGTCCTTCGTTCAACGCTTTAACCACTGTAACATGTTCCCATACAACCAAAAAACCTTCGCTTATCTTGGAGAGAAACTCAGCCTCAATCAGGGCTCCCTTTCCACTTTAAACAAGGGTCTCGACCCTTCTTCTTCAATCATTGAAAGAGCTCGACTATCACAAAGAATGTCACAGAAAACCAGAACAAAATTTGTGCCTAGAACAAACCATGAACAAATGTACTAATCTTGGCTAGCCAAACTTCACCAAACTCATCCTTGCTTTGCAAACTCGTCTCCTCTTAGATATCTGTGGTCTTGTGCTTATCTTCTATGATGATATGCATTTGTGGATAGATCAAATGAACTTTCCTCATTGCATTCTTACAGTTTCCTTGATGGACAACATGTTGCCCTCAAGGGGTGTCACTTTAAACCTAACTGACTTGTCTTTTTGACAATAACCCCAACTAACATTAGACAAGGGTTTTCTTCCATTTGATCAAGACCCTTCATGTTTGCCTTAGGTCCCCTTAGCTCTTTTAAGGGTGCTTCACTTGCAACAGTGAATAAACAATAATTTCTTCACTTGATTTCGTGTCCACACCTTGGGTGCAAAACCCCATCGCTTGGGTACTTCGCCCACAAAACCCTTTTGTGGGACAATTTCTCACAAACCTACGTTACCGGATCCAGCGGGGAAGGGCCAAGATCCCTTAGATCCTTGGATCTAATTCGAGACGGATTCAGATCCGCTTGAAATACAGATCATAAACGACAACTGGCATATGGTTTTTTCTAGAAACATATCACGCTGCACAGAAACGGATCCCGAAAAATTTGCCCTAAACACATGTCGGAAGCAGACACACTGAAAAGATATGCCCGCGATTTGTTTTTTTAGGTTTCTTGGTAAAGGTTAAAGACTAAAGGTTAACTCGGTTAACTTAACAGTTGTATCGACATTGAACAACAGAAGCTGGAACAATGAATTGCGGAGAAGGTTTCTGAGAAGGCGAAACAATGCGGACGACTCACGAGTTGATCACGTTCAGGGACAAGTTCATCACGCAAGCAGACAAGTTATTTTATTTTTTGTCAGCAGTGCTGTAGGGCCGCAGACGTTCGGTGTTCAACAAACACTGACTCTGTCTTGACTCTTCAATGTTCAGTCCTCGACAAACATCGACATTAAAACACCGACAGAGTTTCATTTAGTGTTGACCATTCTTGACCATTCAAAAAACACTGACAGTGTTGACCATTCGTCTGTCAAGGAGTTGGAGCAGACTCAGCCGAGGCCTGAGGGTGCTGTGGCTGTCCTGAAACCTGAGCTCAAGTATTTTTAAAATTATATGGTCTCTCTCAATCAATAATTTATTAAATGTCTATTAAAATTTAAATTAACTGCAATATCTATTAATATCTATTCGTAAATACTAAATTGTATGACATTTGTAATAGATAATATTTGTAAATACTAAATTGTATGACATTTGTAATAGATAATATTTGTAAATACTAAATTGTATGACATTTGTAATAGATAATAGTGGTAGTGTAAGTGATAGATGGTAAGATATATAAGGCCCAAGGAGAAGGGATTATTAAATTTTTTATTATTTTTTTTTTTGATTTCTAAAGTGTTTTTTTCTTTTTTTTTTTTGTTTAAATTCTTCTATGTAAATTAAAAAATATTATTATATTTTAATTCTTTTTGTACTTGATGTATTCTTGCTATATCTGGTTCTTGGATTTTCAAAAACCTAGCGAATCTGGATTCGTATATGTATCTGAATCCTGGTAACTTAGTCACAAACCCAACACCTAGGGTTGTGGAGTACCTCCTAAGCTACAAAAATCAGCACCTCACTGCCCTTATTATTGCCCTAACATGCCTACATTGCCACAAAATGGGCTGCTTGCTCTCTAGGTAAGGGTTTTGCTGCCCTGGAATTGCCTTAAACAGATCTCGGTGCCACAAAATTTCTCCTCACACCAATCAATCCACATAAATCCTCCGTTGCTTGTGAAAATTAGATGGAAGGTGCTTTGGAAAATTATGCCAAACAAAATAGAGAGAAGGGATTGGCTGGGGTGGAGTCTTTCACCACCAAAACCAATCAAAGAAAAAGGGGTCTTAAAACCCTTAAGAGCCTCAATTCACCAATCAGAAAGATCAACAATCCATCATGAGAAAAATGGTTCTCCTCTTTCTTATTTATAGATTCCTTTTGGGGTCTCTTCTCCTAATTTTAATTTGAGGGGCTAACAAGTTTCCCTCCATTTTGCCCCAAATTTGGCTTCTTTCACAAGTTTTCCTTCATTTACCCCAATTTACCCAATGTTACTCCAATAACATTGTATAATGGGTTTCCCCCTTTACGAATGACTAGCCTACGGAGGTTGGATAGGCTACTTTGCCCTCCCTTGGGCAATTAATTAAAAGAGGACATTACAATTAGCAAGTCCTAATTGTTGGTTGAACAATTGTGCTCCCAAATCAGAATGTACCAAGGACCTTTATGTGTACAAAGAGGGTCCCCATCTTGAATTAGCATAACGAGTGAAGGCAACAGTATTGTATACTGTGCAACATGCCTCCATTTTTGCTGGCCACATGCATAGAAAGTACATAGACACTTAGTTAAATAAGCAATTTATGACATTCCTAGTGTTGGGAAAGATACTGAGAGGGGGGTGAATCAGTATCTAGATCTTTCAATCAACTTTTTACTTTTCTTTTCTCAAAAACCCATACGCTAATTTACAGAACAAAACTCGCGTATATACGCGGGTATTCTTAAGGAAACTCGCGTATGATCAGATCTCTTATTATGCAGATAATTCTTATCTTAGATTATTGCATCATTCACTTATTAGATGTTAGTAAGCAGTAAACATGTACAGTAAGAATAGAATAACTCAACACACATAAGCATCACACATGAACACCAGGATTTTAGGTGGAAACCCAATTCGGGAGAAAACCACCGCTGCCGTCGTCTCAGTCTTCAATATTTATTATAAAGAAAACATCTTACAACTATGTACTGGCGCAGACTCATACCAGCACACAGGCACCCACCTGCAGAAGGCTACAACCTTCTCTCGTTTACCAGCCTCTCCTGGAAGGGAGCCACTACCCCCTGCTCTCGTTTACCAACCTCTCTTGGAAGGGAGCCACTACCCCCTGCACTCATTTACTAGCTACCACTGGATGGGAGCTACTACCCCCTTACTGAAGGCTTTGACCCTCAGCACCACTGCAGACCACGTTTCATCAATTTTCAAACTGGATCAAGCAGCCTCAACTCAACCCTTCATTTTTCAACAAACATGCTTTGCCCAATGCTTCAAACAGAACAATGAAACCACTGTAACCAGAATATCAGATATTACCCAAAATTCAGAATAGATATGCAGAAACACATTCAACCATGAGCAACCATTAGTTCAAATACCATACGTGCTTTTAGTTAATCAGACCCGCGTATACACGCGCTTTTCATCAAACGAACCCGCGTATACATCTGTGCACTTTTCAATAAACCCTAACTTCCCATACGTGATTTTGTCAGATCAGAGCTGCGTATACACGTGCTTTTTCCACAACAAACTCGTGTATAGATTTGTAAATGAAAGCTTTGCAGAACAAACCAGATCTATAAACTTACCCAGATTTCTTCATTACCTTCAGCAGACTTTGCTCCAGATCTTCATCAGTTCTTCTTCTGCAGATCATCTTAGAGATTCATCATCATCAGATCTAAGAATCCATGGGTGCATCATAGATTCATATTTATCAATCAAGAACAAAGTTCAATCATGCAGATATACTTCAAAGTGAAGTATTCATTCAATACCCAGACACATGCACACCTTTTCACAATGATCTTCTTCTCCTTATATAGGTTTAGCCTTTATTAATACCATGAGTCAAAACCACACCACTTCCGATGGTATTCCTGGACGGGACCAAATAGATAATCAAGCGCTCAATACAATGGGTCAATACCATGGTAACACCCCTTGGTATTCTAAATTTGGAGCGCAAAAGGGCATACGCGACTTGGCACATACTTTTCCGCGTGCATACGCAACTTAGCCTTAACAAACCCGCGTATGCTTTGAGACACATCATATTTATCATTTTTATGGCACTTCCTTTCTTCTGTTCCTTCTAAGCTGATCTGTAGATAAATCATCCTTCCTTTTAACACACAGATACATCATCCTTACATATTTAACACACAGGTTGCTTATCAAGAACAACTTCATCAAATAGGTTGCCATCAAGGACAACACATTGCATCATATTGCTAACAGTCTTATTTCATCGAGTAGGTTGCCATCAAGGACAACACATGCCAACAATCTCCCCCTTTGGACTTGATGGCAACCATGATGGTGTTTGATCACCACAACAACAGATAGATACATTGATTATAAGCATTATGCAAACACCATGATATTCTCCCCCTATTCAAACACCATGCTACTCTCCCCCTTTGACATCAAGGACAAAGGGCGGATCAAAGCCAAGACAATGTTTTTCTCCACATGTAGAAAGAAGAGCTCTGTAGATCTGATGTGTATTGAAGTTACCATGCTCCCCCTGAGTTCATGCTGAGTCTTCAACATAATATTCAATGACTCTATGAACTTTCCTATCACCAAGGACTCATAATTACATCAATGATCCAACCAAGTGGATTTACATATGTGACACAAGTACCCAACCAAGTGGGTTTACATATTTTGACTCAACTACCCAACCAAGTGGGTTTACAAATTTGAACAAGCCCTTTACAAGACTGAATATTACAATTTACATCATAGGTCTCAACATAACCTTTTCATAAAATTACAAATATGAATTTTTATAACCAAGACCAAAAAGACCTCAAGAGAGATCATATTTTAGAACCATCATAATGCCAACAATGCATTACATTTAGCAATGCTAATGCTCCCCCTGAAACTGTGCATCCAATGCATCCTTTCCACATGACCAGTGCTCCCCCTTTGCTTGTGCATCCTGAACACTTTCAACAGCAATTCATCAAGGCATATTTATCAAGAGACATCAGAGAATGTAATAGAATTATGAAAAATGGAACACCACCAGAGATACCAAACAGCATCAGAGATACCAAACAGCACTGCAGCTGTGCTGAAGAATGCTGACCCCAAGTAAAATTTTTCAGCAACTAACCATACGCAGTTTTCTTTGCATAAACTCGCGTATATATGCGACTTTCATTCAGGAAACCCATGTATCCAATTTAATATTCTGAATTTAAGCAGTTCTGATTTTCTGCAAGGCAGAGACTACTCCCAGCTTCTGTCTGAGTTATTCGAACACTTCCCTGGGCAAAGGTTTGGTAAATATATAAGCAACTTGTTCTTTGGAGGGAACATACTCCAACTTCACCTTTTGTTCAAGCACTTGTTCACGTAAGAAGTGATACTTGATGGGAATGTGCTTGGTCTTGGAATGCATAACAGGATTCTTTGAAATACTGATGGCACTTGTATTATCACACATAATGGAGACTGAGATGTACATTTGATTTGAAAATCTTGCAAGGTTTGCATCATCCAAAGGAGTTGAGTGCAACAAGATGCGGCAGCCACATATTCTGCTTCTGCTGTAGATAAGGCAACAGAATTTTGCTTCTTGCTAAACCAAGATACTAACGGGGGTCCCATATAGAATGCTCCACCTCTAGTGCTTTTGATCATGTTTCCATTAATGCATCGGTGTAAGCATGAAGTAAGATCAGCATTCTTTGGATATGGTCAAAGTCTGTGCTACTTGTAGATATTTGAATATTCTTTTGGCTTTAGAATGAGACTCTTTTGGATTAGCTTGGAATCGTCCAAAAATCCCAACTGCATGCATAATGTCTGGTCTAGTCCCAATGAGATAAAGTAGACTTCTTATCATAGATCTGTATTCTGGTTGATTCACCGTGTGAGAATCATCATGAGAATTGAGATTACATCCGGTTATCATTGGTGTACTTATAGGTTTGCACTCTTCCATGACATACTTCTTCAGAATTTGCTTAAGATATTTTGCGTGTGATAAGAATATTCCATCTGTTGCTTATTGCACTTGCAAGCCAAAAAAGAATGTTAGTTCCACAAGTAAAGACATTTCAAATTTTCAGCACCGCATGACGAAGCAAATTTATGACTCATAGACTCTTCATTACTTCCAAAAATGATATCATCAACATATACAACCACAATCAATAGTTTGTCATTTTCCATTTTTGTGTATAAGTTGCTATCAGCAGACCCCTTTGAAAATCCTTGTTGATGAAGATATTTGTCAAGACGATAGTACCATGCCCTTAGAGCTTGTTTGAGACCATATACAGCCTTTTTAAGTCTACAAAAAATATTTTCATCATTTCCCAAAGTAGATATTACGTTGTTCTATATACACTTCTTCTTCTAGATTCAAATGCCATGATGTCCAGATCTTGTTCACATTCTGCTTCACTATCGAGATAACCCATCAGATTCTAGATGGTAGTAACTTTTTCCTGCATTATTTAGACCGGTTCTTATTCCTTCTTGCTACTTCTTTCCCTTTTGCAGAGATTTCTTTATAAGGACACTTAGCAGCATAATGACCAACTCTTCCACAATCAAAACATTTGAAAGGAAGCTTACCTCTGAACTGTCCTGTGCCAAGTTGAAGTTTCTTTACAAAATTTACCTCCTCTTCTTCTGAGATATATCTTGATCCTTCTGCTTCTTGCACTTCTTTCCCTTTTGTAGAAGCTCTAAAGATGACTTCTTTGACTTCAGATGGTCCTCCTCTTCTCATTTCATATGTAGTTAGTATGCCATGAAGTTGCACCACAGTAAGATTTTGAAGATCATGTTTTTCTTCAAGAGCAGAAACTTTTGACTCAAATTTTTTCGTTAGAGATCTTAAAATTTTCTCAACCAAGGTAGATTCGGTTATTGTTTCTCCCAGATTTCTCATAAGATTTACAACATCATCAAGACGTAAAAAGAAACTGGCAATACTCTCATCATTATGCATCTTCAAATTTTCATATTCAATTCTAAGAGTTTGGAGTTTTGCACTTTTTAGCTTTGCATCACCTTCATAACTTAGAATGATTTTGTCCCACATTTCCTTTGCTGTATTCAGATGCATGACTTTGAAAAATTCAGATTCAGTCAGACTTCCCGTTATAGCATTGACCGCCTTTGCATTTGATTCATAATTCTTCTTTTCAGTCAGATCTGTTGGTATTGTAGCTGGATATTGATATCCTTGTTGAACAATGGCCCATACATCTACTCCCATAGACTAAAGATAGGATCTCATCCTTGTTTTCCAGAAGATTAAATTGCTTCCATTAAAGAGCGGAGGCTTGATAGATGATGTTCCATCTTGATTGCTCATCTTGCTTGATATTCCTTCTAGCGGCTAAGCTTTTTCAGAAGGACCTGCTCAGGCTGCTGTTCCGGGGAAAGATGCGAGGAGAGGGGGGTGAATCAATATCTTGATTTGTCAATCAAATTTTTACTTTTCTTTTCTCAAAAACCCATATGCTACTTTACAGAAAAAAACTAGCGTATATACGCGGATATCCTTAAGGAAACTCGCGTATGCTCAGATCTCTTATTATGCAGATAATTCTTATCTTAGATTCTTGCATCATTCACTTATTAGATGTTAGTAAGCAGTAAACATGTACAGTAAGAATAGAATAAATCAACATACATAAGCATCACACATGAACACCAGGATTTTAGGTGGAAACCCAATTCGGGAGAAAACCACCGCTGCCGTCGTCTCGGTCTTCAATATTTATTATGTAAAGAAAACTTCTTACAACCATGTACTGGCGCAGACTCATACCAGCACGCAGGCACCCACCTGCAGAAGGCCACAACCTTCTCTCGTTTACCAGCCTCTCCTGGAAGGGAGCTACAACCCCCTGCTCTCGTTTACCGGCCTCTCCTGGAAGGGAGCTACTACCCCCTGCTCTCGTTTACCAGCTACTACTGGAAGGGAGCCACTACCCCCTGCACTCGTTTACCAGCTACCACTGGAAGGGAGCTACTACCCCCTTACTGAAGGCTTCGACCCTCAGCACCACTGCAGACCACGTTTCATCAATTTTCAAACTGGATCAAGCAGCTTCAACTTAACCCTTCATTTTTCAACAAACATGCTTTGCCCAATGCTTCAAACAGAACAGTGAAACCACTGTAACCAGAATATCAGAGATTACCCAGACTTCAGAATAGATATGCAGAAACACATTCAACCATGAGCAACCATTAGTTCAAATACCATACGCGCTTTTAGTTGATTAGACCCGCGTATACACGCACTTTTCATCAAACTAACCCGCGTATACATCTGTGCACTTTTCAATAAACCCTAACTTCCCATACGCGGTTTTATTAGATCAGAGCCGCGTATACACGCGCTTTTTCCACAACAAGCTCGCGTATAGATCTGTAAATGAAAGCTTTGCAGAACAGACCAGATCTATAAACTTACCCAGATTTCTTCATTACTTTCAGCAAACTTTGCGCCAGATCTTCATCAGTTCTTCTTCTGCAGATCATCTTAGAGATTCATCATCATCAGATCTAAGGATCCATGGGTGCATCATAGATTCAGATTTATCAATCAAGAACAAAGTTCAATCATGCAAATATACTTCAAAGTGAAGTATTCATTCAATACCCAGACACATGCACACCTTTGCACAATGATCTTCTTCTCCTTATATAGGTTTAGCCTTTATCAATACCATGAGTCAAAACCACACCATTTCCGATGGTATTCCTGGACGAGACCAAATAGATAATCAAGCGCTCAATACAATGGGTCAATACCATGGTAACACCCCTTGGTATTCTAAATTTGGAGCGCAAAAGGGCATACGCGACTTGGCACATACTTTTTCGCGTGCATACGCAACTTAGCCTTAACAAACCCGCGTATGCTTTGAGACACATCATATTTATCATTTTTATGGCACTTCCTTTCTTCTGTTCCTTCTAAGCTGATCTGTAGATAAATCATCCTTCCTTTTAACACACAGATACATCATCCTTACATATTTAACACACATGTTGCTTATCAAGAACAACTTCATCAAATAGGTTGCCATCAAGGACAACACATTGCATCATATCGCCGACAGTCTTATTTCATCAAGTAGGTTGCCATCAAGGACAACACATGCCAACACCTAGTGTCTTTGTGACTGATGATGTGATGGGTATTTCTCATTGTTGCACTTATCGTGATATTATCGTAATTATTGCGATAATATTGCCAAAACCAACCTTGTTGATAATATCGGCAATAATTATCGTGATAATTTCAATTTAGGCCAATAATTTAGGTAATTATCACCTTGTCTTTGTCAATTTCAACTTATTACCATTTTTTTACCCTAAATTTTTAAAAATGTGTTAGGGGATTGAGTTGTGAGGATACTCTCACTATTTCCATCAAGCAAAACAAGGGGAAATCTATTGTTTTCATTTTCCATGATATATATATACCCTAGTAGTTAATGATAATATTGAATTCTTAAAGTAAAAGTGGCATCTTCCTTTGTCTTTCATTTTCATCCTTTTACTTAAATTTTTAAAGTTGCCATTAATTGACTCAAAATGTTTGAGAGTGGTTCTGATCTCATTGGATTTTATGTCGAGAAAGTAGAATTTTAGATCCCACTCAAAATCCAACAGATTTAACAGTTTTTAGGATTTCAATATTCGCAGAATTGCATTGCTTCTACTACATTCTGTGATGTATGAGGGTATGAAACTAACATTTAATCAAGATCACCAAGCCCTCTATGTAACTCGATGTTGGTGACATTGACTGTTGAGTTCCTCCACGACCCTAGCAAAAATGTACAATTCACTCAATTATTCAGGACCCTAGTAAAAATGTGCACTTCACTCAAGAAAAATCGTTGATTAGGATGTTAGGCTTTTTTCTATCTTATTTTATGCTTAAAGTGTGATCTTGATGAGGAGGATCCCAATGTAGGCAATAATTTTAATGTTGTGTAGCTTTTTGTTGTAGCATGATTTTCTTTGGATTTCGGAGGCCATTTAGAGCCTCTCTATTGATCTAAGTAACCGGATTTGTCCAAAAAGGGCCACGAATCTCGAATCCTCGTATCGGGTACGAATTTGTACTGGATTCTGCCCCAAATCACCGGATACGGCGTATCACGACCGTACCTTGTTCGGATACGCCGTATCTCGTGAAATCAGATATGGCCGGGCCTGCGGGTAAGAAAATGGCGCTGTTTTGGCTCTAAAGTGGGGTTTTTCCTCACTCTTTTTTCACCCATTTCATTTGTGAAGTGAGAAGGAGAGCTAGTGTGAGCAAGGAGCAAGTGTGAGCAAGGAGAAAGGGAGTTCTTTCGAAGAGATTCGAGCATCCCGTAAGTGCATTGTCCCTCTATATTTTGCATTTAGTTTGTTGTTAGTGTTTGCATGTGCATATGTTTTATATATTTGGTTGTTTTTGTTTATTTTTTATAGTATTCATGGCTCAATCAAAGGCAGCAAGACAAGGGCAAAGAAAGGGGAAGAATGTCCCCATTGGAGATGCCTCTCCTGTCCCTCTTTCATCAAGGTCTGCAAGTATTCCATCCATTGGAAGTGGGGCTGCAACAACAGCTTCAAATGTGCAGGGAAAACAAATTGTTGACCCCAAATACCCATTGTGGAAATATGTGACAAGAGAGGAAGGTGCAGCAAAAAAGGGAGGAGGAGGAAATTGTTCATGGAAATGCAATTTTTGCAATGGCCATTTCACTTGCACATATTTCCGTGTGAAAGCTCATTTGTTGGGTATTCCAGGTTGTGGCATTAAATGTTGTACAACAATTGAATCGCCAAAGAGGAAGGAATTGGAGAAAGAGCAGAGTATTGGTGAGGCAAATGTGGCAGCAAAATAAAAAAAACCAAGAATGATGACCCCCTTCCATTCTTAAGGAAAAGCAACAACAAGTTCCCTTTTGAGACTTTTAGTAGGGGAGAATTAGCAAAGAGAAAGGCAACTGCAGTTGGTCCAATGGACAAGATTTTCCAAAAAGAGAAGAGGGAAGAGCTTGATCTCACCATTGCTTTTTTTTTTCTATCAGAACTTCATATCCTTTAATGTTGCACGATCACCTCTATTTATTGAGATGTGTCGAGCTCTTTGTCATGGGGCTCCATCAAGGTATGTGCCTCCTGGGTCAGAGAAGCTCAGAACCACATTGTTGACAAAGGCAAAGAAAGAGGTGGACAAAATGCTTGAGCCTATTAAATCAGCATGGCCAACATCTGGGTTTAGCATTGTTTCTGATGGATGGACAGATCCAACACGCCACCCACTCATTAACTTCATGGTGTCATCCTCGAATGGTGCAGTTTTCTTGAAATCAGTGGATGCACTTGGACAATACAAGGATGCACAATATATGGGTGAGTTATTTCTCAAAGTTATTGAAAGTGTAGGTGTGGATTGTTGTGTGCAAATCATTACAGATAATGCACCTGTTTGCAAGGCCGCTGGCATGATTGTGGAAGAAAAATATCCTCAAGTATTTTGGACACCTTGTTTTGTCCATTCATTGAACTTGGCACTGAAATCTATTGCTTCTGATGTGCTTTGGATTGGAGCCATTATTGAGGATGCACGACATATCCGCAACTTTGTAAAAAACCATACAAATGCCCTCACTATCTACAAGGAGTACAACAATCTAGCATTGTTGAAGATTGCAGATACACGGTTTGCCTCTTCATTCATCATGTTGAAGAGGTTGAGGGAGGTCAAGACCGCTCTTGGGTCCATGGTTATTTCAGAGTTTTGGTCTTTTTGGAGAAAGACGGATCAAGCAAACCTCAAAGAAGGTGAAGGACACAATGTTGGATGATATATGGTGGGAGAAGGTAGATTTAGTTATTCAGATCATGGAGCCTATCATTTCCTTGCTTCAATTTGCAGATACAGACCAACCCATCCTAGGAGAGGTTTATGAGGGATGGGATTCCATGATTGAGTCTGTGAGGACCATTGTTTTACAGAGTCAGTGCCCAGAGTATGAGACATCACCTGAGGCCTTCTTCACCGTCATACAGGATATTCTTGTCAGCAGATGGGACAAGAATTGCACACCTTTACATTGTTTGGCTCACTCCTTGAACCCAAAATACTACAGCCATAAGTGGCTGAATGGTGGACCTTCCCGCAGATTCCCTCCTCACATGGATGCTGAAATCTCACAGGGGAGAAAAGATGCATTGAGGAGGATTTTTCAGGATAGGGCATCCCTTGATGAGGTGGAGGATGCCTTTGCAGATTTTTCCACTGGCAGGGGGCGATTTGGAGGCTATGATTTGATTCGAGACAGGGGGCTAAGAAGCCCCATTCTTGGTGGGCAACTCACGGGGCAGCAAGCCCTCCTCTACAGCAGTTAGCCATGAGGCTCCTCTCTCAGGTGACTTCATCCTCTTGTTGCGAGAGGAATTGGAGCACATATGGGAATTTGTATAGTGTGAAGAGGAGCAGGCTTGAGCAGTCCAGGGCAGAGACAATGGTGTATGCGCACACCAACCTTCGTCTCATCTACAGGCAGAGGGAGGATTGGTTGAAGGGAAAGACAAAGATGTGGGATGTCTTTCCTAATGATATGGGTCTGGACAACAGTGTTGAGTTGGCATTGGCCAACTTGGATCTCAATGCGTCAGTGCTAGAGCTTGTCACATTTGATGATGGAGTAGATGCGTCATCTTCCACACTAGCAGATGCAGAGATGATAGAGGAGGAGGATGCATCAGAGCCAGAGGAGAGTAGTGGTGAGCATGATGATCAGGATGAGGACAGTGATGCTGATTATGAGGATTGATGACTCTGACTCATTGAGGCTTCAGGCTTGTAGTCTTGTAGACTGTAGTTGCTTTTGTATTTTCTATTTCTATTTGCCATTGGCAGTGTACTTATGTAACACATTTGATTTTGATGACTTAATGAGAAAACTACAATATCTTACTATCTTCAATCTTGTCTTTCTGAGTAAATTTGACAATTGTATCATGTATGGTGTATCAATGTATTATAGTATCAATGATGATGTATGACTCATGAGTATCTATGTTTGAATCAATGAATTTTGTATGAATTTGTGCAAAAAATTTCTAAATTTTAATATATTAATATATATATATATATATATACTTTTAAAATATATATATATTTTTAATAAAATAATATATAACGTATCGTATCCCAGAAGTATCTTGTCCGGGGGTCACCGTACCCGAATCCGATTCATCGAATCCCCGTATCCTCATATCCCCGTATCAGGTGACTTAGCTATTGATCTATTTTGATTCAGAGATTGATTGCACTCGATGATATTTTGGTTATATGCATCCTTGCTATATACATGAGAAATTTTGCATATTTGCGTATGATAATTTGGATTCATATGGATGCACATGAATTATATATATATATATTTCCAAAGAAAAAAATCGTAACCTTTTATTATAGAGGAATAAAAAGTTATATCAGTATATATGCTGAGCATATTGTCCATCAAGCACTGTGTCAATCACAAAAAACCCGGCTGCTTTTGAAGCCAGCCCATCATAACCAGCAAGTAATATATATATATATATATATTAGAAGATTGTCTTTGCTGCTGCAAAAAGAGACAACAGTCCCTGTAAAAATAATAAATATAAGCTGTAAACAGTCCACTGGTAGGCACGACCTGTGAAGAGAGTTCCAAGCTGGCAAGCAGTCCCTCAAAAGGGAAAATTGCATGATGTATCAAAAACTCTGGAAACAAAAAACCTGTGTGATAATATCAGAAGATATCCCTCATCCAAGCACTGAATACAGGTATGCTGATATCCCATAAGAAGCGGTAAGAACTGTTAATTTGAAAGGAAAGATGGATGTATATATTGGCGCTCAGAAGCATATATTTGCTCAGTGACCTTCCAATACCCCAGATTCTGTTGAAGGCTCTCATTGGATAAAAAATCTGCAGTAGAATTCCTTTCCCTGAATATATGTCAACAAGAAATATGGTTAAATTCCTGCTTTAAAGTAAGAATTTCTTCCAGAATGGGTGAAAATGAATTATACGTTCTTTTCAAAATTTAAATAATTTTTTTTTGGTTGACCTGGTCTTGTTCTGATAACATTGTTGAGGATGCTGTGACTATTGTCCATCAAGCAAACACGGGGAAATCCATTGTTTTCATTGCCATGAATCATGTCATGAGATACATTTATTTTAGTTCTGATATGATTTTGTATCGTTTTATTAGATCTTATGACTCCGGACAAATATCATATTTCAATATTGATGTCTGATGTATCACTTGACATCTTATACATCTTATATATCAATTTTATTTTCATATTTATGTAGCAATGCATTTGTTTTTTAAAGTTTCCTGATAATTTCGGATAATTTCCTCGTTATTGCTGATAATTTAAATTTTGGACCCCCGGCCATAAGTTGCCGATAACAATAAATGTAACATTGGTATTTATTTCTCTTAGTTTTTAAAGCCATACACACATCATTTCTTGATTAGCTTTATCTCATTATCTCATCCAAATTCTCAACTTCAAGGTTTGGGCTTGCTATTTTGTGTTATTATACTATATTCTTGTATTTATCATATTTCAGCCATACTCTTTGGCATTTTGAGATTTGTCATTTTGTATCAGATATAGTTTCATGCTGGGTTGTCATATTGATATCTTAGTAATTGGGGCTATGCTTACTAACATTCACGTCGTTCCTTGCAGGGAGAACAGTTTAAAAGTTTGCGTATGATGTCGAATGAAGCATCTGGTTCTCTACTTGCTGCAGAGAAGTAAATAATTTTTTGCCCTATTTTTGTTCAAAGAGGTTTGCATCTTTTGTGGATTAAGTGTTTACATTTTGATTTTGCAGGTCCAATGATGCAATGGTTTCTGGGCCCAAGAAAGTTGAGTTGCCCAAGCTGCCCAGATACATTGATACTCGTGTTGCTGATATTTATCCTGTTACAAAGCCTAGTGATAGGCTTAAAATACTTAGCTCTAAAGACAAGTTTAAGGTTTTATTCTGACTCCTGACATATTTGGATCCAACTCATATTGATTTTAATATTCTATGTAAGGTTGAATAATACTTAATTTCATCATTTAAAACTGCTTTATTTTAGTTATCAAGATACATGAAGATGTGCTTTTGCACTGTTTCGTGTCATAGGATGCTCCTTTGTTTCAGAAACAGATAAAAGAGACCAACCAATGTTCCACACCATCTGATGTGAAGCTTTCGTCAAAATTTATTTGGTAGGTGTTAACTCTTATTCGTAATGAAATATGATACAAGTTTTCTTTCTCAATACTTTGTAAGCATGGTTTATTGAAGCTTATAATTTTCGACGAATGCCAGGAGGAGGAATGGAAATGATACTTCATCTGGTAATCCGGATACCTCCATAAATGGTGCATATACAAATAAGAACGTTGAACTAAAGGCTGAGTCTCAAGAGTATAACAACTTTCGTAATGTTGCTGAGCTTTCTTCGAGTTCTCCTGCTTTGTCTTCAAGAACGACTGTTGATATGGTATCTTCTAGTCCTTATCATTAATATTGACCAGTTAAGATATATGCAATTTTTAGAAGTTGAAATATGTTCAAATTTTTAGAATGTGTTGTTAGTAATGCTAAAATGAATCTTTGACTGCAGGCCAAGGCATTTAAGGGATTGGCAAGTAATAAGGCGTCAACTGTTGTCACTCCAATTCATGACTCTCCAGGTTTATTAGGAAATTTAGGATCATCCTTACGTGCTAACAGTTTTGGACATGATTTACCAATAGCTGGCGATAGAGTACCTTTGGATTTGAGCTTGAAAGTTAGCATGCGCCTAATTTCTTCCTCTTCGCTTAACTGGTAGGTAGTTTTTAAATTCTTATTCGAAGTTTGGGGTTTCTTGTTCACAGTATTTACAAAATGAAAGTCAAGTAAATACCTAGTTACATTGTGGTAAATTTACTATGCTTGGTGATCATCACAAAGTAGACAATTAGGCAACTATTGTTATGTATCTACCTGCACTATTGCTCTCTTTTTTTCCTTATCTATCTCTTTCTTTATCTTCTCTTTTTAACATGATCTGTAATAGCTACACCATATAGCCCATTTTCACCAAGTTCTTCCTTTCTTCCTCTCATTCTTTAGATAAGACATAATATGTACAAAGGGTACATTTTGATTTAGATGAACTTTGGAGGTTACCCTGCCTTGAAGTCATCAGTAATATAATATGTTTGTCTTTTGGCTCATTATTTTCTATTTTCAGTGATGCACTGGTCATGGTTATTTCTTGATAGTGGATGTTAAAGGCAAAATTGTATTTAGATCATGATCTGTGAGTAAAGTATCCTTCTAAACAAGGTTGTGACATTTATTTATGGACTGAAATGCTAATTAGTTGACATAAATTATCATCCAAGATTATTACATCATCTTGTCTAGAGGCCATTTCTTCTCCATCTCTCATAGCCTTATATCTATCACAGCCTGAGCTCTAAGTTCTCATATCTGGCCTTAAAACTCTTAAAACGTGTTGAATGGATACAACATGGCTCACCTGCTAGATACACTAGCAGTGAGCATGCTAAACTTTTGTTGACTCATTTTACCTATAAGCTTATTAATTATTTTAAGGTGGTTCAAGTTGGACATAGTAATAAGGTTAAATGTAAATTGTATCAAGGCTGCCCTATTAGATTAAAATAACTTGTGTCGAAAAAACTCATTTTTATCTCTTCTTCTTTGATTGGGGTATAAGGTTTAGAACTTTGTTGTTCTCAGTTCCATGGGCAATGGGAGAAGGAAATGAATTTTATATGCAGGGAGGGAAAAGGGCAATAACCCATGGGATAATTGAAAAATTAAGCCCTTTTGTTGAGGAGTTTTAGTTTAATAATGTTTCTATAAATATTTTCTTACCTTTTTATTGATAACAAATTAAAAAACTAGTATTTTTGAAGTGGGTATTGCTAATCATTTTCCATATATTGTTTACTTTGTATTTTAGTATAAAATTGAAAGTGCATCCCAAAGGTGGATTGATTGCATCAATAACTTACAATTGTGGAATTCTCTCAGAGATTGCTTGACCTCTCGAGAGTAGCTCAGAAAGAGAGCCATACATCACAACAAGTGACTGAGACTAACATATGTGTCCAAGACAAAACTGAAGGAAAATCATTGTGATGAAATTGCATAGAGGGCACTGTTACCCATCAAAAGTGGGTACCCTAGGATAAATTTTCTCCTAATCATCTACTTCCAGTTGACAACCAACAACCTTTGAAAACCACCTTGTAGCCGATGTGATGTGCCATTTTATCTCTGCCACCTGCATCAATCATATGTTTCCTCACCCATTTGTCAAAAGCACATGTTAGAAGGTGGGCAATCCGACCCAAAAGGTATTTATTCATTGTGCAATCGAGTGCTTATGCCTGTTTTTCTATTGGGGCATTTGGCAAGGAGTATTGGGTGACTTGGAAGAAGGAAGGGTTTTGACCGTGGTTTGTTCCGTCACCTTAAATGGGGGGTTAATCTTCAATCATAGTCCAGTGGGAACTCCCCTATTGGCCCATGGCTTTAGGAAGAGCAGTACTTGGGAAACCCCGATTTTGGTAGCGTGGTCCAGTCTTCCCATTCCATATTTATCACTTCCCTCCGCACATTGTGAGCCCTATTCACCATCTCCCCTCTCTAGGTCCACATGACCATTGGGTGCATAGGGTACTGGCATACCCCCTCCCCTTGTCCACATATCTGCATCAGGCTTGGAAACGTTGTCCTACAGGTTGATGCAGCGAAAAGAGAAGTAAAAGCATATCATGGCTACAAGCAATAAACAAAGGAAAGAAAATTATCAAATGCAAAAGATAGTTGGGACATTATATTATTAGCATGTGGGCAAAAGCCAAACATGAGCTCTACCCCTTATCATTATGGCCATCACTCGGTTCCTGGGCCAATGTCCTATTACATCATTAAAAGGAATCCTTGCACATCCTAACCCCTAGTGGGCGATGAATTACCCCACCTTAAGGGGTAACCATTGTTATACATCATACACAACAAGGCTCTCATTTCCTAGAGCTTCGAGCATAATACAAAGAAAAAGCAAGAAAAGACATGCAGAATGGGCTTACATCTTTTACAAAACTGTCGGCTGAATGATGAAATCTGAACGACATGAACACTCGAACATGATAGATCCCTTTCGCGAAAAAATGGGTGTACTACTATGGGTTCGTTGACAAAGAGTGGTCAACATCTGGCTCAACTTGGGGACACGTTGCTTCATCGGAGGAATGTGAGAATCCAGAATCTGCATCCAAGCAATACACAAGATTATATAAGTAGCGTCCATCCAAAATTCATCATATAACATTAAACACATGAAAATAGAAGCTCTTCATTTATTGACTATTCTACTAACTTGAAATGTAAATCTACTCTAACTACAAAATGAAATGCTGAAAGGACAAGGTGTAAGGTTAGAGATACAATACAAAGGATGCTCTGTGGCATAAGATGTGTTCAATATAGTGCATACTGAGCATTTGCTTGCTTTCAGGCAAGTATGTGGGTTGTGTCTCGGATGTGCCATGTCCAATCTTGCATACGGTAGGACTTTGTCTTATCCGAAAATCAAGGTGCTTGCGGCCATCATTTTCACTTCAAGATTTTCTTTGTGGCAGACTGTATTGTTGATGATGTGGAACAATGTGCTCGAGAACTTTCGGACGAAGTACTTAAGATATTTGTGACATGCCTCTCTTCATTCTGCATCTTTTCTAGATCCTTTTCAATTTCTTCATTAATGTTACCAACCACTTTGTTAGGACATTCACAACAAGACAAGACCTGCTTTAATGGATTGGGAGAGTTATGATTTGTTGAAATCTCCTTGGTTTTCTGCCATTTATTATTTGGATTAGGCTGAAACTTTTGTACATGTGATTTCTTTTCTTTTAACTTCTTATGCATGGAACTCATTTCTCTGGCATGCCTTACTATTAATTTCGCTTGATTGAGCTCAGTTTTCACAAATCTGTCTTGCAGAGTGATATGATTTGCCTCCATAGTTTTCATTTCTTGAGTGTGCTTTTCTTCCATTTCAATCATATGCTTCTGAATAATGGACATCTGATTAGAATGGTTAACTTCTATTATCTTTAATCTGTTTTCAATGATATCCATTTCTTCCATATTTATAACACATGGTGCTTGTTTCTTCTCTGTGGCCAATAATCTACTCTGAAGAGATATTTGGTCAACTTCCATGTCGCTTATAATTTTATCATTTTTCGCTTTCATGCGCATGAAGCAATTTTGCATATAGTTTATCTCTCTCTTATGATTTGCTTGCATGGTGGCTAACTGATTGTTGTGATCAATTTCCATGATGGCCATTTCTTCATCATGTCTTTCTTCCATGGCATTCATTTGATTGGAGTGATTGAATTCCATGATTGCTATCTTTTCCTCTAAGGCTAATAACTTGCTTTGCATAGAACCAATTTCCTTGGCGTGATCAACTGTTAATTTTTCTTGATTAAGTTCCATATTCTCAATGATTTGAGCCTGGTTGGCCTTCATATTCTTGATTACTCGAGCTTGATTTAGTTGTATGTCCCTAACCATCTGAATCGATTCGCTAACAAGATGCTTATTGTTGTCAACACTGATTTGACAACTTGTTTCTGCTTCACCACTATCATGGATTTGTGTTGTCATGGTACAAGTGGATTCATCCTAAGAATTGCCTTGAAATTTCCTGTTGATAGTTGCTTCTCTACAAGATCACTTTCATTCCTTTGCATAGTACTTGGGGCGCAAGGCAAGCCACCTTATTTTATATATTCATCTTTACAAGCATTGACGATACTTTTCAAAGAATCAATATAATCCTTAGGCCAATTACTCAACCAATTCATAACGTCACCATCTAAGGAACATGCAAAGAGACGCATTTTGACATCTTCATGATTATATTGTGAAGGAAGACAATATTTGTTTATTATATGAGTAACCGTTAAGAGATGATTTTGAGCAATGGCTTAATTAACACCCGAGAACATAGGGATTTTTCGAATGGCCTCTTTTGGCATGTCATGAAAAGGATCACCTATGATGACTTACTTAAATGGAAAAACCAAATGGATGTTAGAGAAAGATATCCCTGATCAAGAAAAGTCAAGAGATCCACAAGAAGCGAGCTTCTCAGCAAAAATTCTTGTAAGAAATGAAAGAATTGGAGTCGCCACTTGACATGAATCTGATTCAAAAATTGAAAAATTAGTTGAGAGAAGCAGATGGATATCAGGGAGGGATTCTTGTTTGTGAGTAAAATAGATGACTAGGTGGAGTCCCCACTCAAACAAGATACTAACTGAAATGTCCAGGTGCTAAAGGTGCAAGAGAAGATGTAAGGATTAGTGATATGATGAAAGATACAATGATGAAATGATGAAGAGATGAAATGACGCCAAAAAATGTTAGGTTGTATGATGAGTTAATGAATGGCGAAAAAAGATTAGAAGATTAGAAAATGTTGTTAAGACCAAGGACAAAAATACTCTGTCCTTGGCAAAGACGCCAAAAAAATGTTGTAGCACCGAATGTTTAGGCACTGCGACAACGACTCAGATCGGGCTCTGTCACCCTGATCCCCAATCTCTCTATTTAAGTTGTTTTCTTATAGCAGACTAATGGGGGTAGAACCTATGGAAATGGAATGAAAGAGAACTAGTTGGGAACCAACTAGTTCGGGAGACACAGTTAAACGACCAAATACTTGTAAAAAATCTAGCATGATTAAAGAATTCGATTGAATTTGAAAAAACTGATACCAATGCCTTATGGAGTCAACTATCCTTCTAAGGAAATTACAATCAAGTACTTGATGAAAAACTGCTGCTATGCAATGCTAATGCAAGGAAAATTATTTGAAGGGGCGAGATGAAGCAAGCTTCGAAGATGAGAGGTGGTGTTAAAAGCCTAAAGCACTTAGATTATAAATACTTTGATCTAACCACTAAGTACTTAAGGGAGAGTGTCAATTATGAAGATGCCAAAATTTACTCAATTAAAATATCCACAATAAAGATCTGAAAAATATCGATCACAATTACTTGAAGAGATTTCCCAAACATTAATATTCAGTAAACATCCAATAATTCAAGTAAATGAAACAAAAGTTAATTGAACAATAAGTGATTTTAATCGATAGCAAACATTTAAAATCACATCAAACTCAACTAAAGCATATGAAAGTAACTAACACTTAAATCTCAATAATTAATTATCAAGAAATACCATGAAATTTAGATACTAAATAAACATTTCATCAAGTAATTTATGGCTTGAACGATATTCTAAAATAATGCAAATCCAATAAAATTTTATTTTTCTCCTATAGTTAAACTTAAGATATTTTCTTCAGCAAGATTTCAGATCTGAAATATTAATTGCAACAGTAATTTAAACCATAGATAAACAAACAAACGATAATGACACCAATGCCCAAAATGACTAAAAATAGTGAACATTATTGAACTTGAAGAAAAAATCAATTTTTAGGGTTTGATTAAGAGAAACTTCAGATCTAATATTTTTAATTTCAACAGTGAAACAATGACGGATCAGTAAGATAAAACTTCCAAAAATAGTTGCCAAATACTTCCAGAAATAGCAAAAGTATATTAAAACCTAAAAATTTCAATTTTAAGGCTTTAAGAGAGTTTGATTTAGTAATTTTCAGAACTGATAAGTTTATAACATTAGTAAATTGATAACATATCAACAAACTGAAAACACTGAAAATGATCTCCACAATGTCTAAAAATAATAAGTTTTGCCGAAAAATTGAAAATTTAGATTTTTTGGACCTTATTTAGGATATGCATAAGAAATGTTCAGATATGATTTTTCACAGTTATGCAGTAATTTCCAGCAAGCTTCAAACTCAGATCTAAGCGAAATTAAAGATGTCAAAGTGGCCAAAAAACTTTGAAAATGAAGATTTTGTAATTCTAAACAACTTTGACCATATAAAATGTGTTTTGTAGGGCCTAATTATTTGTGATTTGCTTGCTATAATAAAATTTTGCAGAAAATAAGGGTTTAGAGATCAAACCTTTAGCCTAAGGCTTTGAAGATCCCATTGTTGAAAATCATTGAAATTTTGGGATAATATGTTGCTTGAAAATTAGAATTTTGGAGATCAAAATCCTGCAAAAATAGCCTCAAAAGCCTATACGTCCTCAAGGGTCTGGATTTGGCTTAGATTTGAAGATTTCCTTAGTTGATTTTTCAGATCTATTCTCGCAAACAAATATTGAGCTCAGATCTTGCCCTCCAAGGTCTAGATCTGGTCAGATCTGAAGATTTCCTTAACTGATTTTTCAGATCTATTCCTGCACAAGTGAAAAGAGAAAAAACTTATCTCCAAAATATACAAAAATAGAGAAAATCCTAAAAACCCAAATGTTCGAATTCAAAATTATGTTACAAAACTTCAGATCTACACAAGTAAATTACAGATATATACAAATAAGTTACAGATCTGTATAACACATATATAGATCTATGCACAAGAGTTGCAGATTTGTCAGATTTGAGGAGTATAAGTATGACTTTGCTCCCAGATTTGAAGATCTAAGGCTCTTACTAGCCAAATTTAACTTTAAATTCAATAAAAGTTAAGATAATTTTTTTATTTAGGCAAAAGTTCTAAAAAAACCTTGCAAGAAGAGAATTTAAGATAAGCTTGGGGAATTAGATCCAGAGGGCTCTTCAGATCTTATTTCCTTGGGAGTCAACTGTTTTAGCGGAGGACTTTTCCAAACGTCCAATTCTAAATCTGAAATATTTCTACACACTTAAAGTTAAACTGTTAAATCAATAAAGAAATAAGATAAAAATGAAATTTTCAAGAGTCAGAGATACTTCTTAACTCAATCCAATTAAAATTCTTACTCTAAATCCAGTAAACTAAACAAGATATCTGTGCAATAGATTACTCTACAAGAGCTATTAATCAACAATTCATTAAAATAGTTATCGACAAAATATAAAGAACAAGTTTATCATAAAAAGTTGAAGAGGAACACAACCAGCAAATAAAACCCCAAAGACTTTGTTTGTATTATTCCAGAAAGTATTACAGGAAAGCTTTAAGAGCTAGTACATGATCAAGAGATCGGATGAAAATGACAGACAAAGACTTCTAATTTATAAGATAAAATCTCCAACGGCTAGTCTGAATGAACCTTGTCAAAGTAATCTCGATCGTTTAAAAATGTTTAATCATCTTTTAATCTCGTCCATCAAAATTATAAATTTTTGAGGAAAATTCGAATTTATCATTTAATTCTCTTTTAATTAACTCAAAAATAAGATTTTTGAGTTAATTACCTCAAAAATTTGACTTTGATTTAACCACCAAGGTCCAAGGGTCTTAAATTTCTCAAAATTCTCAATATTCCCTTGGCGTGAGACCTTTAAAAATTTATTCTTTAGGGACCCACGAATTTTGCCTTTGAAGGATATAATTTTACCTAGGACCTAAAATTAATTAAATTTTTGGCTTAAGATTTTTAATTTTATTTGGCTTGAAAATTTAATTAATTGACTACCGAGGGGATTAATTATTACTTTCAACCCTCTAATACTTTAGCCATGGTGTCTAACTGTGAGGGACCATGCACTAAAATATTTTACATCAAGATATCACAATTTGACACATGAAAGGGGAAAACCCATTCGTGATAAATCCTAAAATAACTACTCAATTCTACGACTCAAAACATGATCTAGTAGACTAAGTAGTTTGTAATAAAAAAATTCAGCCAATTAGCTAGGATTATTCCCAAACTACTTTTACAAAGACGTGATAGAAAACAATAGGACTCACTTAGCATCTTGACGACAAAATCCACCCTAGCTTTGGGGTGAGGTTGGAGGGGAAAACTCTGCCAATCACTTGTGTTAAGAAATACAAATGAATCTGTGAGACAAAAAGCCTCCTAGGATATAAATTGTCACCAAAATATTAAGCTTACCTAAGTTGTTACATACATGATGGTCTTACTAAAATCATTTACATTATAAACATGCAGAATGGGTTTACATCTTTTACAAAACTGTTGGCTGAATGATGAAATCTGAATTTGAACGGCATGAACACTCGAACATGATAGATCCCTTTTGCTAAAAAAAGAGGTGTATTGCTATGGGGTCGTTGATAAAGAGTGGTCAACAGTTCCCCAAACACAAACTAGGGTCCCCATGATGAATGGAAATTTAGGAGCTAACCCCTAGATCATGATTTATGGAGCCCTCCACACTCATTATGGCACATGATGCCCTAGAAGGGTCTACGCATGCATGATGTTAACATCTTGACCTCTTTTGTGGGTTAATTGTTATGTTTTATATTGGCTATGAGGTTGGCTTGTAACCTCACCTAGTTTTAGCCCATTGTTTTATGACTTGAGGGGCTTTAGACTAAAATTAGAGATCATTAAACATGTATAAATTGGAGAGAGATCATTTCATTCTCTCATCATCATCACTTGGAGAATTCAGACCTCTTAAAGGAACTTGCACTTGTTTCTTATTGGCTATTGGAGTATCTTGGATGCATTTCAATTTGTGGAAGCTATTTTGGATTGTCTTTGGAGCTATTTCTTTGGTTAATGTATGGATATATTGCATGTTATCTTGTAAGTGCCTATTGTTAAAAATTTTCATTTTGAAAATGTCTAATGTATAGAATTGTTGCTCATAGATTATGCTTATTAAGTTATTTGTGCCCTAATTGTTGAAAATTAATTTTTGAAAGACTATCTAGTTGACAATTGTATATGTTACTCATTGTATAACATATAATGAATGTCCCTTGTGGAGGAATGCTTATAACTCTCCATCAAACTCCATTTATCATTGAGTGGGTAAATGTTAGAAGTTTATACCTAAGACAACGATTTTTAGCCTCCTTAGATTTTGATTTAGCTTATCTTGAGCCTCTTTGACTCCATATGCCCAAAGGACAAAGCACTAATTCAAGTTCTTGGTTATCACTCTGAATTTTCATCCATTAATTTTCCTCTTAAAATTTAAGCCCTCTTAAGGATAGGATGTCTAACTAGGGCTTAGAGCGAAATCCTTTGGGAGAGGTTTTGTTGGAACTTGAGAGCTTAAACATCAAGTGGAGGGTCTTGGCTACTTGACCTCAAAATTTGGTGGGCATCCATTAATGTCTCCTCCATAAAATCTCTGGCCGTAGGTGTTGCTCTAATAGGGAAACCCTAATTTTTCTTCCTCACCTCGGGGGATTTCTTGAATGTTGTATGAGCTTGGTACTTGTTGAAGTATATTGTGAGAAACCTTTTCTCTCAATTTCCTTGACCTCGAGAACTCCTAGACCTAAGCAAGATCACAAAAGTCTAGGCCTTGCGCATTTTCTTTCTGGATCTCTCATGGAAAGCATATTGCCTCTTGAAGCCCCATACTAGAAATTTGAGTCTTTCTTAAGGGATTCTAGCATATCACCTTATGCCTAACCTTAGAATACAATTCATAAGGTGAACCTATCATACCAGGACTCCTCCCATCGGTGAAAGTCCATAAAGAGTAGGGGGTTTTGGCTGAGGTGACATTAGGACCGTTGACCACACTTTGTTAACAGTCGAAGAAAGCATAGTACAAAGAAATAAGGCAATTTTTTTTCAAAGATCAAAGGCATCAACCAACATCATTTTATCATTGTAAACGTAATTTCTACAAGTTTTATTTTAAATGATGATAGTATGACCATTTAATTATGTAACAACGTGCATGTAAGCCTCTAATTTTGGCAAAGGATTTCATCTCTGGGAGTTTTTTAACCTCTTTGAATTATGTGTGTTTGTAAACACGCCTAATCGACAAAGTTTTTCTTTCAGCTTAAACCCCAAAGCTAGGGTGGAATTCGTTGACAAGGTCTTAGGTGAGTCCTAGTGTTATATTGAGTCTATTGTAAAAGTGTGTCTGAGAATAATTTTAGTGCATGGTCCCTCGCAGTCAGACACCATGGCTAAATTATTCTATTACAATCACACTTGGTTTCATACTAGATGATATTGTGTCACAAAATTGGGTAATATCTTGAGGGTCTAGTCGAAATGTGTATTTCCCCTTCTAAGGGTGGAATTAATTGTGATATTTTGATGTAAAATATTTTAGTGCATGGTCACTCGCAGTCAGACACCATGGCTAAAATATTTGAGGGTGGATTATCTAAAGACTCCATGCCCAAGGATGTACCAAAGAATGCTTGTACCATCAGATATCATCATAATACCAAAGTTTTTTAGCTCAACTACTTCTTCTTCTTATCATTTTCTGTTGTACTCAGATTCCACAAGTCCTACGAGGACGATGTAAAATGATGCTAGTATGATGAGTTTAGAGTCACGTAATAAGCCTAGGTAGATTGAGACCTTGTCATCAAGTGAATATTACTTTGGGAGGTTTTTTTTATTTGGTTAATTATCATCTCCTTACAAGGACTTAATAATTAATTGAGTTTTTCTTCCAAATTTACCCCAAAGTTGGAGTACTACTTGATGGTGAGTCATAGTGTCTAGAGTCTATGTATATTACCATACTAGATCACCCACAATTTTTTGTGGAATTTCGTTAGGTCGAGGTAGTCATTTTTTTATTAGATTTCTCGCAGGACATAAATTGTAATAAAAATTGTATCTGTAATGTAATAAGTGATGTCTAGAGAAGTTGTATGGGGTATGAGTAATAAAATTTGCACCTCTCACCCTCAACTTTCTACTATGACACACTTTGAGGGTCAAAAATTTGTTTAGGACTTCCAAAACCTACTTTTCCTAAGTTTAATGTGAAATTTGATAATTAATTAAGCCAACAATTAAATAAATGGAGAAAAATAAATATCCACACATGCTAAATGTTCTGGAAATGAGATGGAAAATTATGGAGGAGTTAAAGTGAAGTCTAAAGGTGATGTGGACTTTTAAAATCAAGGAAATGATGTGTTCAAATAGAATCGAATTTCTGGCATTAAATGAGAAAACTGCTTACTTGGAAATTCGAATTTGTGAAGTTAATAGACATTTGAGAGGATTTGGGAGAATATTTGGTGCAGATTTTTATGGGAAATTGTCCCCCCATGGGTTACCACCCATTTATACTTGTCATTCCACCATAAAATTGGAATTTGACACATAAGGGAAGAAGAAAATGATGTTTATTCAACAAATTCAAATTTCTCTTTGGGATTGTCACCTAATGCCACTTGTTTAATCACTACTACATTGAGATTTGCTTTCAATTCTCTATATAATAGAGCCTGGGCTCTCGTATTGTATCCATTGTTTTACTAGCTATTGTGCTTGCGGAAGCACTGCTACTTTGTGTTGAAAAGTGTAACTAGGTCGGTCTTCATGTTGACTATGTAATTATATACTTATGTAAAGAAGAAGACAAAAATAATAAAATGTATTTTATTGTACTTGCTTCATGGGTTTCATGAGCAAGATTTATTATTTAGATAGACTTCTACTTGATGTTTATTAGGTTTGTGTCTACTAGGTATAAAATATAATTAAGTGTCATATTCATGAAGGATCTAGTCTAGCAATATATGCCCCAAGACCCTGTGGAAGAAGGGCACTTAACAACCCTCAAACAACGTTGGAAGACGAGCTCTACATACAGTGAAGACAGCCTACATCAACACTGGAATAACCTCTCTCAAGTTTGCCTAAATTCACATTGGAGAAGTCGGCTGCATGGTCGGCCTAAAAAACAGAACAATGCCCTATATATACTCTTGAATTGTGGATCATTTGAATAACAAAAAATTGCGGATTTAGCTCTAAATAAGTGCGGATATGCTAGGGACAATTACAGAGATAACGGTGTGAGCTAAAGACAAGAATTGTGCGAATAATTTAAAGGGATAACAATGCGGGTTTCTCTGGATAGTATTGCGGAGTTCATTGAGAAATAAAAGTACGAATTTCAGTGTATAATTACAGGGTCGAGGAACTATTATATCCGCTGTTTATAATAGAAGAAAAGGGTATGGACTTCAGTTCAATTGCGGATAAGCTAGAACACGATTCTAAACAAACGGTCTTGGAGGAAATGATAGCGTGACAAAGTTTGAAATAGAAGTAAATGTAATCACAACATTCAAAGTGCGGATTTGCCTGAAGAAGGTCTTGGAGTAAGTACACTCCCACAATGCATGAAAAGAGAGCAATTTGAAAAGTGTGAAAGGGTGAGGAAGGTAAATCTGTGATTTACCTTCCTAACTTCAGTTAAAAGAATAAAGGTGCAAGTGTATGGTTCAATTTCCAATAACTAAGCAACATGAAGTGAAAACATAAAGACCGAGTTCTCTAGATCCAACGCAGAGCAGTGCAAATTGGTATAGAAGAGAAGAGTCGAGTTTTGGATCATCTAAGGAACAATGACAAGGTGTTGGAAGCATATCTAGGTCTAGCGTCTGAGTCTTGGTCATGGTATGTGTCATTTGAAAATCTATAAGAATAATTTCTCGTGGGTTTTCCTCTCCAAGTGGGAGAGGTTTTGCCCTGGCTCTAGGAGCCTAATTTTGTGTCTCGTGCATTTTGATAATTGACTTGATGAAAGACTAACTAAGCTAAAGAAAAGAAGATATAAGTAGCTCAAGCAAACTCACAAGTAATTATCAAGAAGAGCATTTGTATTAAACACCAGCCCTTCAAATTCTCAACATGGTATCATAGCTAAGGTGTTGAACTCAAGGGCTGCTTGACAAAGAGACTCTAGGAAGCAAAAATTAAAGTTTGGGTGAAGAGTCAAATCAGTTTGCAAGGAAGACTCTCAAGATCTTCATCTCATTCAAAGGATCATCTTTTTAAGAAAATAATCTTTGCCATCAAAGATTTACATTCAAGACAGTGGTAGAAGGGGACATCATCTTTTGAAGACATCCTTTACCATCAAGGATCCAAGATCACCTAGATTGAAGTTTTCTATCTAAGAAGAAGCTCCTAACTTCTTCATCAAGGAAGCTAGTAAAGGAGATAGTTGCTTACTTATAAGTATCCGTGACTTTATCTAAATCTGTTAAAATGGCTCATTGTATAGAGAGCAACAAATTGGTTGGGTTATCAAACTTTAATGCATGGAAGAAAAGGATAGAACTAAAGCTAATTGAAAATGAAGTTATGGGTTTCAAAGAAGGATCTACAATTCAACCTCCAAAAGAAGACATTCTAGCATATATCAAATACACGCAAGGCGACATAAGAGCCCGAAGGATTCTTATAGAATCCACAGAGGACTCTCTCACTCCCTATGTATCAAAGCTAGAATCCTCAAAAGAAATATATGATAAATTGGTGGAATTGTTCTCGAAAGGTTCTACAAAGGAAATAATATCCTTGAGACAAAAACTATACAAATTGAGAAGGTCAAAGGAAGGAATAATTCCATATATGATGGAGATTTTCGCAGTACGAGAACAACTACTGAAGTTTGGTGAAGTAATGTCTGATAGAGAAATACTCACTATGGTACAAAATGTCTTACGAAAAGAATGGAGAGGTTCCACTTCCATCATCGATGGGAGAGAAGAAGCCACGCCATTCCAAAGTCTAGGTAAGATAGAAGAATCAAGATTGAAAGCAGGATCAAGTGTAGAGAGTCAAGCCTTTGCCGCCATGTCCAGGAAGAAAGGAAGATTCGGTAAATTTGGTCCTCAGAATAAGAAAGGAAATATGAACAAAGCACGATGCTTTGGATGTAATGATCTTGGGCATTATAAACGAGATTGTCCTAAATTTAGAAAGGACAAGAGGAAAAAGGAAGAAGCCCATGTCTTAGATATAAGAGAAGAACTTGATGCAAAGAAATTTAAGAAAGAAGGAGCAAGGGATCTCCACTATGATTGAGATCATCTTCTCCTTTAATAGATTTTTGTTGGTTGTAAAATAATATGATAGGAAGCAATGTATTTTTAGGATCATGATAAAAGCATGGTAGGAGCTCTTGGTGAAGCAGCTCCAGTAAAACCTCTTTGATAACAATACTGATGGAAGGCAATCATCAAGATCAAGGGTCATCATGGAAACATAATTCTGGGATGTGATGACATATGAATGGAGCAAGTCGAGGGAATGAAGCTCTTCATTCTAGTAAAACTGCTACAGGATGACTTAAATGATAAAGGTACGAGGTATGTATATTTTTATATGCTGACACTGGATGCTGTGAAGTCATGTCATATGGTTGCAGGTAATAGACATCCATATTTAGAAGTATGATCTATGAAGGAGGATTTGTTGGTGCACTGACAGATGAAATCAACATATATATATCCTCATGGAATATGAGGTGGTTGTATATGTACGAGAAATTGGAAAATTTGTAAGATCCTGGGAATGAAGAATGTGTAGAGAGGAAGAGACCATGAAATGCAACCATGTCAAGAGGTAGTTATCATCCAGAGGCCAAGAAGATGTGACTAGAAGATCTCCTCCGAGGATATATAGACTCTGTCAGAAGTCTGGTAAAGAAGAAGCCCTTGACAAAACATATCACTAGGAGATGTGTCAATCTGAATAGAGGATGCTGATGCCTATAGGAAGATGTCATGGTGAAAGATCATCACTTAGGTAACTTTTGTTGTAAAAGGTTCTTATGGATATGTTTATTTGGATGAATTTGTGCAGGGCTGCTAATCATGAGAAAGGATGTCTGATCCTTAAAGATGATTTGAAGGAAAGTAGCATGGCATAACGGTGAACTAGATGAGAAAGATTGATGAATCACTTTCTGATAGTGGACATTACTCGTGACCGAAAGTGATGGATGATCTGTGCCCTATGAAGCCAAAAGTTGAAGATTCCTCAATATCGAAATCCATGACATCGAGGGGAGGAATTCTTCATGAGTAGCTGGATTGCTGCTGCAGGACCCTGTTGAGAGAGAGCCCGGTGGTAAGCTTCTTACTTGAAAGAAACTTGAAGCATGTCCTTCCTGTGTTGAGAGAGAGTGACATATGTGATTCTCTAATGCATGTCTCATGCACTAGACTAGGACTAACAACTGTAAGTCTCAGTGAAGGCCATCTGGAGAGAATGGATAAACACATCATTCTGGTCTTCACCTGGAAGACAAAATGGAGGATTGGGTAATCATCTGACATTCGATACTCTTTGAGAATGAGATAGGGCATTCAAGATAAGAGTAGTTGTGGACCGATATTCTTTGAGGGCTACCCAAGAGAAGAATAGTCCAAGAAGGTCATACTCTGGGAACACCTAAGTGGGGTATGTACCTTGGAGAGACAATGACTATGGTGTTTATTAGTCATGTGTCTCGCCAACATTGTAGCCCATTGTCTCGTTGAGAGATGGGGCTGTTAGTCAAGGCCTTGCACTAGGACAATGCTGGTTGATATGATGCTATACAAATGCGATTACAAATCTGATTCTTCTTATGAGATTCCTCAGTTTGAAAGTGACCATGTAACTGTATGAATACCTCCCTAGTTAAGAGGGAGTATTGAAAAGTGTAACTAGGTCGGTCTTCATGTTGACAATGTAATTATGTACTTATGTAAAGAAGAAGACAAAAATAATAAAATGTATTTTGTTGTACTTGCTTCATGGGTTTCATGAGCAAGATTTATTATGTAGATAGACTACTTGTTGATGTCTATTAGGTTTGTGTCTTCTAGGTATAAAATATAATTAAGTGTCATATTCATGAAGGATCTAGTCTAGCAATATATCCTCCAAGACCTTGTGGAAGAAGGGCACCTAACAACCCTCAAACAACGTTGGAAGACAAACTCTACATACAGTGAAGACAACGTACATCAATGCTGGAATAATCTCTCTCAAGTCTGCCTAAATTCATAGTGGAGAAGTCGGCTGCATGGTCAACCTAAAAGACATAACAGTGCCCTATATATACTCCTGAACTGTGGATCATTTGAATGACAAGAACTTGTGGATTTAGCTCTGAATAAGTGCAGATATTCTAAGGACAATTACGGAGATAACGATGTGAGCTAAAGACAAGAACCGTGCAAATAATTTAAAGGCATAACAATGCAGATTTCTCTGGATAATATTGCGGAGTTCAATGAGAAACAAAAGTGCGGATTTCGGTGTATAAGTACAGGGTCGAGGAACTATTATATTTGCTGTCTATAACAGAAGAAAAGGGTGCAGACTTCAATTCAATTGTAGATCAACTAGAACAAGATTCTAAACGAAAAGTCCTGGAAGAAATGACAACGTGACAAAGTTTGAAATAGAAGTAAATGTAATCACAACATTCAAAGTGCAGATTTGTCTGAAGAAGGTCCTGAAGTAAGTACACTCCCACAGTGCATGAAAAGACAACAGTTTGAAAAGTGTGAAAGGGTGAGGAAGGTAAATCGGTGATTTTCTTTCCTAACTTCAGTTAAAGGAATAAAGGTGCAAGTGTATGATTCAATTTCCAATATTTGACTAAGCAACATGAAGTGAAAACATAGAGATCGAGTTCTCTAGTTCCAGTGCAGAGCAGTGCAGATTGGTATAGAAGAGAAGAGTCGAGTTTTGGATCATCTAAGGAACAATGACAAGGTCTTGGAAGCATATCTAGGTCAAGGGTCTGAGTCTTGGTCATGGTATTTGTCATTTGAAAATCTATAAGAAGAATATCTCGTGGGTTTTCCTCTCCAAGAGGGAGAGGTTTTGCCTTGGCTCTAGGAACCTAATTTTGTGTCTCGTGCATTTTGATAATTGACTTGACGAAAGACTAACTAAGCTAAAGAAAAGAAGACATAAGTAACTCAAGCAAGCTCACAAGTAATTATCAAGAAGAGAATTTGTATTAAACACTAGCCCTTCAAATTCTCAACACTTCGTACACTTTTTAAGAATATCAATAAAAAGACTTTGGGGGTCCATTCATGGGTGTTTTTTCTTTGGAGCATGGTGCATTGTGAGCTATTGGTATAATTATTTCTATGCTTTGAATCATTTTTATTTCCACATATTCTTGTAAACTTGTTATTGCAAAGCTATCTTGTATTGGCATTTGATTTGAAAGTAGGCTTTAGAGTTTGAAAGTTCTAGTTTGTTTTGAAATAAACATCTAGGAGTTTCAATTCATTGCTTTCTTATCTAAATCTATATGGACTAATATTTGATTTGAGTATTGTAGAGGAAATTTTGTTGGATCAAGCGTGAGGGGAAGTCTTTTGGAGACCAACCCACTCTTGGAGCACTTTAAAAGAAACCCTCATTTGTTATTTGGATTCACTTGATTTATCTTACAAAGTGTGTCTTACATGGATTTGTTTGTGCATAGTTTGTATACATGTAATCAATTTGAAGTTTAAATCTTCTAAAATAGTGCTTCATTGATTCATTTTAGCGATTTGAGAGCTTTTCCAAGCTAAACCAAATGATGGGGTTCACTACCATCACTTGATTTGTTTTTTTTTTTGTATATTATTTCTATTTTATTTAGTTGTTTTCATATTCTCTCTACACTAATTTGTTTCTTGATCTTGCAACCCGTAGGTAGAGTGTTGGTGATAAGAGCATCAAGGAAGGATCACACAAACTCTAACATTTTCCTTGTAGGACCTCTCAACCGCTTTCAAAGTTGATTTTTTGAGGAGGCCATGTAGAAAGAAGAGGGCTGCAATTTGACAAGGCTGTGGGCATTTGAGGAGGATTGGCTCCTTGTCTTGTGCAACATTACATTCACTCTTTGAGGCCAAGCTTTGATACATCAAGAGACACTTAACTTCTTCAATCTTGAGAGCTTTTTCATTGTACTTTCCTCATTTTCTAAATTTGACTTTCAAGAAGGAGATCTAGAGCTTGAGAAGCCTCACACATTGTAAATATCCCTTTTGTGGTTTTAGTTGAGACCTCTTGGAAGGTGCCTCATCTTGTAAAATCTAATAAAAGTTTTGTTTTTCTAGTGGGAATTTGGGTTTTCACCTTGTTGTCGCACAAAATGTCTAGGCACTGCGACAACGACACAGATCGGGGGCTGTCACCCTGATCCTCAATCTCTCTATTTAAGTTGTCTCCCTATAGCAGACTAAGGGGGGTAGACCCTATGGAGTGAAGGAGAACCGGTTAGAAACCAACCAGTTTAGGGGACACAGTGAAACGACCAAGTACTTGTTCTAGATCTTACGAGATTTAAGAGGTTTGATTAGATTAAATGTTTGATACAAGAGCCTTATGGAGTCAACTATCTCGTTATGAAATTAAGATCAAGTAATTGATAGACAAATGCTGCTAGAATGAAGAACTATCATATATGAAATGCAGATCTAAGACTAATGTGGGATGCAAGGAGTCTTGGTAAATTTTAGTTAATGCCTATCTAAGTTCGAACCCTTCAACCCTTACTATATTGAGCCTAATTCAGTAGGAAGTAGTAGAGAGACGTTAAGGTGAAGCACATTAGGGTGTAATTAACGATACCTCTCCTAAAAATGCCTTCGGCGGTGCAGAGCGCTGTGGCTCTGGCGACTGCAAGGTCACCGTTTTAAGTGCTACTAGAGCCAGGGTTCTCAAGTAAGGACAGATGAGTACCTATCTCTCTATCGACCAAGTTTATGCTTGGAAGTAAATTTTTAGAATGCAGATCTAAATTAAAATGCAAATGCAGGATATGATTAGAAAATGGAGACAGATGGAGCTAGATTCAGGGACAAAAATGCTTATGCCACAATTATCTATGAGATGTACACCACAATCTTTTAGTTATTCAAATAGATGTTCACTTCATAAAACTGGAAGATAAGCTTTTCGACAATGTATAAACAATATCACACTGTAATTCTAAATCAAATCATAAGCTTATTATTCTAGTGCAATTATAGCTTAAAGGGAACAAAAATATCTTCACAACTCTTCAATATCACTTTCAAAATAATGCATTAGAAACATTCAATTCAGGGAATAAGTAACATGTAGCAATTACTTGAAATGTTTATCATGCAATGTTAATTCAAGTAAATTTAAACCATAGCTGTAGTGAAAATATTCGGTGAATGATTTCAATAGATATTAAGCATGAAATAACTTAGAACCCAATGCACAACTTAAACACTTTAAATTCTGTAAAAAATGATACCATGAAAGAGCAAGGAATTAAAATGCCCAAAACTTCAAAATTTAGATGATATTCTAAAACACTCAAGTACTGAAAAATTTAAGAAATCCTTTATAGTCAAACTTTAGATGTTTAAAAATTAAATTTCCCTTTGACTAAGAAAAAATTCCTCGATGCTTAAGAACTTTAAACCTCAGTGATGATCCTCAAAAGCGATCTATTTATGGGACGGCAAAAATTTGAAAAATATATATATTTTTTTGAAGTTTTTCACGAAAGGCTAAAGAAAAATGAAATATTTTCTTTTTGAGTACTGATTTTTTTAAAAGTCTAAAAAATTTAAAACTCTTTTTTTTTTTTATAAATTTTTTGTTTTCGAAGGTTTATTTTTGCAAAAAATTTAAAAGTTAATCTAAAACTAAAATGAAATACCTAAACTTTATACAAATTAAATAAAAATGAAATGTAATTACAAGTGCTAAACTAAAATTTAAATTTAAATGTCAAACTTTACAAAATTAAATAAAATGAAAATGAAACTTTTTATAGACTAAAGTAAACTTAAAAAAAGAAGGGGGAGTTAATGTTATCCTAAAGTCCTAAAAAATGAAATATTAAATGCATAACTAAAATTAACATTTAAATGCGAATCTAAAACTTTACAGATAAATTAAAACAAATAAAGGCTATGTTAAAGAAAGATAAACCGAAGTTTATTTAAAAAAATTTAAATGTTAAAATCTAAACCCAAACTAAAAAATGAATCTCTTTAAAACTAAACTAAATTTTAAAAAAAAAGAGTTAATGTTTTCTATCTAAAACTAAAGTTTATTAAAAAAAAAGAAATTTGAAACATTAAGAAGTAAACTAAACTTTAGAAATTTTTTTAAAACAAAAATAAAAGAAAATAAAAAATTTAAATGAAATGTTATGCTTTAAACAACTAAACTAAACCCAAACTAAAAAAAGAATGAAGAATCGAAATACTAAAACGACTAAACTTTAGAAAGATAAATTTTTTTTATATGAATGGAATGTATGTGCGTGAGTTAATGTATGTGAGTAGATCCGAGCAGGAGAAAAAACGTGAAGGGCCGACAATGGTAGCGTGCAGGTGAAGGGAGAAACAGACAACGTGAAGGAAGGCACGCAGAGGGAAGCAGCTGCGCAGGGATGGAGTCGACAAGAGGCAACTTCGAGCATCTGGCAGGAAGGGAATGCGTGAAGGGGGCTGGAAATGAGGAACGCAGAAAGCAGCAGCATGAGGGAGCAAGCAACAATGTGGATATGGCAGCAAGGAAAGATGTTGTAGAAGCGTGAAGAAAAAAAAGGGCAGAACGCAGAGGGAGATGGGGACAAAAGAAAAACGTAGGTAGGAGGGAGCCCAACAGGAGTAGTGAAAAATGCAGAAGCAGTAAAGAACAAAGGGCTTCAAAAAATTGATAAATTTGTTGTCCAGAATTTATTTATTTATTTATTTTTTGTCTTCAGAAATTTATCTTAGATTATTTCGGGATCTTATGAAAAAAAACCTGAACTGCAACTTTCTCGATTTGATGTCCTTGGTGGAGAGTTCGTGCGAAATTTATGGATTCTGAGACAAGATCTTACCCTTGAGGGCCTGAATCTTGCTCGGATCTTGGAATTTCTCTTGAGAAACCTCAGATCCACACCTGCACAAGCTAGGAACAAAATCCAGAAACCCAGTACATGTACAAAAATATGAAACCCTAAACCCTAGTGAGTTAAAAAAATAATGATGTTCACAAATCTACAATACTATTGTACAAATCTAGTAGATCAAAACCCTCCTAGCCATATTTAAACCATTTTTCACAATTTAAAGAAATAAACTAGAGACTTAAAGAGGTATAAGCTAAAAAACACTGCAAGTAAAATGTTCCGTTAGATGACTTTTAGAAATTTAGAAACAATGGGCATTTCAGACTTTGCAATCTGAGAGTTGGTTGATCCAGCTGAGGATTTCCCCAAACACCCAAATCCTGGATAGTAACCTCCGCACACTCAAATTTGAATTTTAAATTAATAGGGATTCAAAAATACCCATATGATTTTCAAGAAATATAGATAGCCGATACTCCTATCGAACCAAAATGATATTTAAAAGAACCCATAAATATATGTAAGATACCCGTGCACAGATCAATCCTCAAAGGCTATTAACCAGCAAATGCAAATAAAAGCAGCAGATATTCAGAAGCAATATTACCACATATGCCTGAAAAGGAACACCACAATTTGAAACCCCAAACTCTTTGTGTATTATTACTCAGCAAAAGTTATAAGAGCTTTTCAGAGCAAGTGCATGACTCAATGATTAGATGAAAAAATGATGGACAGAGACCTTTAATTTATAGATTTATTCTCCAATAGCTAGCTCGATTGATCCCCGTCAAAGTAATCTCGGCAGTCGAAAAAGATTTAATCATTTTTTAATCTTGACCGTTGAAATGAGAAATTTCAGATTTTATATCTAAGTCTTTTTTAATTAACTCAAAAATAATATTTTTGAGTTAATTACCTCAAAAAATTGACTTTGACTTAACTACCAAGGCCCAAGGGTCCAAAATCTCTTGAAATTTTCAATATTCCTTTGGCTTGGAACCTCTAAAAATTAAAATTTCTAGAACCAACGAATTTTTTTAATTTGGAGAATTAATATTTCCTAGGACCTCAAATTAATTAATTTTTTGGCTTATAATTTAAATTTAATTTTGCAAAAAAAATAAAAATTAATTGACTCATGAGGGGATTAATTATTCTTTCAACTCTCTAATACTTTAGCCATGGTGTCTAACTATGAGGGACCATGCGCTAAAATATTTCACATAAGATATTACAATTTCACACATGAAGGGGGAAAACCCATTCATTATAGACCCTCAAATATATACCCAATTCTGCGACTCAAAATAAGATCTAGCAGACCAAGTAATCTGCAATAAAATAATCTAACCAATTAGCTGGGATTATTCCCAAATTACTTTTACAAAGACTCGATAGAAAACACTAGGACGTATTTAGTACCTTGACGACAAAATCCACCCTAGTTTTGGGGTGAGGTTGGAAGGGAAAACTTTGTCGATTATTTGTGTCGAGAAACACAAATGAATCAGTGAGACGAAAAACCTCTTAGGAAAGAAATCGCCACCAAAATACTAGGCTTACCTAGGTTGTTACATACATGATGGTCTTTTTTTTTTTTGACATTAACGGTTATTTGGATTAAAGGGCGGCAAACCAGCTGCCGCGGGCTGGAACAATACAACTATGTCTGAAATTGAAATTCATGATACACAGAGAGGGATCTTGGCCCTTGTTACAGATAGAGAGATCGCCATGAATATCATGCCTCAAGAAGGCTAGATCCTCGACTGGATATGCTTTTAGATTGCAGCAGTAGTCTTGAATGTCCATTGTAGCCTGCGTTTCTTCCAGATTGCAGAAATAGGGTCAGATGTAGGCTTCTTTGATTCTTCCATGAGAGCTTGCGCTGGAGTATTAAAGCGACAGTGAATGCCCTTAGTGTGATCTGTGAGTCGGCCGGGTAATCTTGCGAGGCCCAACCCAAGGAAATAGTATTGCACCCTTACTGTAATGAAAATCCAATGCAATTTAACTTCACCCTTAGAATCGGACGTCATTGCCCGCCCATTTCTTGTTCGGCTATTGAGACAGCAAAAGACACAGATAGGAGGAAGGGCAATGAAGTGGAAATCCAAAAAGAAATCGGGATCAAAATCCATTGACTGCTTGAACTGGAGCGAGTCAACGGAACAGGGGATTGAATAAATTTGTAATACAGGTCGAACATCAGAAGATTAAGGAATGGAGCAAATGGACTCAACAGAGTTGACTAACAGGGATCTTCGACTGCAAATAGAGCCAAGATTGGCTTCCAGATTTGCTTGAGTATTCAGATGCCTTAGAATATGGAAAAAGGAAATTTTACGGAACTTGGCCAGAATTAGCTTGACTTTCTTGATTATGGGGGCTAAATGAACCTGCGATGGGTTCGATTGGAAATTCAGTGCTTGGATGATAAGCCTGGAGTCTCCAAAGACCGAAAGTGATAGGGAGTTCCTCTTGATAGCCAGCTTTAGCCCCTGCCACAGAGCCAGAGCCTCCGCTCTGTTATTAGTTTCGATGCCCAGCCCCCATTGATACCGCAACACAATTGAGCCACCAGGATTCAGGAAAACCCCACCACCGCCCGCAGCCCTAGGGTTGCCTTTAGAGGCCCGGTCGAAGAAGAGACAATGATCATCCAGCGCAGATCGCCACTTAATAGACTCCTGTTCTTCCAGTCGAATTTCCCAATTAGCATGGGCTATTGCTGGAGAAATTGGATTGTTCTTATAATTTGGAGCTAGTTCTTTGAGCCAATGCTCCTCCTCACTGTCCAAAGCTGCTTCGTTTCTTATTGTAGGTTTAGCTTCCAAAGACTCTCCCAATAGAGCTTTGATTTTAGTGGTGACTTTGGTAGGAGTAGAGATTTCATCCCTGAACAGCCTGTTGTTCCTCTCCAACCACAACTTCCAGCAAGTGAATTTAGGGATCCACATCCAGGCAGTCTTGAGAAGGCTTTTTTTAGTGAGACAGAACGGAGATAAATTGGCCCAGTTGTGGAGCAGATTTGGAATATTTCCCGAGAGCTCAACTTTGTCAGCCCCTGACATCAGGACCCCCCTCCAAACATCTTGGGCAAAGGGGCACAGTAACAACAGGTGGTTAGCTGTTTCTTCCTCCGACACACACATAGGGCACTTGGAGGGCCCTTCCATTCCACGTTTTCTCAGATTATCTCTTGTGAGGATGCTTTTATGAGCTAACGTCCAGAAGAAGAAGTCAATTTTGGGGAGCGAGGGGAAGGCCCAAATAAATTTCCATTGAGTTGGATCAGGAGGGACATTAGGAACAACCATCATACTTTTGTAACCTTCTGAGACTGAGAAAGATCTTGAGAGGGAGCCCCACCCTCGTTTGTCCTTAGCTTTTGCCTTTGTAGGGGATTTTCCTTGGAGCTTATCTAAGAGTAACGAAGCTTCTACTTGCAGCCAGTGGGGAACCTCTCCCAGATTCCATCTGTCCCACAATCTTCCAGCATCATCCGTCCAGATGGAAATGTCCCACAGGGTTTTCATATTGTTGGTCTGTAGCCAAATTTTAATATTTGCAAGACCTTCTACTTGGTTCAAAGGCTGGTCACCAAGGATCGAATCTTCCCAGATTCTGATTTTTTTCCCATTACCTGGAATCCAGTAAAGATTGTGACTGAAGTGCTCCATAGCAGAAAGACAAAGTTTGAAAACCGGAGATCCTTTGGTGGATTTTGGAGGCTGATCCAAACACCGCAAACGCTGTCCATGGAAATATTTCTTCCACAGGACTCTCTTACTCCAACTAGAATTCCCAGCAACAATGTTCCACCGGATTTTGGATCCCAGAGCGAGGTTTTGGGCAGCCAGATCTCTCATTTGAAGACCGCCTTCCAAGATTGGCCTCTTAATAGTGTCCCATTTAACTAAGTGGAGCCTTCTTTCATTATTTTCCCCCCCTTCCCATAGAAATCTTCGCAACAGACTATCCATTTTACTGAGGAAGGTTTTGGGGGCAAGCATAATGGATTGTTGATATAGAGGCATACTTATGAGAACAGATTTCATGAGGATAACCTTCCCAGCGGAGTTCAACCAAGAGGCTCCCCAAGCTTGAATTCTAAGCTTTAGCTTGTCTAGCAGGGGCATCCAGTGGGCAACTTTAGGTATGGACTTGAAGATTGGAATCCCCGGATATTTAAATGACTCCCAAGTCCGAATTCCTTTCATTTCTAAGAGCCTGGCTATGTCAGTCAGATCCTTCACTGAGCAGTTCCAGCCGTAGATTGTGCTTTTTAAATAGTTAATCTTGCTGCCCGAGACCTCCTTATAAATGTCCAACTCCTTCTTAAAGGATCTTGCAGAGTTTTTGCTCGCTCCTTCGAGCAGCAGGGTATCATCGGCGAACTGGGCATGATTTATGTCTTTAACATTGTGAACCATTCTAAGGCCTGGCAGAGTTTGGATCTGTTGACTGTAGTCCAGTTGGAAGCTGAGCACAGAGGCTTGAATAGCATAGAGGAGCGGGGACAACGGGCAACCTTGTCTTAAACCCCTTGAGGCCTGGAAAAAATCTGTTGATCGACCATTAACCAGCGGCGCAATCCAAGGGGAGGCAATGCAGGCTTTCACCCAATTTATGAAGATTATTGAGAAGCCCAATTTCTTCATCACAGCAAACAGAAAATCATGTCTCACCCTATCAAAGGCATTTGCCAGATCGAGCTTTATCACCATTCCTTTCTCTTTTCGATGGCAGCTTGAATGAACTGCTTCTTGCACCAGCACAATATTGTCCATAATCTTTCTCCCTTTGATGAAACCTCCTTGATTTTCCGGGATGATGTCCGACAAAATATTCTTGAGGCGGTTGGCTATTATTTTGGTAATCAGTTTATTACTAGTATTACACAAAGAGATGGGACGAAATCTACTAAAATCGGAAGCTCCTTTCTCTTTCGGAATCAAGGCAAGGAAGGCCGAGTTGATGCTGCCTCCAATCTTGGTACATGATTGAGATTTCCTGACCATTCTCAGAAGGTCTTTATTGATTGTTGACCAGCAAGACTGAAAAAACCTAGCTGTGAACCCATCAGGCCCAGGAGCTTTATCCGGCTCCATGCAATCCAAAGCCTTCTTGAGCTCAACCAAACTGATCGGAGCAGTCAGCATAGTGTTAACAGAATCTTGAACACAGTGAGGAATTAGATCAAACGGGTAGGCATGAGAGTCAATAGGAGGGTCTTCAGGCGCCGAATAAAGCTCTTTGAAAAAAGTGAAGGCAGCTCTCTTGATGCCTTCAGAATATTTAACCACAACGTCTTGGGAGCGAATTTCTGAAATAGTTTTGAAATGCTTGCGGGCTTCGGCTTGCTTATGGAAAAAGCTGGTGTTTTTATCGCCGGCCTGTAACCATAAATTTCTGGATTTTTGTCTCTAGTACTCCTCTTCATCCCTATTAGCTCTATGGAGGGATTTTTGCAATTCAACTTCTTTTTGAAGCAGACTTTGAGTAACAGCAGAATTCTCCATTGCTGTTTGGTGGACAGCAAGGCTTTCTAAGGACTCTTTTCTCTTGGCAGTGGGAGTTTTCAGAGTTTTAGCCCACTCCTTGAGCCTTCTTTTAAGACCCCTTAATTTTTCTTCCCACACATAGAATGGGGATCCCAGGACATGTCGATTCCAAGCTTCTGAAACCACCTCATGGAAACCATCTTGCTGAATCCACAGAGGACTGAATTTAAAAGGAATGGGACCTAGGTTTCCATCCATGGAGAGCTCGAGGCTAATGGGTTTATGATCAGAAGTGCAGTTTGGAAGGATTTTAGAAGAGGCCATTAGACCACATGTAAGGAAAGAGGTTTGGACGAGGAACCTGTCCAAACGAGTAGCTATGTGGTTGGGCCCTAATCTTTTGTTAGACCAAGTGTATTTCCCAGATGAGGGCTTGATATCCTCCAGATCCCAACCCAGCATTATGTCTTCAACCCATTCTCTAGCTGGGTCCCTGACTAGGGAACCCCCCTTTTTCTCTTCTATGGCCAGAGTAACATTCAGATCTCCTGCAAGAATGATGTTTTCTGGATTGTGCAGTAAAAGAAAGGACTGGAGCGAGTCCCAGCATATTTTTTTTTCAGCTGGTAAGACCGGAGCATAAAGATTGAAGATACTTACTTGTTGACCAGAATCTTTGTGGAGGAGCTCAGTGAAAATCCAGTGAGGGCAACTTTCTTCGTGAATCAAGTCATATTTGGAGCTGTCCCAGAAGGAGGCAATCTCGCCAGAGGCGCCTCTTGCACTGACAACTCTTCCGAGACCTTTATGCCAGAATGCTTTGCTAGCTTGGAGGAGCAGAATATCCTCCAGCTTTGTCTCCTGGATGAGAAAGATTTCAGGCGAATGCATCCTCACAATGTCTTTCAGGGCTTCTTCTTTCAGCCTGCTGCCTAACCCTCTGCAGTTCCAGGAGACGTACTTCATTATTTACTGGCTTGGGAGGTTGTGGCTCCTTTTGGAGCCCTGCTGTGCTTGCGCCCGGATCTGGTGTTCATCATTCCTTTGAGAGTTTTCTGGGAGCCTTGGAGTACATCCAGATAAGTTTTTTCCTCTCTCTGTTTCTTCTTGGATTTCCGACCCCTGGCCGACTTGATAGGAGTGATTTGCGAACTGTCTGATTCAGAGTCTCTCTCTTCTGATTCTCCCCCAGAATCAGAGGCTAGACTGATGTGCTCCTCGTTGCCTTCGTTTCCCCCTTGATTAGCATCTGCTAGAGGGACAGATATTTCTTTTTCGGTTTCTTTCACTTTCTTTGACTGGTCTTCAGTTTCTTCGTGGATCTCTATGACATCCACCTTTTCACCTGAGGAGGGGCCGTCTTTTGAAGCTGGTTTGGTCTTTGAATTGGTCTGGGGTTTCCCCATAGGCCTAGATTTTTTCTGCTCAGTAGGCTTTGAGACAACCTTGCCCTTTTTTATCTCTTTCCATCCTTCTTCTTCCACCTTGTCCCCTGATGGGGCTTTAGGACAGTTTCGTTGGAAGTCACCATGCTCATTGCAGGTTCTGCACTTAAAAGGCAGTTGTTCGTAGTCCAGTTTCTGGAAGTGATGCCAATCTCTAACTGTAAGTTTAACGGCTTCAGGCAGACCAGCTTCCAAGTCTACTTCCACGCAAATTCTTGCGCAGGTGTATTGGCCCTTGTTATCAGCTTTGTCAATGAATCGGCCCAGCCCGTTTCCAATCTGTTGCAGGGAGTGGAAGCTCCAGCAGTGAATCGACAGGTTGGGGAGCCGGACCCAAACAGGAACCTCCTTTGGGACGTTGACTGAAGGATCGAAGTTAGGGGTCCATTTATTCAGGTAAAGGCCTTGATTTCCCATGAAATACAGACAATTTCTGAACACCAGATCTCGGTCTTCCTTGGTAGTGAATTCGAAAATGAAATAGCCTCTACCGACAGCATAACAGATCACGTTGTTTGTTAGCTGAGGCCTCCAGTTTCGTTGAACCCAGTCATCAGTGGATTTTGTTGATGGCCATCGACCCATAAATTGCCCGACCAAACCTCTGTCAGCCAAGGCAAGAGCGATTTTGATCGGTTGTTCTTCAGGCAGAGCAATCTCTGGGATCTCTTCTAGTTTTTTGATGAACTTCGGAACGTCAGGATTTGGACGTGTTTTCCCTTTCTGCGATAATAGTTTTCTAAAGTCTTCCGCAGTAGAAGACGAAGGGGTGGGAGAGGGCTCCCCACCCCCTGGCGCACCCATGGCGGCGGAACAGGCTTCGCTTCGTTCGCTGACCTAATCGAGCGCCTGCAGAGAAGCTGTTCGCGCGCAGTCTCGTTCTACAACTTTGACCATACATGATGGTCTTACTAAGATCATTTACGTTATAAACATGCTACTTATTTCCATTATATGCTTTGCAACTTCAATTTTTGCTTTAGAGTACAATTTTAAATTTCGCTTTTGGAGCAAATTTATTTCATTTTATGCAAAGCATTTCATTTCTGGTAGCAAAATCAATTTAGTTAGTTTAACCATTTGCTTCATGTTGGCCTCACAATAGGCTCATTGTTTACAAGCTCATTTATTTTAAGTTATTTGCTCATTTTCCAAGCATATAAATTGCAAGCTTCATTGCTTTAGTTGGTTATTGTTATCATTTGTTAAAACAATTATTTTCAAAATCACAATCTTATATATTAATGAAACATTATGTATCTTGTATTATTTTGAGCAACTATGTAAGTTATCTTGTTCAACATATTTCCATTTCTTGAAGCTTTTCCTTTTTTGCAAAACACTTGCAATCTTACTTGCATTACATAATAGACATTTTAATATAGTTGCATTTTTAATCAATTTACCTTGAACCATAAGCTTGGTTGAAACATATTTTTTAGGGACCCCTTTCTTTCATCAACTTGAGGGACATAGACCCTCTTATGTGGTTAACACAGTGACTTTGCAGTCATTAGAGCCACAATCTGTGCAACACCAGAGGAATTGGGTGTGTTGCGTAATCCAAGGAAGGTATCGTTAATATAGCCTTCGCTGTCTTTCTTTTGGACCCCTTCTACAACTCACATAAGAACATTGTTTCAAAATAGTTGGAATAAATGTCCCATCTAAATTAGGCATTTTAGATTAAAAACAACCAAGATAATTGCATCAAATTTTAGTTTAGGTGCACTTCATGCTACCACATCTTTCTATTTTACTTGCAAAAGATTTCATGTGCTTATCCTTGATGCAAATGTTTTGATTTGATTATCTTATTTAGGCAAGTATCATTTGGTTCACTTTTGCAAGTAAAGTTTAAATTGTTCTCCTTTACAAATCACTCTATATTTGTTTTTATACATGCTTTGAATTTGTTAATGATTATATGAATTTTGACATCATTTCTTGAAAGCAAATTTTATATCTTGTACTGATATCATATATTGCTAACATCTTTTGTTTGATTGATAGCGTTACTTGTGTTTCAATTTGAAACACTTCATTTTATTTTGACCAAGTATTAATTATTCTTAAAAACAATATTTGAAGGCATTGGTTTCATATATGCTAATCATTATCTCATGTGTTGATGAGTATTAAAGTTTATTTCATTTTATATTGCTCATTTTATTTGCTCACAATCTCAGGAAATCCTAATTTAACATCTCCTAGAAAACATCTAATTTAGTTTTCCATTTAGGGACCACCCCACTTAGCTAACCTAGGAGATACCTTAAACAAAGAGAGTTGGAAATATGTGACAACCCCTTCTCTAGGTTCCTTTACACCAACCACACCGTGTGGGGTTAAGGGTTTTTCTCATTAACTGGTAGGTGTGTGTATCAAGCAACAAGTGTAACAAGAGTCAATTAATTATTATTTTTGGCTAAATTAAATTAAAATAAAATCATAAGCCGGAAAATTAATTAATTGAGTAAAAAATTAATTATAGAGAAATTAATTTCTCTCCAAGTGGAAAATAATAAAAAATCAATGGGTTAAAAAGTAGTCAATTTTTGGAGGTCCTCTACCAAGGAAAAATAAATATTTTAAGAAAATTTGAGCCTTTGGAATTTGGTGGTTAAGTCAAAGTCATTTTTTTGAGGAAATTAATGAAGAATAATTAAACAAAACAAATAAAAATACCAGAGACAAAGAAGTGCCAAAACATTAATTTTTGGATTAATAAAAAATGTGTTTTAAGAGAAATTCAAAATTTTCTTCAAAATTAAAAATTCGACGGTGGAGATTAAAAGATGATCTAGTTATTTTCAACGATCGAGATTATTTTGATGAGGATCAAGCTAACTGATCGTTATTTTCCACTTGCAGGGGTTTTTCTATATAAATAAGCCATTTAGCTTCTATTTGAGAAGGATGTTCTTGGATGAAATTTTTTTGTAACATTGGTATTGAGTTGTTGCTTTGATGGGAACATTTTTTTTATCATAATAGAAAGAGTTTGGGGTTCAGTTCATGGAGTTCTTCTATCTGTTGATCCGTGGTATGTGTTAGCTATGCGTAATCCTATATTGTGTTCAATAATTTTAATCAAATTGTTATTTCATTTGTTGGTGATAAGAACATTCTATTGGTACACATTATTTTAGGTGATCTGATTCAACATATGATCTAACGATTTTATCTTGAGAAAATTATAGAGATTTACAGGTACGTTAATCCTTAGGCTCTAAGTTCACAAACTGTGGGGAAAAATCGACTATGTTTGGGCTCTAAGATTTCGTCGTGGTAAATTATTTTGGACAAGGGTTTTGGCAAATCCATCTATCAAAATTATTCATCCATTGTCATTTATTTAACAAATATTTTCAAAATTATTATTTGATCTTGGGCTAAAAAGAATTACTATGCTAATGAGAGCTTATCATTTTATTTTGTAAATATTGTAAATTTGTAAATATTTTGTAAATTATTTTTCTAACCCTCTTAATTTTCAGTACTTGGGTATTTGGGGTTTTATAATTTTGTATATATATTTAGGGTTTGGAATTCTTTTATTCATTTGTGTAGGTGATAGCTCAAAGGTTTGAAGCAACAAATTGTTTTGGGCTATTCATCTAAGCAAGAAAGGCTGATCTAGGCCCTTGAGGCTAAGATCTAGCCTCCCCAAGTTTTAGAAACCCAACTTCCAACTGAAGAAGGGAAATCATCCATCATTTGGAAGTGATCATTGGCATTTTTGTGCAATTGTAGGGGTTTTCAATTTTTTTTAAGGTCCTTAGGACAGGGCATCGTCCACCTCTGCCATAGCTGCGAGCCTTAGAGGGCTTTTCTATCCCTCGTCCCTCCCTTTCAATTTAGCCTCTAGCTCTTTAGGGATAACCGTGACCCCTAAGGGCCTTTTTAGGTCTTCGACCCTCCTCCTTTGCGTGGTCGCAAGCCCTTAGGTGTCGGTCGTGGCCTTTGAGGCCTTTTCCCTTAGGACGCATCCCCTTAACGAGCTTTCCCTTGGGCCGCTAACCTTTTAGGGTTAGTGGCAACCCTTTTTATGGCTCTCAGCCCCTCTTTGATCATGCCGCAACTGTTAGAGGGCTGCTCCCTCTAGCCGCATGCCTTTAAGGCCTTGCCGTGGCCCTAGGATGGCCTCAAACTCTCTCCGCCCCTTCTATTTGCTCTTTTCCCTTGGTTGCCTTTCTCCCTCTATCCTTAGCCCTCTTCCAGCGCCAACATATACTTTTGAGCCTCATTTGGCCACTTTTCAGTCATTGATAAGTTTGCATTAATGTTTCATCTCTAACAATTATTTTTGCATCGATTTTGATCTAACATTGTGGTTGCAGGTGGTCAAGTCCATTAGAAGAAGTTCTAGGTACCTAAAAGACCATTAGGCCTCTTGGTTTGCTCTCTAATCCCTCTTTGTCATCATTGTCTTCATTAATAGTTCTGAAGCATTTTATGACAACAATGTATTGAGGCCCTGAACACATCTAAGTTAAGCCTAAATTCACTAATAAATAACCGAAGGCATTAAAATTAATTTTGAAGTCAAATTAAATGCATCTAAGTTAATTTTTGTGGACTGTGGGTTAATTTCTAGTTCTAATATGTTTACTACAACAGTGATAGAATGCCATAACATTGGCATAATAATCATTGTGCAAGCATATTTCTTCATTGGCATATCACTTGCATTAGTCGGGCTTGTATTTCTTGAAGACTGTCATAGTAATTTGAGGTCTGATATATACTGCATAAGGTCTGCATATAAACATTACAGTGGTGGTAAAGTGGTTGACAGTCCTCAAATTTCAGTTGGCTCTTGTTCCTTGCATCTTGTGCACCTTGAATAATTGTTTTCTAATGGAATTGGGTGCCTTTTTTACTGCCGCAATCATTGGTCTCTTGGTTTCCCCGCCTTGCATTTCGTTGCATTTTTGTATCTTTGGCATAAACATATCTCTAATTGCATTAAAAAACACAAGTGCTCTAATTAAATTGGCAATTGTTTCATAAGATTCGCTTAAAGAATATATTGTGGATTAGTGCTTTCTTTCCTCATCGATAGCTAATATTGTTGTGACATTGTTTAACTCTAGTTTATCATTGCTATCATTGGCTATTGATAAGTGAATACATTGCTCTTCATTGATATTGTGGAGATAAATATCTCTTGTGGATTTACTAGCTTGATTGATTTAAATCTCTTAAAGCACTTAATCAAGTCTAATCATAAATGTGATAAGAGAAATCATTAGAGGAAATTTCAACTTAAAAGTGTCCTCCTAAGGCAAAATAATAAAATAATAGTTATAAATTTTGGAGGGAAAAGAAGATAATCTTGGCAACATTTTATGGCATTGTTTATTTTGAGCACTTTCTCTTGTGATGAAAATTGCTGTTATTTATTGTTAAGTACTCCATTGTTCTACATTGAGATATCATAAGTACTGAAGAACCTTAACAATCTCACCCTAAGAACAATCACTCATATTGTGCACTTGCATTTTAGGACTAATTTTGCACTAATTAATTTACCTTCAAGCATAAGTTTGGTTGATAGAGAGCTAGGACGACCTTTCTCACCTAGCTTGCCAAGCCTAGACCCTCTTTAGTGGTTAACACAGTGACCTTGCAGTCGTCAGAGCCACAGTTTTTGTAGTGCTCGAGGCATCGGGTGTTTAGAACCTCATTACAGATATCGTTAATATAACCTTAGCTATTTTCCCCTTAGTTTCTCTCTCACAACCTAGTTTATAGACTAGCTTCAAAATAGTTGAGAGAAAGGATTCATTTAAGTACACATCTAATTTCAAATAAACCAAGATTCTGCATTTCACCTAGATTTTAGGTGTTCCATTTCATATAAGATAGTGAAACATCCTAAATCAATAATTGTTCATTTGGTGACTTGGTAAATAATTTATCTTAAGCAAGTATTTGACTCCATTTAAGCATTGGTCTTCCACGATAATCTAATCAAATCATTTTACTTGCTAATTTAACCAAGTTTCTAGGCCATTCAGTTGTGTCTCTCGGACTCGTCGATAGCCAACAAGTCTTGCATCTTCACATTTCATAGCGACTACCCCCCATAGCTTACTGCAGGGAGACAACTAGAATAGAGGGGGCGAAGTTCAGAGTGACAACCCTTGCCTTGAGCGTTGTCACATCTTGCCTGTACAATTTGGGCGACAATAGGGCCTCTACCCCATTGTTAGGACTTTGTGTAGCTCTGGTCTTGTAGGGTGTACCTCTACAAGGGTTGCTAGATTTTGTGGTAACAGGTTCCATAGTAAAAAAGATGCATTATAATGAGAAATAAGGGCATTTTCCCTAAATTCCTCGATTATATCAAAGTGACGAGGAAGAAGTATACCCTCATTCGAAAGAGAATCGACTTGAGTGTTTTGTTCATGAAAAATATGGGTGGAGGAAATCTCTAGAAACAACCCAACTATCTCCTTCAACTGCTTTGTAATATGAACTAGACCAAGATTGCTAATTTGAGTCTTATCCTACATCCATTGAATAACTAGTTGTGAATTGCCAAAACGTTGAACTCTTCAGACATCCCTTGAATTAACCAATTTAAAAGTGCAAATAGAACATAAAATTCTCCCAAATTATTGGATCGAACCCCAATATTTTCCTTCCCATGAAAATGTATACAATCTGAAATAAATAAACAAAAATCCAAACCACAACTTTGTCCATCCTCCCTAATGGCTCCATCGAAGGATCACTATAGATTAAAATGATTGATGATAGGGGTGATTGGAATACATCGGGCCTTTGGAAAAGATGGCTTAAATATATTAGAAAAATGAGATAAAGCTCAAGAGGGGTGGCCTTATTTTTGAATATGCTTTTATTGCGAGTAGTTCAAATACCTTAAGAGATAACCAAAGAAAGGGCTTGAAATTTTTTTAGTGCTATATTATCATAGAAGACTAGAAACAATCTTAGTTAGTGGAATGATCCCATGGACTTGAAACACTAACCTATAGTTCGATTGGGTGCCACACCTGTTTAGCGAATTTGTATTGAACAAATAGATGACAAAAGTCTTCGACGACTTAATGACAAAACAAGCAAATAACAAGATTGGAAAAACCTCATTTAAGCATTTTGTCCCAAGTTGATATCTAATAGTTGAAAATTATCTAGAAAAGGATACCCTTAAGTGGAGTTTCTTTACCCATTGAGCAATGGCATTATTATCTATTTCCAAGAGGGATAGATATCCAAGATTTGCAGAATATCGACCTCTAGTAGCATTGTAACACCTAGCAATTCACAGTCCTTATTGTTGAGAATTTGGAGGGCTTAAGGTTAATACAAATTCTCTTTTTGATAATTACTTGCGAGCTTGCTTATGTTGCTTATGTCTTCTCTTAGTTAATCTTTCATCAAGTCAATTATCAAAATGCACAGGACACACACGTTAGGCAGGGGTAACACTTTTATTGTGGGAAGGTAAATCACAGATTTACCTTCCTTACTTTACAGTTCAGAATTCATCATAACTCTTACACTTGTATCTTAGTCCTGATGATGTCACATTCTATCACATAATATATATTTCTTCCAGACTTTGAACTAGATATAGTTTGACCGCAATCTTTCTAGAATTGACCGCAGTTTTTCCTTATCAATTCGCATCCTTTTCTATTCTGGAGCCCTTACTTTGTATTCATATATACTTCTGTATTATACCCATATAGAATTCCACATTTGTCATTGCATTATGACCGCAATGCTTCTTGAGACATTCACTTATCCCAATGCTGTATTACATTAGAGACATTTGCTTATACCAATGCAGTATGATCGCAATCCTTGCTGTGGTGCCTGCAATGTATATTTATACTCCGTCTCTGTTGTGGTAACCGCAAGGTCTTCTTATATATATATCCTTCGTCTCTGCTGTGGTAACCACAAGTCAATCTTATATCCTCCGTCTTTGCTGTGGTAACCACAATTCTGCAAACTATAAAAGAATCAGCATTTGTTTTTGTGCTATCTGCGTTGCTTGTCCATCTTAACTAGGGAGGAATTCATAGAGGTACATGGTTACTTTGAAACTGAAGAATCTCATAAGAAGAATTTAGATTGGTAATCGCATTTGTATAGCATATATCAACTAGCATTGTCCTAGTGCAAGGCCTTGACTAACAACCCCATCCCTCAACGAGACAATGGGCTACAATGCTGGTGAGACACATGACTTATAGACACCATCGTCATTGTCTCTCCAAGGTACATACTCCACCTATTGATAAATCTCCAACATTTAGCTTCATAGGGCGCAACTCATTCATCACTTTCATCGTAAGTCACGTCAACTATCAGAAAGTGATTCATCAGATTTCCTTATCTGGTCCACTGTTATGCCATGCTGCTTTCCTTCGAATCATCTCCAAGGATCATACATCCTTTCTCATGATCAGCAGCCCTGCACAAATTCATCCATATAAACATATACATATGAACTTTTGAAACAAAGGTTACCTCAGAGATAATCTTTCACCATGACATCTCCCTGTAGGCATGAACATCCTTCATACAGATTGACACATCTCCTAATGATATGTTTTTTGCCAAAGGTCTTCTTCTTTACCAGACTTCTTGTCAGAGTTTACATATCTTTCTAGGAGATCTCCTAGTCACATCTTCTTGGCCTACTGTTAAAATTAAACAACTAGGTCCAAACTCCATGTTGTGATGTTCAGATGAAGACACCAATATTTTTATTGGGTTCCTCTTTTGAAGAGGTGCAAGATCGATCTAAAGATCATCTTGATCCGATGAGCAGAACATTTATTTTGAATTTATTTTTAATACTTTCAAAATATGTGTAGGTCGGCCTTAAGGTTTTACACCCCAACAAATGTGTCACACACTCTCAGTGATTGATCTAAATACAGTCAACGTTAGAGGACATTTCAATCATCTCATCACACACATCCTCATGATCTAGAAATGGATGCCGTAAATATGGATGATGTCGTAAATCTAGATGATGCCGGAAAAGGATGCCTTAAATCTGGATGCCGTAAATATGGATGATGCTGTAAATCTAGATGATGTCGGAAATTTGGATGCGAGATTCTTTTGTTGAATTACGTTGATTTTTGATGAGTTATCTCTAAGGGCTGTGTGTGTGACACTTCTGGTTGGCTAACCGTATTGGGACTTTGCTGGTTGAAGCATCCTGTTGACCGCTGTAACGCACCAACACACTTATATTTTTCTGGCTTGTCTTCTGTTGATCTACTGGTATGTTCTATCAACACTTTACTTTCTTGTTTATGTGATTGCTGACTGACATTGGGGATAAAAGTAAAGTTGCATCAAGCATAGAACATCTTCAAAAATTTACATGGTATCAGAGCTGAGGTGAAGACAAAGCCCTAGTTTGTAGCAATCACCGAAGAAGAGGATGGGTTCCTCAAACTACAATGGCTTTAAGGATAATGAAAAATTGACTGGGAAGGATGACTTCCATGCTTGGAAGATGACATTGGATCTTAATTTGGAAGACCAAGATGTCATGCACTATGTGCAGGGTAAAATCCAAGAGCCTCCATCCACTGCAATTGCTGCTGCCAAATCAAAGTAAAAGAAGGGGGAAATCAAAGCAACGCTGATGATCAGGGACTCAATTCATAAGAGTCTGGTTGCCTACATCTCTGAGCTAGGTCACTATGCTAGAGAATGCCCTTTCAAGAAGGTCAAAAAAGGAAGGCTCCCTCTGGTGGAAATGGGCAACCTTTCAAAAGGTCAAGAAATTCCAGGTATGAGGAATCAAATGTTTTTGATGATAAAAGAAATGAATTCATTCTTGTATCTTCCCTCTCTGCTGCATCTCCACCCGACACTATGGATGTCTAGTTGATAGATAGTGGTGCCTTAAGGCACATCATTGGGTTCAAGGAAGCACTTACTGATATGGTTGAGAAGGATACTAATCTACAAATTATCCTTGGAGATAATGCCACATATCCCGTGAAAGGGACAGGGACTGTGACCCTCCACTTGTCTCAAGGTCAAGTCCTTCGCCTGCAAGATGTACTATATGCACCTAATTTGAAGAAGAACCTTGTGTCTGTTTCGGCCACGGAAGACAAAGGTTTCAATGTGGCATTCATTGATGGAAGGTGTGCATGTGGAAGAAGAGTTCCAAGGAAGCTATCACGATTGGGTTTAGAGTTGGTAAACTCTACTAGGTTGGAGGAAGTTCACTGGGAGCGATGACATGTGATACTATCCGACAGACTGAAGTATGGCACCAGAGGTTTGAACAACTTCACTCCACGGCCCTTCCTGAAGCAAGGAAGGTGGTGACGAGGATGCTCGAGTTCTCAAATAATCATGAAGGTGTATGTCAGGGTTGTGCCGAAGGAAAGCATACAAGGGGACCTTTCCCCTCAAGTGTAACAAATACATCTGATGTCTTGCAATTAGTACATTCTGATCTGTTTGGTATGCTGCCCGTGACATCCTTCGAAGGATGTTCTTATTATATGAGACAAACGAGTTCAAGAACTTTTGCAGAGGAGCTAGCATGAAGAGGGAGACCACAATGTCTGTGGACTACAACGAAACTTCGAAGGCCTATAAAGTATATGTGCCTGGTCAAAGGGAAGTGGAGATATGCCACGATGTTACCTTTGACAAAGATGCTTCCCTGAGGAAAGTAGTCAATCTTTCGAGATCTGAGGAAGATCATGAAGCAAGGCCTGGAAATCAAGAAGAACCGAAGGATGAGACGATGCTTGATGCTGAAGGACCATTGGACTCGATTGATCCACCTCCTTCAATAGGGAAGAGACCATCATGGATCAGGGACACTCTCGAGGACGTCGAGAGACATATGGCCCAAAGGGGGACATTCGTGAAAGCAAGAAGCTAAGTAGATACCAAGGGTATCTAGCAGCCATGAGTACTATTGTACAATCTGAGCTTGGATCTTACGAGGAAGTTGTAAAGCATCAAGTCTGGAAGGATGCTATGCATGAAGAGTATGAGTCCATAATGAAGAATGATGTCTGGGATGTGGTTCCAAGATCGGAGGACAAAGTAGTTGTCACCTTGAAATGGCTCTACAAGATCAAGCATGGATACGATGGAAGTGCTGAAAAGTTCAAGGCAAGATTCGTTGCCCGTGGTTTCTCTCAAAAGGAAAGCATAGACTATGATGATATATTTGCACCTGTGGCCTGATATACCACCATCCGATCTATCATAGCCCTTGCTGCTACGCATGGATGGAGTCTTCATCAGATGGATGGGAAGACCGCATTTCTGCATGGTGCGATAAAGGAAGAGGTGTATGTGGAGCAACCTTTGGGTTTCGAAGTCTATGATCGGGACACCCATGTTTGCAGGTTGAAGAAAGCCCTCCATGGGTTGAAGCAAGCACCCAAAGCTTGGTAAGAGAGGATAGATAGCTACTTGATGAAGCCAGGCTTCACTCGTAGTAATGTTGATCCGAACCTTTACTTCAAGGTTGATAGAGAGAAGCCTCTCATTCTGGTGCTGTATGTGGACGACCTCTTCCTGATAGGTGTTGTCCCTCTCATTCATCAGTGCAAGAGGGAGCTCGTTGCTATGTTCGAGATGAAGGACCTAGGACTGATGCACTACTTCCTAGGTCTGGAGGTCTGGTAGAGACCTGGCGAGATTTTCCTTTCTCAAGGAAAATACATTGTGAAGCTTCTGGAAAGATTTAGCATGATGGACTGTAAGTCCGTGTCGACACCAATGGAGCTCAACTTTAAGAAGTTGAGTGGCAGCACTGTTGGGTTTCGTGCTAGCAAATCCTATTGAGTATCTTCAACTCGTAGGGGCCCTGATGTTCTTAGTGAACACCCGTTCGGACGTATGTTGTGCAGTGAACACTTTGAGTCAACACATAGTTGATCATAACATTCACTGGGTTGGTGCCAAGAAACTCTTGAGATATCTCTGAGGCACGATAGACCATGGGCTGAGATACACTGCCGGGAGTATGACACTCCATGGATATAATAATGCCGATTGGATTGGCAATGTGGTGGATCGCAAGAGCACATCTGGATGCTACTTCACATGTAGATCTGCTTCGGGCAGGAAACTGAAGTCGGTAGCCTTGAGTACCGCTGAGGCAGAATACATTGTAACATGTATGGCCTATTGTGAAGTCACTTGGTTGCGAAAGCTCTTCAGTGATAACTAGAGGGGGATTCGTTTGTCACTTGGTTGCGAAAGCTCTTGGTTGCGAAAGCTCTTCAGTGATAACAAGAGTTCGAGCATGTGCTAGATGCCACCGTTATCCTTTGTGATAACTAGAGGGGGATTCGTTTGTCATAGAATCCTGTGTTCCACGAACGATCCAAGCATGTTGATCGCTGGTACCACTTTATCCAGGATATGGTACAGCGAGGCGCCATAAGGCTCGATCATATAGGAACTGATGAGCAGGTCGCAAATATTCTCACAATGCCCTTGGGGAAGGTCATGTTGCTAACCTTTCGTGAGAATATTGGTATTGTGGAACAACCCTATTCTGAGGGTCTTGTTGGACGATGAGCTCTGGGAGCTATGGGAGGCTTTGGGGATAGCTTCTTGGAGCTATAAGCAACCACAACGCTAGGCTTGCCGAACCTTGTTGGTGTGTTTGGCTCCCATCGTTATAATGATTGAGTTGGTTTGCCTCTCATGATCTGTGCCCCATATGCATCCTACCCATTTGAGTTGCAGACTCATGGGAAGTACCTCTCATTTGGCCAATGAGGTGGGAAAAGCTAGAGATTAGTAGCAAAGACTAATGGATGCATCAGAGATTGCCGTACTCTCTATCTAGGATGACACGTGTCCAGCCACTTGATCTAGGATCAAGTCTAGTGAGGTTTCGGACCTCCTACTGACTTCGAGTCAAATAAACCAACTTCGTGTTGGTATGTGACTCTTTGAGTCCATGTGAGGTTTCAGACCTCCTACTAACTTCGGTTCAGATAAACCAACTTCGGGTTGGTATGTGACTCTTTTAGTCCATGTGAGGTTTCGGACCTCCAACTGACTTCAGGTCAGTGAGACTAACCTTGGGTTAGTATATATGACTTTGTTGAGTCCAAGTGAGGTTTCAGACCTCCTACTGATTTCGGGTCAGATAAACCAACTCTTGGTTGGTATGAGACTCTTTGTGAGTCCTATAGAGGTTTCGGACCTCTGGGCTGAATCTATCAGTCGGGAATGATGTCTTTGTGATTGACCCACTTTTGTTCTGAAATAGAGAGGCGAGCAAAGAAAGTTACAACGAGATGACACATGATGTTTGATTGCACAGGTGGATGGAGTTCTCCCTAGTTGAGAGGGAGTGTTAAAATTGGAGAACTAGGTCCAAACTCCATGTTGTGATGCTCAGATGAAGACACCAATATTTTTATTGGGTTCGTCTTTTGAAGAGGTGCAAGATCGATCTAAAGATCATCTTGATCCGATGAGCAGAACATTTATTTTGAATTTATTGTTAATACTTTCAAAATATGTGCAGGTCGGCCTTAAGGTTTTACACCCCCAGCAAATGTGTTACACACTCTCAGTGATTGATCTAAATAGAGTCAACGTTGGAGGACATTTCAATCATCTCATCACACACATCCTCATGATCTAAAAATGGATGCTGTAAATATGGATGATGCTGGAAATGGATGCCTTAAATCTGGATGCCGTAAATATGGATGATGCCGTAAATCTGGATGATGCCGAAAATCTGGATGTGGGATTCTTTTGTTGAATTTTGTTGATTTTTGATTAGTTGTCTTTAAGGGCTGTGTGTGTGACACTTCTGGTTGGCTAACCGTATTGAGACTTTGCTGGTTGAAGCATCCTGTTTACCGCTGTAACGCACCAACACACTTATATTTTTCTGGCTTGTCTTCTGTTGATCTACTGGTATGTTCTATCAGCACTTTACTTTCTTGTTTATGTGATTGCTTACTGCCATTGGGGATAAAAATAAAGTTGCATCAAGCATAGGACATCTTCAAAAATTTACACCTACGGATGATAACTGCCTCTTGACATGGTTGCATTTAATCATCTCTTCCTCTCTGCACATTCTTTATTTCTAGGAACTTATAACCTATCTAGTTTCTTGTTCATATACAACCACCTCATATTCCATGAGGACATATTATGTTGATTTCATATGTCCGTGCACTGAGAGATACTCCTCCATAGATCAAACTTCTAAATACAGAAGTTCATTACCTACAACCATATGACATCACTTCACAGCATCCAATGTTAGCATATAAATATATACATACCTCATAGCCTTTTTCCTTTGAGTCATCTTTTAGCAATTTCTCAAGAATGAAGAGCTTTATTCTCTTGGCATGCTTCATCAATATCCCAGAAATCTATTTCCATGATGACCCTTGCTCTTGATGATTGCTTTGCATTAGTGATGTTATCAGAGAGGTTTTCTCGGAGCTGATTCAATAGGAGCTCCTACCATGCTTTCATCAAGATGCTACACAGCTTCCTATCATGTAACCAACATAAATCACTTAAAGAAGAAGATGATCTCAATCGTAGTGTAGATCCCTTGCTTCTTCTTTCTTAGATTTTCTTTGAATCAGGTTCTTCCTTTTCTACAAATGTTTGAGTTCTGCAGAACTATTGCCTTCAACTTGTCTTCTTCCATAGAAACCCTACGTTGATGAGTGAGGTAACTTACTTATTCCATGATTTTTGTTACCGTCATGATCATATGAGTTCTTGTTTCTTATACTTCCATGATGTCACATCGCATCAATTCTTAAGTAGAATCTAAAAGCTATAAAGAGACTTATAATGAGAGAGACTAGTCTTAATGATCTCTTACTCCCTCTTTCCATCCATTCCGGTGACATGAACTTTCTTGTACTGTTCATAATTCTTCTTTGAGCTTCTTTTGTGTCTCCAATATTGTTCATGTGAGAGAACCTTAAGAGTTCCTTTACATGAATTCAAAGGAGATCCTTATCTATGACTTTAGTTATCTACGAGGACCATGACTATCCTCCTTGTTTCATGCAAGGATCTTCGGTAATACAATCACCTTATTTATCTCTTTGCAAATCGAAGTCATTTAACCAAAATAAAAATAAAAATGAAAAATACTTACTTGGAAAGTGAAGAGGAGATCTTCACCTTGTTCTTTCTTGAATGATCTTCTTCTTGGGCTGTTCTAGACTTGAGATCATATGTCATTCATTCGTGTAGCTGAACTTTCAGATTGTATTCTTCCAAGGCTGTGACCACTACGAATTATGATAGTATCATAGTTCTATTACTGTGGTAGTACTAATGATCGAAGTCTTGTCTACTTAGTCATGCCGAGAATGTCACTGTGATATGTGATTACCCTCCGAACTGTAGTATATCCCCAAAATTTTCATAATGCACATCATTTCTTCATATTGTCACTAGCACCGAGCTGCATCATGATCATCATTGATCATCATAACATGACTGCACCACCAAGCACTATATCTAGAATCACCGAGGTCATTTACTGTGACAGTACTTGACACCGAGCATCACCTTATTTGCATAGTACTAAGAGCTTAGCCAAACTGTGATATAGACCAAAAGTCTGACTGAGATCATCCATCCGCATTTCTGTGATGTCTCTTTATGGAGGTCCGAAGTTATCTCACTGATCTCATCACAGAAACCTCATAAGTATGCCGAGGAGATTCTTTGGTTCCATCTGAACTGCAACACTGTAATTAACCATCTGAAAAATCTTCTCTGACTAGTTTGCACTGTGATCACTGTGATTTGAACTTCTTGCTGTTCCAATCATCGAAAATTACAGAGATATGCCGAGGAGGATCACTTTGGTAGATCCGCACCTTATCTCTGTTGAATCTATCTGAAATCTTAGAGATATATCTCACTGTAATTCCTCTCGAAACTTCAGAGAAGTCCAAGCTTGTTTAACCCATGCATCCAAACTGAAGTATCACTAATAGCCCTTTCTTGTAACCAAAGCTTTGATACCATGTTGAGAATTTGGAGGGCTTGAGGTTAATACAAATTCTCTTCTTGATAATTACTTGTGAGCTTGCTTATGTTGCTTATGTCTTCTCTTAGTTAATCTTTCATCAAGTCAATTATCAAAATGCACAGGATACACACGTTAGGCAGGGGTAACACTTTTATTGTGGGGCGGTAAATCACAGATTTACCTTCCTTACTTTACACTTCAGAATTCATCATAACTCTTACGTTTGTATCTAAGTCCTGATGATGTCAAATTCTATCACATAATATATTTTTCTTCCAGATTTTGAACTAGATATAGTTTGAACGCAATCTTTCCAGAATTGACCGCAATTTTTCCTTCTTATCAATTCACATCCTTTTCTATTCTGGAGCCACTTCTTTGTATTCATATATACTTCTGTATTATACCCATATAGAATTCCTTATTTGTCATTGCATTATGGCCGCAATCCTTCTTGAGACATTCACTTATCCCAATGCTGTATTGCATTAGAGACATTTGCTTATACCAACGCAGTGTGATCACAATCCTTGCTGTGGTGTCCGCAATGTATATTTATACTCCGTCTTTGCTGTGGTAACCGCGAGGTCTTCTTACATATATATCCTCCATCTCTGCTGTGGTAACCACAAATCAATTGTATGTGTATCCTCCGTCTCTGCTGTGGTAACCACAACTCTGCAAACTATAAAAGAATCCTCATTTATTTTTGTGCTATCTGCGTTGCTTGTCCATCCAAATGATCTGCCGACTGGGCTTATATATAGTGGTACCTATTTCTTCTTTTAGGCCGACCACATAACATATATATAGGTCGACATAACATATATATATGAAGACCAACTTCTTTGTTGATTAATAACCACATTCATCATATATATTTTCCAGCGTTTAGTGGTGACAATTCCCTTCATATACATTTCCTCGTCAAATATGAAGACTGACCTAGTGACACTTTTCAACACTTATCACTAATTCAGATGCGCGCATGACTAATTTGTGCAATATATTGATTCAAGCGATCGACTAATAACCAATCAAGGCCTAAATCATCCATCGAGGCCCAACCTTATTTCTAGGCTATAGAAGTTCCCCCGCCTCACGCTTTTATTCAGTGTACAACACCCTCTCTCTTGATGGAGACCAACACATGAGAGAGGGATTTTCGTTGATTAGAAGAATTAGTAGTTGATTTGTTTGGTGAACGGATCAAGGCCCACACAAAACCAGACGAAATGTAATTAGCAATAAGAATTTTCCTCCATAAACCTCCCAGTTGAGAAAAACCCTAAGGGATTTACTTGCTAAAGCATTTCGAAACTCTACTATTTTCTCCAAGCCCCATCACCCATATTCCTTAGTGAGGGCCATCTTCAACCAACATACCAAGTGTGACCCCAAGTATTCAATGTTAATTTTTCTTAGGGATATATTGTTCTTTGCTTTGACAATTGCATTTCATTATTTCCATATTTAAATTCACCCATGGAATCAAATCATTATTCAGATTTACATCATTATTTAACAACATATGCAATTATGTAGAAAGAACAATATAATCATCAATGAAGCGGAACAAAAAGGAACAATAGAAGAAAACATTCACACATAGAGACACCAAGATTGGTCAGAGACCAGAGCAAAATCCACTATGGGGAAAACCCTTTCAAATTCTTTTTCTTATTAGATTGTCATTGAATGAATCAACAAAGAGAGAGTACAATGATCCATATCTTCAACCATAAACCTATCCAACAAAAATCAACTAAACAATATCCATGAGATGAAACCAACCATGCCAATAATAAAAAACCCTGATTCAAGAGCCTATGATCAACTGTCACTGTCTGCGGTCAACTAGAGAAAACTTCAGTCTTTTGAAAATTCTAACTTTAGATTCTAGTCGCATGTTGGAAGAGAAATGCGTGTGACTAAGACCTTCCATTCGGTACCTTGAGCTTGCGAGCCTGCAACAACAGTCGAAAATCGCCTTTGACAAGCCTGCTACTATGACCCAAAACAAAAGAAACACACACGAGCTTTGGACCTTGTAATCTCAGACATGTGCCAACCAATTTTCGCAAACATGCCTCAGGCTTGTTTGAGCCAAACCAAGGAAGAGAATAGAAGCATGTGTCATGATGATATCCAAATGAGGTTGAGGTCACTTGTCTTTATAAACTTCCAAGGGTGTCTAATTTGCTTTAGTGACGACGTGATCAAATGTGCGCATGTGGGCTCTTAATTCAAAAATACACTTACCCTTGTCCAAATTGAGTGTTTCAATAGTCAAAATTGGTCTCCTCAAAAAGAGGGATCTAGTCCCATTGTTGGAATTTGTCCTTGAGCTGCCAAATTAACATTCAACAAAGCCATTCCATAAATAATTGAAAGCCACTCTCTAAATGCGATTTAGAGTGCTCTTGGGAGTATATGCTAATGGATGCCAATACACTAGAATAGCCTCCAAAATTGATTTGATGAGAGTAAGTCGACCCCATTGAGATGGGCATTTATTGCACTAAAATTATATTTGGTTTTCAACTTTGGATTGTAACAATTTCTAGTTGGAGGTACTCCAAGCCCTAGGGTGCATGGTTTGGAGGGTGGAGCACCACAAGAGTCACTTGTGGGCTTGGAACCCAAGGTTGAGGTTTTGAACCCATTGTTGTTTTGGCCAAAACTATGGACCTATTTCAGCATGTGATGGATGAGGATGATAGTGCACGTCGAGACGAATTTGACGCATCGAAAATCATCTGATTCTGAGTTGTGGTTTTTGAGATATGAATTTTTGAAGCAAATGTTTGGGTTTGTATGAGGAGTCAAGTCGGCCTAGTGTTAAGAGGCCTAATGACAGGTTGTCAAGCCCTCTTGGACGAATTGTTGGAGCCCTTGTGTTTAGTATAAATATAAGGTGAAGTTAGTGTCATTTCTCACATCCAAGGTGCAACACAAAGTGAGAAGGGAGTTCGTTGAATAGGAAGATCTTTGTTTTAGGGTTGTAGATCAGGGAGCTTCTTCATCCAAGAGAAAAAAGAGCTGTTTGGGTTTTCTTATGACTGTTTCGAAGTGCGTGGAAGTTTGCTGTTAGGTCGAGTTCATAAGGAGAGTTTGGGACTGTTCTGTGCTAGATTTCGAGTGGTAATTCATCCCTAAATAGGTCGAGATGTTGACTGTCCTGTGATGATTAGGCCGTAGGCCTGTAGTGGATAGTTTGAGGGTCAAATAGGCCCTAAACAAGGAGTTGTAGGAGCCCACTCACACAACGAACTAACCAACCTTATGGAGGAGAAGGTGTCACAATTCTATGAGGCAGAATTGACCACAGATGGAAGAATATGGGTTGCAGTTGTGCCGTAGCCAGTGACCAGATCTCTGCAGTGTTGAACAACAGTGTTCAAGGTATGTATCTTCTTCATTGTTGCTAAGTGGTGGGTCAAGCATTGACCAGATTGGAAGGTATATTTTGGGGCTTGTAGAAGCCAATTAGAAAGGCTGAATTGGGTGGCTAGAAGCCTCTCTTAGGAGAAGATTCTACAGTGGTTGTATTGGGCATCATTGGATTGGCGGAGGGCATCATGTTGATAGCCCAAAGTATCCTTAGAGTAGCATACAAGAAGGACATTGATTGTTGCGTGATTGGGTGAAGATTGTATCCTAATGTGCAACACTTTGATGGACAAAAGTGACTGCTAGATTGGCAGATTGGAGCTCATATTGGCCAACCTAGAAGAGTAGATTGGATCAACCTGTGTTCATTGTAGCAAAAGCGACTTGCAACAATGATACGTGGCAGCCCTTTTGGAGAATCTATGTGTTGTCCTTTGATTGACTAAGCGGCAGCTAGAGAGCATAACGAGAGCAAAGGATCGACATGACAAGATATGACACATAGATTGGAGCAAGATTGTCACTATATCTTGTATCCCTCGTAAGGGTGCCCTAGACTGTTGTATTATTCAGTCGCTTTAATATAACGAGGATTGGGTTATTCTACATATTTGTACAATATTTTGTAAAAAGTTGTCTATACTTGTGCATGTGTATACCCCAAGATTGTAAGATTCTATCTTAGACCCAAGATCCCAAGATTCTAAGATTCTAAGATTCTATCCTAGACCCAAGATCATGGAAATTCAACACTAGTCAACATTACCATACCCTAATATATTTGAAACCTTCATTAAGAGCAAAAGACTAAGACTTCAAAAGATTTGACATTTTAAGTAAATGAAACAAGGATGCGTATGAGTGTGTGAAAAGAATGGTCTTGGTTAATTATATTGAAATGCCTAATCTAAGGTTTGACTTCCGCTCAATTTTGTTAACTTGGTAAGGAGTGAGGTGGTTGCAAGAAGGCTAAGGCGTCATTAATGAGACCCCCTTAGTACTTCAATACAACCCACATGCCTTCATTCCTACAAGGGACTCGACCACAAGAGAACTACGAGGTCACACGTTTTAATCTTTGTTTCAAACTCAAATTTAGGGAGATTGAATGATAGTTGAAGAATGTTGTCCTAAAAATCTATCAACTAAGCTTATTCTTGGAGGTGAATTTTAGAGAAAAGAGATGCAATGTGCAAGTTAGATCTAAAATTAATACAATTGCTCCAAATGAGGTGTAGATTTGACAATTAGAACAATGCTTCAAGTGTGAAATGTCTTTTGAATATTGATTAGCAAATACCATTCCACTTATATGATCAAATTAATTCATTAACAAAGTGTGTTTAGAGTGTTAAATGATCAATGAAGCAAGCGAAAGTTTCTCAATGAAGTGAAGCGGATTAGATCAGGAAACAATTGACGATGAAATGACTCCACAAATGATTGAAACTACTTCCAAAATGATCTTAGATCTAGCAATGCTAATACAATTAGATGATGAAGAAGAGTAAAAAAACAAATCTAAGCTAACAAGTTAGTCATCGCAATCAAAGAGGTCCTCCTTCCAAATGAGGAGGTGGGATACCAAAGGGAAAAAATCTCCAAGCTCCTTCAAGAAAAAAACTATTTTTGTATTATTACAATGTGAAACCGTCTTTGAGAGAGAGAGGAGGCTTTGGATCTAAAGGAGTGTTTACAAAAAATATAAGTTTCGATGAGCTAATACCATTCCTCAAAAAGCTAAGAAAATTAGGAAAAATTACTTAAATTTTTTTATGATGAAATTACTATGAAATTCCTCCAAAAAATTTTGCTTTCTTTTCCAATTTTTATTTTATTTTTATTTTTCGCTTGAGCTTAGACATCCCAAAGTGGAGGAATTTTTGCATCAGAAGAAAGGAGAAGCCTCTCTTATGCTTGCAACCAAGAGAGAGAGGTCTCAAAAATTTAGGATGACTTCCCAAACAAATCGATTTTGATTTCCAAGCCTGAAATGTGAGATCTCTCCAAAATCATCCTGAAATAACCCTAAAAAACCCTAATTGTCGAGGATTCGTGCAAGCAATGGAGAGAGGAGACGAAAATGGTTTGATCAACAAACAAGTGAGGCTTTAATTAAAAAAAAAATATTTGTCACGTTGATTCTCAAGCTTCCACCTGCAAGAAATTTTTTATGAAAAAAATTCCAAGCCAAATCCTTGATCTTCCTTCAGATCTGCGCAAAATATATACAAAGGAAAAATGATTTATATACAAAGGGATTAAAATATATACAAAAAAAAATGACAGATCTATTAGCCCGAAGAGTTTGAGGACACCTCTACTCTTGGGCAACAAGAAACAAACTCTAAAATAACTATCTCTTACAAATAAAGCACATAAAGAGATAGATCTTAAAAATTAATGATAAGATTTACAAGCAATGACAAATAAACTTCCTTTAAAATAATTCGTTTGATAAGCTTGTTGAGAAATCTATAAGGCAATGATTAAAATTATTTCTCTTTCCTTGATAACTGCTTGTGATGTCTTTTGACTTATTAGCTTTGTTCCATATTATTATATGTGTGAATCTTCAACCAACTATCAAAACAAGAAGAACAAGAACACAAAATATCTACGTTGCACGGGTTCCTGCAGCCGGGGGTGGGGTTCTCAAACCCGCACCGGGTTCCCGCACCCAAGTACCAGATTCAGGTACGGGTTCTTCTCAGAAGAACCCAAACGAACCGAGTTCTTCGAAAAAAAATTCGAGTTCTTTGGGTACGAAGAACCCATGGTTTGGGTACTTAGAACCCGAATTTTGGGTTCTTCGGGTTTTTCATGAATAATTTCCTCAAATATATATTTTTTTAAATGATTAAAATTTAAAAATTTTAATTAAATTTTAATAAATATTAAAATTAAATTAAAAATAATTTAATAAATTAAAAATCTAACTATTTTTTAAAACATACAAATTACAATTAAATTTTAAAACTTAAAGAGTTAAAACTTAAAACTTAAAAAAAAATAAAATTAAACCTTAAAACATACCTACCTACCCATGAATCATAAGTTCATAACTTACCCAGTGAAAGCATAGACTTACCACAAGCATCCATCCTCAAATTGCTATGGATGAGTCGGAGCCTCAAGATGAGAGTGATTCCTACTTGGAGAGCATGCTAACTGAAGATCTAAGTGATGCTGATGACATGGATGCTAATGATATGGCTTGAGGAAGCCGTTACTCACTATTAGGCTTTACTATTTAGGCTTTAGCTATTTTTATTTTAGTATATCAAAATTTCCTAGTTCATGTAAACAATTTGCCATTTGGAGATGCCTTGAGGCAAATTTTGAATTTAGTATGACAATGGACATATATTTTGAAATTTTGAATCATGATTCTAATTTCTTATAAGTTATTAATATGTAAACTGAGTTCCAATTTGCACTTGATATCATATATGAATCATGATATTATGAAACTAGAAATTTTGAAATTTCTATGACAAATGTCACATGTGAATGTTGAATGATGTGCATGTTTAAATCTTTAAAGTTTAAAGTTTATAAATTATTAGTAATTTACTAATTACTATATTAGTGTCATTAAATTTATAATTTATAAATTATAATTTGGAAAATATAGTATTATATATGATATATAAATTATAATATATATTAATATAAAAATACCTAGACGAACCCACGCACCCTATTTCAAAAAATGCCGTCCCCGTCCCCGTCCTCGAACCCACGTTTCCTGGCAAGATAGCAAAATATAGGTTGCAAGCCAGGGCCAAAACCTCTCTTCTTGAGAGGAAAACTCGCAAATCTCTTCTCTTCCTTATAGATTCTTCATTTAACGTATTCCAAGACCTTAAGACTGAGACCAATACCCTCCATGACCAAGACCATCCTCTTCGGATGATGTGCTAACCTTGATCCCGTCAAACCTTATTAAATCTCTTCCAGTAGCACTTTTTTGACCTTTTGCTGTAAGATTCTAGGCCTTCACTACAGATCTGAAATTTTGGCCTCCCTGCAGTTGCTGCTGCCACACGTGTGAACTTCGATCTTCCTTCTGAGCCTGCCTTTGATCTTCGCTTGCCTTTCTTTCACTTCTAGAGCTTGAGGATGACCCTTGGTGACCTTTGCTTGACCTCCTAGCCTTCTTTTCTCCAAGATCGAATTTCTAGATAGAAACCCTAGCTTTGCTATAGAAACGCTAGTCCTCCTTAGCATGTGTGAGAGAAAATAACCCAAACAAAGGTCTCCTTCATCCTCTTCCTTCTTCGCTGCCTTCTTCTTCCTCTTCCTTCGCTAGAATGAATGGTGAGTGAATGTATCTCAAGGAAGACGAGTTCTCTTCTATATATAGGCTCTTCAAGATGGACATGGCTCTTTCTTCAAGGCCGACTTGGACTTGGAGGGTTTTTCGACACTTTTAAAGACAAAAATAATATTCTGTCCAAGTTACAATGTGCCCAATGGGGACTTTAACTTATGACAATGACTCTTTTGACTTGTTGACCTAGGACAAACCTTAGAAGCACTCAATGGGTGCTTGACCTATAAACTAAAAGACCTTTAGCATAAAACCCATGCTCCAATAATAATAATAATAATAATAATTTTTCTTTCTTTTTACTATTTACAGGAACCAAAAGTACATTACATACTTATGAAGAACGAACCTAGTTACACATTTTTCACCAAAGCCTCTGAGAGAGATTTATGTGGGTTCTCCCACTTCTATTCCTTGAGAGTTGGTTGGTTCAATCGAAAACTCCCCCAAATGCCCAAGATCTGATTCAGAAAATAAATCTCTACACACTTTCACAAGATACTGTTAGATCCACAAGGGAGAAGATAACACAATGAAAACGAAGACTAAGGGTTCAATCAAAACGCCATTAACGCTTCGAAATCTAGAGTGTTTCTCTAATACAAATATTAATGCAAGATAACTGTACATGAATAGATCCAAATCATGGAAAATGGAAATAACAATTTAATTAGCACCAATAGAGCATTAAGAACAAATGAATCAGAAAAATATTACCATAGATGTAGAAGAATAACACCACAAAGCATTAACCTCGAAGACTTTCTTTATTATTTAGAAAATTCCAGTACAACAGAGCTTTGATAGCCAAGAGCTCGATTGCAATTGATGTTACAAGTGAGTAGTGAGAGCTTCAATTAATAGAGAAAATGAGTGGAGTAGCTCTCTCCAAGTCAAACGTCTAGATATAAGGAGCAAACGTCTAGATCTAAGCCAAATAAATCATAACCCTTGATTGAGCTGCGAAGTTCTTGATGAGGAAATTTTGTTTGCCTTGAAGTGTTAAAATCTGAAAGTTCTATGCAGAAGTTTAAAAATTCTTTGCAGAGACTTGAAGTCGCTAAGCAAAAAATTGAATGTACTTTGCAGAAAGCTAAATCTATGTTGCAGGAAACTAAATGTACTTTGCAGAAAACTGAATGTAGTATGTTGTTACAATTATTTAGAATGCAAATTTCTTCTTCATGACTTTTCAGATCAACAATTGCAAATAGAACATAAACTTAAAGATCATATGAAAACAACCAAGCACAAATATGAGACACTAACAATTAGGTCCAATGACTAGGGAAAAACGTACAAGGGGAAAACCCAAATGATTCTTCTTCTATTAGATTTCTTCAATTGTTCAATAGAGTACAGAGAGAGAGGGAGATTGAGAATGAATAAAGTCACCAATGTTTGGTAAACTTGCAGCTGAAGTTCTCCTCCTTCTGTTGATTAGATCTTGTCCTTCACACTTGCTCTAGTTCTTCCCTTGCTCTTACTCTTCACTTGCTCTCACACTTCTCTTGCACACACTCAACTCTAGCTCTCCTTCTTCACAATGAACATGCTACACTCAAATCTCACTTGCTCTTGCTTAAATAAGACGAGAAATGAGAGGAGTTACAAAATGAATTCAATCCTTGAGCCAATAATAGGAGAATTGAATTCCATGAGGGATGAGTTAGTTGAGGAGAAGTGTAACTTATCCCAAGAATAGAGAGAGAGGTACACTTGTCTTGAGTTGTTACAATTTGAATTAGGGAGAGAGAGTTACATTTAGACATGAGAGAATATTTGGAGAGAGTTACAAATCGAATTGAATGAGGGAGTTACTAGTGCATTTAATGAGGATAAGCTACACTTTTGCCATACTTGAGTTAGAGAGGGAGAGTTACATTCTCTTAAGTGTGGGGTTACTATTTTATTCCAAGAGAGAGGTTCAATTTTCCAAGTAAGAGATTCTCAATTTAATTTACTTATTCCATGAGAGAATTTGTTTTTGTTAATCCATTAAAGGTGAAAGACTTTAGACTATTTTATTAATAATAGTATCATAATAATAATAATACTAGTAAGGATAAAAATATTAATTCTTGACTTGTATAATCATGATTGATTTGATTTTAAAGTGGATTCCATATGACGAGATTATCCTTGATCATTTACACATGACTTTCTATTTTTGGAAATTCACTTCCAAATTCAGATACGACCTACTGTTTTTTGAAAATCATATTAGAATTGTTAGAAATGAAATTTTATTATAGGTGGTTCAAACAAAATTGAAAGATATGATTCCTTCAAGAGAAATTCATCCCCGAGCTACCAAATTTTAACATGAAGGAGATGCTGGGTTGACCAAAAATTTTATTCCGGAGTGGGTTTGGACCATTCAAAAATTTCCCAATATTTTTCCCTCGAAAATATCTCATTCAATTCAACAAGCATGGACCTTTCTCTTAAAAAACTCGATTTGTTAGGACATGGGCTTCTTTTCTAGACCATCAATATTTTTCTTGGGTCATCTTTTCTTGGTAAATGGAATTGCCTTCATTTTTTGGCTTGATTTTAATATTTGAGAATTTCCATTTCATTTTTAATCATTTATACTTGGAGATAAATTTTCATTTGCTTGCTATTTTTATTTTTTCGACTAATTATTTGCCAGAAATTAGAAAATGGGTTTTTGAGGGGTAAATATATATTTTTCCATCCTCAAAGTGTGTCTAGATAGAAATTTGAGGTGTAGAGGTCTAGTTTTGATTACTCATACCCCAAACAACTTCTATAGACAACACTTATTACATTTTACATCAAACAATTGCTACAAATTCTGACCAGTGGGAAATTTTTAATAATTAAAAACTAACACGTAGACATGACCAAATTTTGCGAAACTTTAGAGATGATTTATTTTGGCAATATAGATCGACTTTAGACACTAGGACTCACCTAATACTCTACCATCAAGCCACATTCTAGCTTTGGGTTATATTTGGGAGAAACACTCAACTAATTATACGTGTTGAAAAACACAACTAATGAGTTGAGGGAAAAACTCCCTAGAGTGAACTCACTTGCTAATATAGTCATAAGCTACCTAGTCCTTTTACATGACTCATTTTCATCATACTAAAATCATTTTTTTAATATCCTTGTAGGGTTGCAAAATTTGGAATACGAAACTGATGAACTCTGGAATTTTGGAAGTGTGGAATTTTTGCATTCTGACATGATCTGATGATGATGATGGAATGCTTCTAAATGTGCTTTTCCCATGGAGTTTTGACAAATCTTCAAGCGCAACTTGAGTGGTTAACATGACCCGACGAGATTACCTGAAAGTGATGATTTTTTCTAGCTTTATTAATCCATAACTAAGCCCTTCTCGAATCAACAAGAAAAGATAAGGTGGGGGAGGACAACCTTGTCGAATTTCTTTAGTAGGCTTAAATAATGTAGAGCCAATACCATTAACTGGAACCACTCATACCATTGATCTCTTCCTTTGGAAAGATAACTGAAGGTATGGTTCACATATTGACTAGATGAAATCAACATAATATGTCTGCATATGTAATGTGAGGTGGTTGACAAAGATGAAGGAACTATGAATGGAAGTTCCTGGGAAGAAATATGTGAAGAAAGAAAGAAGAAATCGTAAAAAGTGCAAGTATGGAAAAGGAATCAACATCCGATGACTAGAAGGATCTAGTATGATATCTCCATGGAAAAGGTATGAAGACTTTGATGAAGTCTAGAAAAGGAGACCCTTGACTATGAATGTCTTGGAGATGTGTCAATATGTATGCAAGATGTTGATGTTGCAACAAGTAGATGTCATGATGAAGGGTCATCACAAAAGGTAATTCTGATTTGATGTTCATATTTGTTTTTTGAACAATATCTGGATGGGTTAATGTAGGGCTAACAAAAGAGAGATGTGGATGTCACCTACAACTAGTAGTCATGTGGTGGTATGAGAGATCTTGAAACAAGATGTGGAAAAGGTAGTTGTATGAAGAAAAGCCAGATATGGACTAGTAGATCACTTTCCAATGAAAGGAAGGATGACGTGGTTGACATGGTTCATAAAGAAAAGTTATGGATGGCTGATGCCCTACAAAGAAGTCCCAAAAGATGAAGGCACCATAATGATGAATATGAATTTCATGACATCGAAAGAAGGAGATTTTGAAGTAGTTGAAGGCACCATGATGTCCACCAAAGAGCTGCTGATCAAGTCCCTGGTTAAGAGGGAGCTTGGACAAGTTCTTGGTTAAGAGGAACATTGGGTACATTCCTTTATAGAAAAGGGTACATTCCTTCATATGAATGAGTATATCCTCCCTAGTTAAGAGGGAGAGATAGACACGCCATTCTTGTCTTCACTTTGGAAGAAATAGTGGAGGATTGGGTAAGCATCTGGTATCCAATACTCTTTTAGGATAAGGTGGGGCATCCAAGATAAGAGTAGTTGTAGAAGATCGATATTCTTTGAGGATTGGGAATGCGAGATAAGAATAGTCTTGGGAAGACATACCCTATGAACACGGGTGGGGTATGTGCTTTGAGAGACAATGATGATGGCGTCTAAGTCATTGGTATCACCAACATTGTGCTCTTATCTTATGGAGAGATAGAGATGTTAGTGAAGGCCTTGTTATGTGATAGTGTTGGTTGGTATGATGCTGTATAAATGGGTTACCAATCCAACTCTTCTTATGAGAATTCTTCAGATTGAGAATGTTCAAGTACCTTGTATGTATTATGAATACCTCCCTAATTAAGAGGGAGTGTTGAAATATGTAACTAGGTTTGGTCTTCATAATGAAAAATGTAATCATGATTTTATATTTGATATAAAGAGAAATAAATTTATTATTGTTGTTCTTGAGGCATGGGTTTCATGCTCAAGAGAAATTTATTTTTTAGGTCATGCTCCCATTGTGAGCTCATAACGCTTGCCATTGAGTCTACAAGTCATTAAGTCATTGTCATAAATGAAAGACCCATTTGGGGCTTGTTATGTATTGTAAATGAAAATATTTTTTCTAACCTTTGTTTGACAACTAATTGGGGTTTGGGGTTTTATTTTGGATTTTTGTATATATTGGAGTTTTGGGTATTTTTATTTTCATTTGTGTAGGTGAGACTAGAGGAATATAGCTAGAATAGAGCGAGATCTAAGCCCTTGAGGGTATGATCTAGTCTCTAGAATTTTTTTGGAAGACTAACTACTAAATTTTTTTCAAGAAATTGAAACGCTGAAGCAAAATATTCTTTTGGAGTAGGGATTTCAAGTTTACAGAGCTCCTGTCCAAGCCCTCATTGTCATCCTCTTTGCCCCTTGTGTCACCTTTTTCGGCCTCCCTAAGGCTAGCTGTAAGCCCTAGGGTTCTCAGCCTCCCCTCTAGGCCTTGCTGCAAGCCCTAGAGGGTCTTCCTGTGCCCTTCCGGTCCCTTCTCCTCCTCCGCTCAACCTTCCTCCTCTCTGTCTGCCCTTCATCCTCCGTCCTCGACCCTTGTTCCTCTTATTTCTTTGTTCGTCCTCCTTTCTGTTGGAAAATGTAACTAGGTTTGGTCTTCATTTAATGTATCTGAGTCATCTTGTAATGTACTTGTCAAAAAAATGAAGAAAATAATTTTTATTTTTATTATTGTGACCTATTAAAGCATGAATTTGATTCTTGGGTCACCTTGTTTTAGGTCAAAGTCCCCATTGAGAACTTCTAGGTTTTATTTTGAGTCAATAGAGTCATTGTACTTTTAAAGAGACCATTCTTGGGCTTTTGAATCATGTAAAAAGGTTTAGTGTTGAGTCAAATATGATTTATGTATCCTCCACATCAAGTGGGCCTAGAAGAGATCAAGTCGACCTAAGGACCCTAATTCGACTTCACATAAAGGCTATAAATACAAGCAATTCAAATTCATTTGGAGCACTCTCTCACAAGAGGTTCAATATCTCTTGTAGCTGGGAGAAGAATGAAGTCTGTTGCCGAGAATCCAAAAGAAGTGTGAGTTTGGGGGAAAATCAAAATTTTGGTGCCTCTCTCTCTCTCTCTTTGTTTCGTGCTCTGGAGTGGGAGATCGAAGTCTTCGAAGTTTCACTGTTGCCAGAAGTTGCATGTTGCTGGAAATCGCTGCCTAGTTTAAGTTGCTGGAAAGGGGTCGAAATTCTAGAGGCTAACTTGGTGTGGAGAGAAGGTCTGGTCTTTGTCTAGGGTGAAAAGTCTTAAAGAATACTATTGAAAGGAAGAATTTCTTGACTGGGTTTTCTCCTTGAGGGGCTTTTTGCCTTGGCATAGTGCCTACATTTGGTGTCTGTTGACCACACTTTGTCAACGACCCCATAGCAGTACACCCCCATTTTTTCAAATGGGATTCTTTATGTTCGACGTGGTTGCGCCATTCAAATTCCATCATCAGTCATCAGTGGACAATTTTGCAAATGATGTAAACCCATTCTGCATGTAATGATGTAAATGATCTAAGTAAGACCGTCAATGTATGTAACAACCTAGGTAAGCCTAGTATGTTGTTGATGATCTCTATCCTAGGAGGTCTTTTGTCTCACTGATTCACGAAAGTGATCGGCAGAGTTTTTCCCTCCAGCCTCACCCCAAAGCTAGGGTGGATTTTATCATCACCATACTAAGTGAGTCCTAGTGTTTCTATCGAGTCCTTGTAAAAGTAGTTTGAGCTACTTGGTCTACTAGATCATATTTTGAGTCGCAGAATTGGGTATTTATTTGAGGGTCTATACGAATGGGTTTTCCTCCTTCATGTATGTAAATGTATTATCTCATGTAAAAGAGGGTTGGAAAAATAATTATAATCCCCTCTTAGTCAATTAATTAAATTTTCTGGTCAATTAATTAATAAAATCCTAAACCATAAATTTAATTAATTTAGGGTCCTAAATTAGGATTAAATCTTTAAAGGCAAAATTTGTGGGTCCTTGGAAAATGATTTTGACAGCCCCAGGCCAAGGGAATATTGAGAATTTTAAGAAATATTGAACCCTTGGGCCTTGGTGGTTAAGTCAAGGTCAAAATTTTGGGGTAATTAACTCAAAAATAATATTTTTGAGTTAATTAAAATTGAATTAAGTGATAAATTCGTTTTTTCCCCAAAATTTTAATTTCAACGCTCTGGATTAAAAGATAATTAAATCTTTTGGACGGTTGAGATTATTTTGACGAGGATCATCCAAACTAGCCGTTAGAGATCTTGTCCTATAAATTTAGAGGTCTTTCTCATTTTTGAGTCATCTGATCTCAGGATCGTGCACTTGCTCTTAGAAACTCTTGTAAACTTTTTGAGTAATAAAGCATAAAGACTTTGGGGTTACAAATCTGGATGTTCCTTCTCAGATCTATGTGGTGAATTCTCTCTAAACTCTGCTACTTTGTTTCTTGTATTTTATGGTTGATGGCCTCCATGGATTAATCTGCATATAGGTATCTTATGCAGTTTTCTGGGTTTATAAAATAACATTCTGATTTTTCTACAAAGGTCTCATGTTGTTTTCTTAAATCTCTATCGATCTAAGGTTCGGATCTAAGTGTGCACGGAAATTTTTTTTTAAGATTGGGCATCTGGGGAAGTCTTCGGTTGGACCAGCCGACTCTCAATAAACATAAATATGATAAGCTCTTTATTTGTTAAATTTCGGGTCTATCTTACGATATTTGTGATTTTGCATGGTTTCGAAGGCTTGTGCCTATCACTAAAAACTTTAAATCTCTGAAAATTGTGCTAAAACAAATTTAAATCTGACCATGAGGGTTTTAAATTTGTAAACTAGTTGTAATTTTTTTTTAGGATTGTGAGGGTTTAATCATTTTTTAATGTGTATCTTCAGATCTGACTGATTGTTGCAGGTTACAGGTTCAAATCGGAATTTTTTTTTAAAAATCTAAGGCAAATCTAGCCTCCAAAGGCCAGATCTGGCCTCAGAACCCCCACTGTGGGCAAATCTGGGCGTTATTGGTTTCAAGAAGCATTGAAAATCTAAATTTTGGAACAATTTGAAGTTGCTGGACGTTTTTTTTTATTGAACTGGGTTCACATCTTCCTTGCTGCTATCAGCAACTCCCTCAGATCCATCTGTATGCTTGCCGTCCTTCCTTTTTGCATCTTCAAAATCGAGCTTCTGCCCATCGATCCACTCGAGCCTACCGTCCCATTCGTTCTCTGTTATGCCTTCCGTCCTGCCTAAGCTCCACTGCGTCCAATGCTGTCTCTGCCATTCGATCCGTCCAAGTAAACCTGCGATAATCCGCGCCTTCGTGCTCCTTCCATATTCGCCTTTCTGGTTCTCTTCCACCGTCGTGGCTCCGTCCATCCTCCCTCACGTCCGCCCTGCAAGTAATAACACAAAACGACAAAGCATGTGATTAAATCTTTATGAGTTTTAATTCAGATATGAATAGTCGTCTTCCTTTTTTTTAGTCGTATAGTTTTATGTGCTTAGAGTTTAAATAATTTTTTTTTGAATTGGATTATGATAGCGTAGATCTAGATTTTTTTTATTTTACTTTTGGGTTTGGTTTAATTTTAGTTTTACTTTTATTTTGGTTTAGATTTGATCTTTCTAACCTAATTTTAAATTAGTTAATTTTTTTTTAGCTTAGTCGTAGATTTGGATTTAGAGTTTAGTTAGATTTTAATTAGTTTAGTTTTCTTTGGATTTATTTTTTAGTTCGATTTTGTTTTAGTTTAGATTTTATGTAGTGTTGTCTAACCTTAGCTTTAATTTTAAATTTTAAATTTTAGAATTTTAAATTTTAAATTTTAATTAAATTTTAGTTAGTTTTAAACTTCGATTTTAATTTTAGCTTTTCTTTAGAATTAGCTTAATTTTTGTTTTTGGATAAAAAATAAAAATATAATAAAAAAATAATAAAAAAATAAAAAAAATTCCAAAAAATCCTAAAAATTTAGAAAATACAAAAATATAATTTTTTTTTTCAAATTTTCCATAGTCAAATGTGCATTTGAAATTTTTATCTAAAGATTTGACTATAGAAACATTTTCTGGATCAAATTTAATTGAAGCATCATAAATCTGGAAATATTGCAAATCTCGGGCATTTTCATCTTGTGATAATATTGTTGTGGGTTTAGGATATTTTAATGCATGGTTGTGGTGTTTTCAATTGGACATCATTGTGATCAATCGTGTTTTAAATAAGCAACAATTAATCGTCATTTACTTTATAATTGCATAACGGGACTTTGTTTGACTCCATAAGGCACTGGTCTTAAACGTGAAATCTAATTTAGATCTGTGGAATCTCGTTCATTTCTATCAAGTATTTGACGTTTTAGCTGTGTCTCCTGGATTTATCATCTTCATTTCTAATAGGGTCTACCTCCCTTAGCTGGCAAGGAGACAACTTAAATAGAGAGATTGGGGATAAGGGTGACAGCCCCCAATCTGAGCCATTGTCGCGGTGCCTGGACAATCTGTGCGACAACAGTGTCTATTGTTTTATGTGCTGCTGTTTTAGTAATTGCTTGATGAACTAAAAGAAAGAAGATATAAAGAATCGTAATAACAAGAAATATCACAAGTAATTTTCAAGAATAAGAAAATCTTTATGCCTTTATGATTTTCTAACACTTTCTTTCTTCGCGGCCCCTTTTAGTCCCTCTTTTGCCCAACGACAACCTTCTTAGGCTTGCCGTGAGGCCTATTCAACCTCTTCCCTTAGCCGCTAGGCCTCTGGGCCCTTTCCTTCGCCAACACTAGTCCTCCTAAGCCTAGCGTTGGCCTTCCTTGGCCATAATTTTCCTTCCCTCTATCCTTGGGTGGCCTTTGGAATTTTTTGGAGTGAATATTGGTGGGTTTTGCAAGGAAAAATTGATTCAAAATTTGTGTTTTCGGGTGGCATAATCATTGGAAAACTTTTGGTAAATTGGACAAGTCATCTTCAAGGCCTTGGGCCTAGGGTTTGATCTCTAAACCCTTGTCTTCTCAGTATTTTTCTACATTTGTGATAAATCATTCATAGCAATGATAGAATTCAAGTTTAAATGCTCTAGAATTCACTCATAAATTGCCTAAACATACTAAAAGTTTCATGGTAAAAATTTACTAGTTGTTTGGTAAGTTGGGCATTGGTTATGGAGCATAGTTCTAACTTGTTTAGTGACTGAAATATCTTTGCATAACCAATGGATTAGATCTGAAGATTGCATCTAAGAGGGATAAATAATCTAAAATTTTATATTGGCAAACTTGTTCTAACACTGGGAAATTCTTAAACACAATTTTGTGCACAGTTTCACATTGAAAGCCCAATGTTTTGATATTTTTCTTACTGCTGTTATAATTGTTTCTCGATCTCATATAACTTTGAATAATTCACCATAAGAAGGTTAAGTATCTCATAACATTACTTGGCAAGTCATTGGATGTCTTGTTGATCATATTTGGATCTTACATGCTTGCTATTTCTTGATCTAGGGTGATGTACTTGCTGCTGTCCTCGCGATTTAATAATTGTCCATTTAAATGTGATTGGGATATAAGTAACATAAGGTTCTTCCTTGCTCATGCCCTATAGTTACTTTGTTTCATAACAAATTGGTCTCTTATTGTTTCAAGTGCACTAACATATTTGCTGTTATGAGTTGATTAAAAATTCATAATTTCACATCTAATATCAACACTCACTAAAGCACTCTAATCTCAAATCATTTAGTATTAAATAATTCAAGTTTCTTTGGGCATGTTGTCTTTCCCGATTAGTATCAAGTAACATTGGCAGAGGATCATTGATAAGCTTGTTGTAGAATCGTCATCGTGATTGGCATCTTTTGTTGATAACATTGGTGGATAAGTGCTCTAAGTTCCTTTACTTGCTATTAATGGTTAAGCATCTTTTGGATTGATTTATTGTTTAACTTAGCACTTGTTTAAAGTCGACAAATGATCTTGTGGTTAAGGATTGTTTCTTAATTTTCACTTACAAGTACTTATTGTAATAATTGAAGATCAATAATAACTCAAATACTTAAACATTAAGCAATCTTAACCTAAGAAATCATTCATAATCCTTGCATAAGCATTCTAGGTCTAGTTGCATTAATAATTAACCTTTAGGCATAAGCTTGGTTGATAGGCTTTTAGGGCTACCCTTTCTCGCCTAGGTTGAGGGATTCGACACCTTTCTAGTGGTTAACACAGTGAATTTGCAGTCGTCAAAGTGAAAGTCTTTGTAGCGCTGGAGGCACCAAGTGGTTGGAACATAGGGGGAGGTATTGTTAATCAAGTCTTTGCTTGCTTCCCGTTGGATTCCATCCCACATCTTAATCTAAAGACTAATCTCAAAAAAAATTAAGAGTAAGGTCCGATCTAGAATAGGCATATAATTAAAAGTAACCAAGATCCCTTTATCACACCTAGGTCTTAGGATTTGCATAGCATATAGGTTAGTTGATAATCTCAAGCATCGATTGTCCGTTTGGTTACTTGGCATTTAATTTCGATAAGCGAGAAATTGACTCCACAAGGTACTGGTCTTAAAATTGAATCTAATCTAATCTCTTAATCTTGCTTATATTAATCAAGTAGCTAGGTCACTCAATCGTGGCCCCCAGACTCGTTGGTTGCCAACTTGTCCTTCCTCCTCTCATTTCCATATGGATTACCCGCCATAGTTTGTTGTTGGGAGGCAACTAGAATAGAGTGGGCGAGGATCAGAGTGACAACCCTTGCCCTGAGTCGTTGTCGCAGTGCCTGTACAATCTGAGTGACAACAGGTCCAGGAAGATGAGTTTTCTGAGGCAGAGTCCGTTAGATAATTGCCAGATTTTCTTGCTGTTTGGATTGCTGGTTGGGCATCCATATATTGTACTCAGATTTCATTGTTGCATAATAATAAAACACTCCGCTGCTGCACCAATTTTTCCAAGTTGGGTTTTTTCGGGGGCATTTGTCCAAAAATAATTGTCTCAAATTATTATGTGTGCACTAGCTTTTTTTAGTTTCCAGTGCTATTATTTTCCACAGTTTTATTTGTGAAGGTTGCAGTGTGATTTATTCAGTATTTGCCATCGCAAATAAATTGTTAAATTAATTAACAATTAGAAGAATAATTTCCAGTTGCTGCAATAAGGATTTCAGTATTTGAATTTTTCACATTTTGGCCTTGGCTGATCTCCTATATCTTGTGTCCTTTGTCTTATTGTTCTTTAAGGTTTGGTAGTTGTTTGATGAATAAAACACTAATAATAAACAAGTGAAAGAAGAAGCTAATTAAGTGAAGTAAAAATACACCACAAACAGTTATCAAAGAAGAGAAATCATCCTACGTTGCTTTCCCTAGATTTCTCAACACTTTCAAGAGGTTGAATTTCATGTACTCGATCTTTCGCATGTAAGACCTGAGTTGAATTAACCATGATGGCTTCACTAATCAATGCACCTTTGTATCTGTTGTCGATAACTTGCTTTTGGGAATCAAACCCAAGTGGGAGTTGTAACACTGCTTCGCTTATCCAATGTCTGGTTTACTCATAATTTTTGTGTGTCCTTTGTTTGCTTCCCTAATCAGTGGGGTGGATAGACATATATGGGTATAATTTATTTTCCTTATATTTATAGTAAAAAAATATACAAAATGATCTTTAATGATGCTTTGAAGTATAATGCTATTGGGAGATATGTATTTTTTGGAAAACTGCGATGAATATTGAATAGTTAATCACTAGGTGGGAGTCTTTGGTAAAACAAGACCTCTCTTTGAAAGTGTTGGGATTTTTCGTTCAGATATTATGCCAGAAAACATTGCTTTGGATGGACATATGTTTGCATTTTTTTCATGAATGTTGGAAGTTTTATGTTTTGTAATATACATCTCAATGCTTTCATGCTCGGAAAATATTTTGAGCCTTGAATTTGCATTTAACTGTTGAGGTCATATACATGCAGCCTATACGTGAAAGTTATGTAATAAAACAATATCATTGATTGTTTTGTAGGTGCCATATGTTGAATAATACTACTAGGTACATGGGGATGAAAGAATTCATGTTTTGGTTTGATTGTTCACATGATAAAGCACATGCAAACTACAATTCTTGCTCACAGTTCTCCGAACAGAAGGAGATTTCCTTTTGGAAAGCATTGCACTCGTGGGTGCACCCACAATCTATGCTACCATCATCTCTTATTTCTACTATGGCATTGTCTGCTGCTCGCGGCAGTGTTGCAGGTATGATTCTTGATTCTGCAACATTAACAATTCCATTGTTTGAAACAATAATTTTCATTTGTGAGGTCAATGACCTAGTTTGAGGGAGAGCTAAAGTGCATGTGTTATGTTTATAGAGAGCGAGTTCCTGTCAAAACGGCAATCATCTTGGGAAGATTCATTTCGTTCCATATATTACATGTTTAGAAAAAGGACGTGTGATATCTTTTATTGTAAGTATATTACTCTTTATCGAAATTGTTGTCCAAGAATTCAATATGTTGTTTTAAGGTTATTATTTATGATTTGGCTCTATTCTTAGCATCTAATTACAATTTTTATTGTCTTGCTTAGAATCTGATTGATTTATATGTTGGAAATTATGCAGTTTGCACTCAACAATTTATAGTCATGTTTGTGGGAGGCAGTTTAAACGGAAAAATGGAGAATACATGTGCTGCATATCTCACAAGATCCACTCGTGGGCTTCGAGCTTTTTTAAGGAAGCATGTAAGGGCCTTTTGGAATACAACCTTTTAGCATTTGTTTGATTTTTCAACATTATTGTGGTAAAAGGTCAATAATAAAGAGGATACACTAGGTGCATTTGATGTGCTGATTATGAAAGCCATATTTTAATATAATATTGGTAATAAAAACAGAGGAAATTTTGAAAGACATTCTTATAGATGTACAGAGAACAATCTGCCTGTAAAATTGTTAGTGCATGTTGTATTGTCGTTAATGTTTGTCAAAGATGTCACTTGTTTTAAGAGATGGTTGGAAAGGGGCAGTAAAATGACATGTTGGTTGTGTGTTTATCACCTCGCAGATATGATCCATCTATCCTATTCCTAATAAATAGGGTAAGAGTCAAGACACATTTTAATGTGGAGAGGGTCTTGATATTGTGAGCTAGTTGCCAATACTTAGAGTGCCATCGACATAGTTCACTTTTGAATAAAATCGTTGATTTATTGTGCCAAGTATGTGGCACTATTTTTATTAGATTTGAATTTTTATGAAGGCTATATTTTAATATGATATTGGCAATAGAAACAAAGGAAATTGTGAAAGACTTTCTTATAGATGTACAAAGAACAATCTACATGTAAAATTGTTAGTGCATTTGTATTGTTGTTGATGTTTGTCAAAGATGTCACTTGTTTTAGGAGCTGATGTGCATTTTTGTTGAATAATAGAAGTAGATGGTTTGAAAGAGGTAGTAAAATGACATGATGGTCGTGTGTTTATCACCTAGCAGATATCATCCACATATCCAATTCCTAATAAATATGGCTATAGACGTTTTAATGTGGAGAGGGTCTTGATAGCATGAACTAGTTATCAATACAAGGGGTCAATGCTTGGAGTGCCATCAACGTAGTTCACTATAGAATAAAATTGATGATTTATTGTGCAATGTATGTGGCACTATTTTATAAGATTTGAATTTTGTTGTATTGCATTTTAATTTTTCCTTGGCTTTTACGGGATTGATGCCTCGTTTTCACCATTTTGGTATGCAAATTTTTTTCCAAGTTCTGTACATTGGCAATTGCCATATTAACTTTGATTGTTGTTTGCAGACAACGTGGAGATTCAAGCAATTGTTTTTGTTGGAAATACTGAGAGGGTGGTGAATCAATATTTCACTTCAACTAGTTAAATTTAACTTCACAGAACATTACTTAACATTAGCATTAGATCAAAACATGAATTAGGAATGTTACCGCTCAAACTAGCATGGGTCCCAGGAGGGGATCCTATAGAGCAACTACTAGGTCAAGGGTCAACAACAGAGCGATAACCCACTGTCACCTCAGCTAAGGATCCCTGGTCTTTACAAACTTTCACCGATGGGAGGAGACTTGATATAAGGGGAATCACTAGATGAATGTATCAATAAGAGGTTTAGGAGTGATTCTTGAGGCTTATTCCCAAGAGAGGCTTAGTTAGATAGCTTGCTTGCTTCAAAAGCAAGTTGACAAGCGCTCTAGTAAGGGATAAAAAGATTCTTGAGCCTAGGTTTGGAGGATGTGCCTTAACAAGGGGCTTCCTAGACCTAAGGTTCCTTATGGATACAAGGATTCTATGTAATCCTTGTAGAATTGGAGTTACAAAGTTACAAGACCACACAAAGGCAAGTGGGCCCAAAACTAGGTCAAGGGTATGGAGTTGATCACCCAATGAGGGGCTTGACCTAACTAGGGTAGGGAATGTGATAAAAGTGTGAAAATTCGATGACCTGAATTCCTACTACAACAAATTGATATTACTTCTCCTAATTGTTAAATTCTACAAGTTATTTATTGTGTTCTACCAGCGCTAAATAAACAAAATGCGGAAGACAAGTACTGAGCAAGAAGAAATAAACACACTGTGAAAATTTGGTTGCCCAAATCCTACTGCAGCAACTGATGAGAATTCTTCTATTTGTTAATTAGTTGAACAAATTATTCACTGTGTTCTACGGTAAATACTGAAACCCATACACTACAACCTTCACAAAATTAAACTGCGGAAAATAAATGTGCTGAAACAAGATTTGAGAAAGAATAAATCATAGATACATGACACCGTTATTTTTGGACCAATGTCCTTGTAAAAACCCAATGTGGGAAAACAATTGCTGCATTTGAGGGTTTGTTTATTATGTAGTAATTTTTTGAGTACAAACCTATGATTGTCGAAACTGACAAATCATACAGAGGAAAATTGACAAATAAAATCTCGTGATAAGTTCTCACTCTGCCACGGGAATTCGAAAGTAACCTTACCTCGAGATGAGCTACTCTGCGCTGCATCTGCGTAGTGTCTGCATCACTCTGTGCAATCTCTGCATCACAACTAAAGCTGCCCTCTCTCTCTGTTTCTTGGAAATGAGGCCCCTCGGGCCTCCAGAAACTCCCTTTGGTTACTGGCTCTGAACCCCACTTTTTCGTCAACAAAATTTCGAACTCCCACTGAAGTACTGAACAGTCCTATGTAGCCTTTGTGTGGCTGGCTCTGCATTGCCCCTCTATGGCTTTTACTGCCTCCTCTACTTTGGACTCTTCGGATTAGGAAACTTTTCCAACTGGAAATATCTCTGCCCCTCTCTGCAAAAAATATTCTCGATCGATTTTCTCCTTGAGCACAATGCTCACTAAAGAATTTCGATCTTTAGATTTTTTCTCTCAATGTGTTTTCCAAATGAGCCATCAAGTCCTTATAATCTTCTTGTTGGGTCTTCAACGATCGAGATTAAATCGTTAATCAATGACTAAGATTAACTTGACTTGATCTTTGTCTTTTCTAGAAGATTCACACTCTATTTTAATTAATATCCTTTAATTATTTTACTTTCCTAAGTTTAGATTTATGGTCCCATTAAAAATAATTAATTATTTCCATAAAACATAATTTGTGTGGAATTTCCAAAAACGCTTTCTGGGTTCTTGGAATACATGTGCTGAAGCCTCCCTGCAAAATTTGAGAGTTAGAGCACATCTGATGCTACCAGAAATCAACACACATATGACACCGTTATTTTTGGACTAATGTCCTCTGCAAAACCCAATGCGGGAAAATTGGAGCAACAATTGAGGGTTTGTATTATTTAATGTGGAAGTAGGGCATGAGGGCAAACCTAAATCAGAAAATCTTTTAGTTTCTATCAAGCAAGGAACTACCTCTCTTGCACTTAAAATAAGACGAGATTCCTCATGTACCTTGGGGAAATAAATGCCTAATAAATGATGCCAATCTGCACATACAAAAACTAAAATTATATAAAAGGTCAAGGATTGAGAAAGGTTTCTTGCGCAGAGTGGTGATGCAATGACTCCACTGGGGTAATTATTAGGCTCGCTAGGAGCAGATCAATGTTTGTGATTTCTTGGAGTGATTCGTAGGGGTATTGAACAATCTCGCTGGCGGCGGAGCAACACCAAGACCTCATTTAAAATGTTTGAATACAATAAACCCTCTGTGTTGTTCTTTGCATCATCATTAACTTTTGGCGTGTGTGAACTTCTGGTTTAGTGTTCAATGGTTGTCGGGGCTTAGTTGAGAGACAGGGTAAGGGTACATTTGTAAAAGGTCAAGCAACCCTAAGAGTACCCTTGGTACCTGGTTCAATAATTCCTTGCGTTATTCAGGAGACTTGAGCTATTATAGGGATGTAGAGAAAGATGTTGAATTCTAACAGTGGTTCGCCAATTGTTGTAGCCACTACAACAACACCCAAAATTTTTGGGCATATTGCAAATGTTGGGTCCCCTTGTGCTTTTCAATGTCTTAATGGTTATCTCTGTTGATCATAATGGTCAAAACCCTTTAATGACATAGCCATCATTGAAGCTACAATTGTTGTATAGGCACATTATCTAAGATTTCTTGTCCTGCTTCACCCTCGAAACTAAGTTTTACGACATTTGCATTCATTCATTTTGCCATTGATCTTGCAACACTGTTCCTTCATGCCTATTTATTTATGTAGAGAGTATCTTGTTTTGGTATTTATGTGCGTTTTTCTATGTCCCAAGGTTTGGACAAGACTGCAACTAGATCAGAAGATTCATCACCATCAAATGCAACTCATAACAAGAAGCAAATATCATTATGTCAAGGTTTATAAGATGCAACACAAACCATCTGTAGTTCAATGTTGGCATATTGTCGCCGGGGTCAACTAGGCTTCATCCACACCCGAGTCCACATGCAATAATTAATTTGAACAACCCTATACTCGACACTCTCTTCCATGCTTTACCAATGGCCTCTTAGAGTTTTGCCCCTTGTTTACTTATTTAGGGTCGCCGTAGAACTTGGAAAATTCTACCCTAAAAGTTGAAAGATCTAAGTTCATCTCCTAGTCACTGATCTCAGTCTTTATCAAGTCGTAGATCCACCAATAGTAACATTAACCCATTGTTCGACTTGTGATTTGCTTAGATCCCTTAGCCGCATAGTCACCAAATCGCAACTGGAAAAGACAATAACCTCTGCGACCTAGTCTCTTCTGTGACCTTGCAACCTCTCCTGTTTTGGTGACTTGCGACCTTCTCTCTCTCCTCGATCTAACTACCAGATGGCATCGCAAGTCACAATCGCAATTGCAGATTCCAACAACTCTTGCGACTTGGCCTCTTGTTCGACCTTGCGACCTATCTATTTATGCGAGATGAGATCTACGTCCTGTTACGATTTGCGACTGACCATTCCTTAGTCACATAGTTGCAAGATCGCATTAAAGAGGGTAAGCAATCTATGTTACCTAATTTCGCCTGCAACCTTGCAACTTGTTTTTCTCCATGACGTCGCAATCTGTTGTCTCTTGCGACTTGTCCTCTCTAAGCAACCTGTGACTCACTTTCACCTTGCGAGTCCCCTCAAGCCGCAATTACTACATGCGACCTGGCCTTGCAAATGAAAGCTGCGACTAGTCGCTAGATTTGCGACTTGCGACTAACCACTGGTTTTGGGATTTGTGACCTCTCTATCGTTGTGTTTTGCAATTGCGACTTGTTCCTATATGTCTTCATATCTCCGCCTCTTCAGCTTCCACGACCCTTCGTATTCCTTGAATCCCAACCTTATATGCATATTTACCTGTTGCATTTTACACGTAGACTCTATCCTTCTTCATCCTTTGCATATCCCTCTTACTTCCTCACACTCCAAGGTGTCATGTCCTTCTAATCACTACACCTCTAGTGCCACCTGGAATTGCTTCTCAATCTTGAACCTTCACCCTTCGCCACTACCAATTGAGATAATAACTTACACTTTGAGCATGGAAATGACTCTTTGGCCCTTAATCGTTCTTTCCATCACTAGTAGCAATTGCATGCCCTCTATCATTGCAACGTGCGACTAGACTTGACCATCTTACTCTCGTATGTCACAAATCGCACTTTTAGTCACTAACACTGTGACTTGATGATGCGATCAACATTGTGAAGAGGAAATGCGACCCACACTATGAAGAGGATTTGCAAGCCACACTGCAAAGAGGAAATGCAACTAACACTGTGAAGAGGAAATGCGACCAACACTATGAAGAGGATTTGCGATCGACACTGTAAGGAGGAAATGCGACCAACACTGTGAAGAGGAAATGCGAGTAGCATTGTGAAGAGGAAAATGCGACCAACACTATGAAGAGTATTTGCTACTAGCACTGTGACTTGAAGATGCGACCAACACTCTTAAGAGGAAATGCGATCAATACTGAGAAGAGGAGAATGCGACCAACACTATGAAGAGGATTTGTGACCAACACTGTGATTTGATGATGCAACTTGCGACTAGCCTCTGTTGATGCGACTTGTGACTAGCCTCTACTAATGTGAGTTGCGAATTACTCACAACTATATACAAATGTAAATTGAGATTAAGATTATTCTCATTGCATGCGACCAAGACAGGTCTGACTTTGAAACTGCGAGTGTCATTAGAAAGTATGTTTGCTATTACAAGGGTGATTATGAGTACGAAGTGCGACTGCAACCACAAGGAATACAAAAGGTCAAGAGTCATAAGGGTAGATGAGAGGTCACATGAGAAGGTGGAAGGTTACCGACCTCATTTATATAAATATACCCTCATACTTCATTTGGAGAGGTCTTTAGCAATTGAGCTTAGACTAAGAGTACATTACTGATCTATGCTTGAAGAGATAGAGACACTCAACTCTTGGCATCTAGTAGGGTGAGCTAGGGTGAGGCTAGGGTTTTGCATCAGATAGTGGTATGATCAACCCATGTTCTTGTTGAAAAGTGTAACTAGGTTCGGTCTTCATAATGACTTGTAATTATGAATTTATGTATTGAAGAAGGGAAAGATAATAAAATGTATTTTGTAAAGCTTGCCTCATGGGTTTCATGAGCAAGGAGTTTTTATTATAGGTCAAAGACTTCTTCTTGATGTCTTTAGCGTTTGTCATCTTGTCATAAATATATAATTTAGAGTCATGTATATGAAGTGTTGTTACACTTGCAAAATACAATTTGATGATGTAATAATATGCTCCAATAGCTTGTGAATGTGCTCCTTGAATTCGACTCAAATATGTTGAAGGCTCTCTTTGTCAAGTCGGCTCTAGAAGAGGGAGACAGTCCCTATATAAAGGAGGGACTGCCGTTAGACCAAAACCCGCAGGCATTAGTCTCGCTACAATCGCCAAATTTAGTATCCACGAGAGGCGGTTAGACCATGTTGCGAAACACACGGGGAGCGTTGAACCTAATGTCCAACATTCTCCCCCCCAACGCAAGCTAGGTGAGTTTCGAACTCGAGACCTGTTGCTTTGATACGAATTGTTGGCATCACGATTGCCGTTAGACCAAAACCTGCAGGCATTAGTCTCCGCTATAATCACCAGAGTTAGGATCCACGAGAGGTGGTTAGACTGTGTTGCAAAACACACAAGGAGCGTTGAACCCAATGTCCAACATGCAACCTCATTTGAAGTGTGCAAATTCAGATCATTTCTCTGATCAAGTGCGAAGGTAAAGTCTGAGATTTGGTGCCTAGAGAAGGAGCATTACAACGAAGGATAAATAAAGCACAATGCAGGAATAAGGTTACTTGTTTTGGGTTGGAGTTTGTAATAAGAGTGTGGATTGCAGCGCGTGGAAGAGGAGGGATATACGACAAAAAGGAAGGGTACCTCAACGAAGAATAGACCTGCTATAAGTGTGATAAAAGAAGGACTGCCAGTGAAGGAATAAGGGCATACTCATCTCTGTTTTGGGTCCACTCCATGCTACAGAGATCTCAGAAAGGTCGAGGATAATCATAATGAATATAAAAGATGATCACAACGTAAAGAAGATTAGTCTTGGGCTTCTAGAATTCAGATACACTTCAAGAAGGCCGAGGATCATCACAATAAGACAAGTCTCTCATATATGGTCTTGGGTTGCAGCGATAAGGAGACCTAGAAGTGCTGGTGTAGTGTAGTGCAGAAAGGAGGGATCAACAAGTGAACCCGAGAAGAGTAGTGACAAGGTTCTAGAAGGCATATTGGTGTTAAGGGTCTTTGTGATGGTCGTTGTGCTCATCAATTGAAGACCTATAAGAAGAAGTTTGATTGGGTTTTCCTCTCCTAGAGGGAGAGGTTTTGGACATGATTTGCTAGCGTAAATATTTGTGTCTCTTGTGCATTTGATAATTGACTTGATGAAGAACATGATAATCTAACGAAGATAAGATCTAAGTAAAGAAGCATAAAGAAATCACAAGTAATTATCATGATAGAGAAATTGAATTAAAATACCTCTGAGGGGGCCCCCTAGCTATTGGAAGATCATCCAACACTGTCACCAATACCCTGGGAACTAAACCCTTGTACCAAGAACAAGGCAACTTCTACGACTCTTGTAGAATAGTGCAAACAAGACTCTGAATTACATACAATAACTGGAATAATGATTTTCACTGTTTTACAAAAGTTTTTGGAGTGTCTTTTGCCTTTCCTGTTCTGCTCTTGATGATGCTGCTTCTGCCCTAAATGTTGAAAACTATTTTGTCCTTGATGATCAGGTTGTTCAAGCCTTACTGTTGCACAATGATCTTAGGTTAACTCCCTTCTGTAACTGGATGCGAAAGCTTTGATGAATCAACAATATTGGACAATGTATGAGTTAACGACTGGAAGAATTATTCATTGCTTTACTGTAGAAACCTTTAATGCTGACTGTTGCCAAAATGTTGAGAGTGTTTATTTGTGGATTGCTAGTTGTAGTCTTGATTAAATTGCTAAGTGCTCAATCAACCTTTGCTACACTAGACCCTTCTTGTATGGCGTTAAGGCGAAGTAACAAAACTTGTGAATGTAATGTTGTAAGCTGCTTCAGTTGCTTTAGATAAATGAAGGGACCTTGTTGCTCTTGATGAACTCTTGTCACAAATGCTTGTAGGAACTTGATTTATTTCACATCTTGAATTGCCATAAGATATCTTTGTTGAGCAGTTAGGCTAAGTATGCCAATACAATATTTCAGGACAACCCACTTCCAAAGTCGCCTTAGTACCTTTAGTCAAGTCAACAATTTGAGACAATCAAGTGTTTGGTCTTAAGATACAATTATAAAACCGCACAGATAGACTATTCCTTCACTGGTCCTTTAAGACTTCGTTGGTTCTATGACCTACGAAGGGATTTTAGAGTAGTGGTTGTGTAAACTATCTTTGGATATATGGCCTGGGAGAACTTCGTCAATGAAGCGAAATCGATATGTAGCAAGTAATTATTTTTGCAGAGATGAATAAAACCTTCAAGAATTCTGCACATACTTCGGATTGGAGTTCAATCAAACCTCAAGGATCAGGAATATCCTTCTTCGTTGGTTTTGGTAAGAATCTTTACCGAAGTATAGGTTCCTTCAAGGCATTTAATGAACCCTTACACACCTCTCTTTTTGTTCTACAACCAAAGCTTTGCTCTTCCTAAAATAGTGGACCTGTGCTTTGATACCCTAACCATAGGGGTTTAGGGATTTGGATCCTTCATGAGTTGAACAATAGTGTTAGGCCACAAAGGAGAGAGTATGCTTCAGATTAATTTCCCACTCGAACCTGCAAGAAAAACACCTCAAGGAAACACCGAAACCAAAAAGGAAAAATAACCAAACCCTAACACTTGATTGATTTCTGCGTGATCTCCTCTAGGGCAGAAAAATTTAGTCTTCACTAAATCATGCGTTGAAAAGTGCTTTCTTTTAAGTCGAGGTTTCAACCTCCTTTTATAGTGGATGCCTTTGGTAGAAGGGGCTTCAAAAATGAACATTGGAGTAGGATGTTTGGATTGAAAATTAGTTTTGCTTGCCTTCTAGCCTAAACAAAGAAGGTCATTTGCCTTTTGGTGAATGCATTTAGCCTTTAATGTTCAAAGGATATTTCTTATGGGTGCAAAACACTTGTGATGCCCTCCTCAAGATGATTGCTCCACAAAACATGATAAAGAATGTTTATGCTTGATATCTATTGACAAACAACTAATGAAAGAGTTCCATGTCACCACCCCTTGGGGTTTTTTTCCCCCTCATTGGGGTCTTTAACTTCAAACATGAATGTCTCTCGAACTGTGAAAAACTACGTGGCGTGCCACATATCACCGGAAACATCTTAACGACGAGAATCCATCTAGGGTGGTATGGATGCAAGGATCAATGATTTACCATGTCATACTGAGCGACAAAAGGTGGGGCAACAATTGGTGCTGCTTGGGTTGACATGAATGACAACCACCTATCAACACATGTGACGAAGGTACAAGCTCCAAGTCCTCACAAAGCAAGATTGATAAGAAGACTGACAACATGATCCCTCAGAGGAAAATTCGAAATGAATGACAAAAGTAGATTAAAAATAGTGTGCCTCCAAGGAATAACCCTAAACATAGTATTAAAAACTAGCTGTAAAGTTTCAATCCCCACTCCGGTTATCAATTTTCCCTTCTCACTCCATGCATTTAATGTTAAATCCTAGCATGATAAAAACCTTGAAATATGGAAATGAGAATTATTTCTGAAAACACAAATTTGGAGATTTGATCGCTACTCCAAAATGCAGAAATAAATACATAGTAAAAATATAATAACCACACAGAATATGACATAGTGGTTTTTGGTCAATGTGACGTTGGAAAAACCCTCTACAACTCTTGGGGAAACCTAGTTTGAGAGCTCTTCTTTATTTCTAAAAAAAAACTTTTACAGAGAAAATGAAATACATAGGAAAATTATAGCATTCACAAAATCCAACTTATCTTGATTTTCGTGCTAAACGTTCACCTCAAAATTTGTGCCAACAACAAATAGAAAAGCAACAGTAAATTACAACATTTAATGCTGTACGACTACCTCAGGTGTTTAGATTTTGTATAGTTAGTGTAGCATCGGGTGTGCTCTAGCCCTAAAATTTTGTGGAGGGGCTAGGACATACTTGAACTCCAAAACCCATAAAGTGTTTTGAGAAATTTTAGTTGCTGTTCAAGTTATTCAAATAATTAATTATTTTAATGGATTTCCTAAGTCTAAACTTAGGAAAATTAAATAATTAAAGTGAATTAATTAACACATGTGCTGAAATGTTCTAAAAAACACAGATCATGCAGTCTTTTAATCTCAGCCGTCGATGAATGTTTTAATCTCGGACGTTGAAGGGTTCAACGAAAAAGTATAAGAGAAAGACTTGAGGGTCAGTCAGTGACACACACACACACACAGTTGCAGCGCTGAGAAATAAATCTGGAAGTCTAGGGGAGGGTTTTCTATGAATTTTCGGAGGAATTTTTTGTAGCAAGGGGTAGTATTGGCTAAGGGGATGATCTGATCCCAAAGCCAAGAGTTAGTACGAGACAAAGGAGCAACAAACAAGGAAAATGCAGAGAAGTAGAGAGCAGTAGCAGCAGTAGTTACGCAGGACAACGCAGAGGCTCCAGAGGGCTTCAAAAATTACGCAGATGGTCTCCAGGGCCAGCGTAAGGCCTGCGTCACCCTCTCAGGGGTTACACAGTCCCTCTCTAGACAACGTAGTGACACATTGAGGCTAGCAGGGTTGAAGCTGGGGCTTCAGGGGCAGCGCTGGGGTTTCGAGGGCTAGATCTTGGTTGAGTCTTGTAAATCCTGTTTGAGGGTGTGGATCAGTAAGATATTTGGCCCTAGAAGATTAGGTTAGCTGCATATTTCTTTTATTCTCTATCGGGTTTTCCAAATCTGGAACCCAGATTTACTGTACTCAGAATCTACTTAATAAAATAAACCCTCATATCTGCTGCACCGGTTTTCCCGTTTTCGGTTTTCCGGGGACTTATTTCCAAAAATGCATATGTCACTTTGTTGAATGAGTGTAGTATTTGTTAAATGATCTACATGTGTAGACTGTTAGTTGTGTTTACTTTGAAGTTTTATGAATCTAATTTCTGAAAATAACTTGTATAATCTAAAACATGTAGGAGACGTAAACCATGATACTGCAGTAGATTTTTCACATGGTATCAGAGCTATAACAGATCAAGCTGAATCTCTCAGGGGTTACATAGTCCCTTTCTGGACAATTCATTGGCACATTGAGGATAGCAGGGCTGACGTTGGGGCTTCAGGGGTAGCGCTGGGGTTTCTAGGGCTAGATCCGGGTTGAGTCTTGTAAATCCCGTTTGAGGGTGTGGATCAGTCAGATATTTGGCTTTAGAAGATTGGGTTAGCTGCAGTTTTCTTTTATTCTCTGTCGGGTTTTCCAGATCTGGAACCCATATTTACTATACTTAGAATCTACTTAATAAAATAAACCCTCATATCTGCTGCATCGGTTTTCCCATTTTCGGTTTTCCCGGGGACTTATGTCCAAAAATGCATGTGTCACTTTGTTGAATGAGCGTAGTATTTGTTAAATAATCTCCATGTGTAGACTGTTAGTTGTGTTTACTTTGATGTTTTATGAATCTAATTTCTGAAAATAACTTGTATAATCTAAAACATGTAGCAGAAGTAAACCACGATACTATAGTAGATTTTTCACATGGTATCAGAGCGATAACAAATCAAGCTGAATCTCCAGCAATCTGCTAAAGAAATATTTTTTTTTTTTTCTGAAAGGTGGCAGAAGAAGCAAGAGATCCGAAAAGGGCAACTTGACAGCTGAAGAACGCAGATCCAGGAAAGGACATCGCTGAAGCTGCAAAATGCCATCAGGATTACGCATAGCCTTCCCAGGGCAGCGTAAGGATTGCGTCACCTAGTCTGGGGTTACGTAGTCCACTTTTGGCAACGCTGGGACAGTCAGTGAGACACAGTCTAGTCATTTCTTCAGTTGCAGAAAAGTTTTGCCAAGATCCGGAAGTAATGCTTCAGATCTTTTGTAGTGCTGGTGTGTTGGGGATTCTGCAGGTGCAAAATTGTGCCTAGCTAAGTCAACAAAGGCGAGAGGAAGACATTTACTCAACAGATTTGAGCCAAACGGATTTGAGATTCGATTGGGAGGATCAGAGAGGACTGTTCGATTGTGTTTGGGTGAAAGATTTCCAGGAGGGAAATCAGTCTTCAACAGAAGCAGTTACTAGAGGATTTCTAATCACCAAGAAACCCAGATCCAGAGTTTCTATAGCCACAGAAAGAGGGAGAAGAAGTATGTTGCAAATGTCCCATTTAATGCTGCTCACTCGCCTTATTACCAAGCTATGTGGGACTGTGTTATGGCTACAGGAAAGGCCCTCAAAGCCCATACTGTGCATGACTTGAGGGGAGTTCTTTTGCAAAAAAAGATTTCTTCCATTGATGAGTATTTGGCCGAGTATAGATAGTCATGGCTCAAAACAGGTTATTCCATCATGTCGAATGGGTGGACCAATGGAAC